>WAAF01011843.1:503553-901110 GCA_013400475.1 Tricholaema leucomelas
AGAGTGTTACCATCCAAGCCGCGGACTGACAGCTTAGCCAGCAGTTTGCTGTGGGGAACAGTGTCAAAGGCCTTGCTGAAGTCCAGATAGACCACATCCACAGGCCTCCCCACATCTACCAAGTGGGTCACCTGATCATAGAAGGAGATCAGGTTGGAGAGGCAGGATCTGCCCTTCCTAAACCCATGCTGGCTGGACCTGAGCTCTTTGCCATCCCTCAGGTGAGCTCTTATCACCCCCAAGATAACCTGCTCCATCAGTTTCCCTGGCACTGAGGTCAGGCTGACGGGTCTGTAGTTCCCAGGTTCCTCCATCCGACCCTTCTTGTGGATGGGGACCACGTTGGCCACTTTCCAGTCTCCTGGGACCTCTCCGGTGAGCTAGGACTGCTGGAAAATGATGGAGAGCAGCTTGGCCAGCTCAGCTGCCAGCTCTCTCAGCACCCTGTGATGTTTCAGGTTTGGATTAGGTTGGAAGTTCTGTGAGGTCCAATGAATGGTCTATTCAGAAATGAGTGTGGAAAATAACTCACAAACAAAAAAAAATATTTTACTGTAGCTTCTTTTTTTCCACACTCCCTCACAGCTCTTCTCTATAAAACAGATCACTGTCAGGCAGAAATTAAGAGTAAGAAGTTTCATTTCAAAAAGCGAGTGTTTTCTGAAGGCTGTGAACACATTGAGGTGGTGTCATGATGTGGAAGCTATCTTGCAGTCTGAACCACTGTGGTCACTGATGCTACCAGCTATAATTAACCTAGCACAGTGAGTTGAAACACTTCTCACTCGGGCACTTCACAGAACCTGACATAAGCATGAAATTAAGCAGGTAAAATAACTCTGCATTTTGGTTCCATGATGATGTCACTCTTACAAAACTGATGCACTGCAGCATGTGTTAAATTCCCTTTTGCGTCTGCAGAGTCATGTCCTTTATTAAATGCTAATCACTTGCCAAATTGATTTTGAAGAACGCACAAGAATAAATCAGCACCCAGAAAGAAAATACACAAATGTTGACGTTGAAGTAGACTAACCAAATAAACCCAAAATGATAGAGGCAATCATGCATGTCATACCTGATTGTGAAAAGAAATATATCCTAAAACACCATCAGGGATTTTTTTATAGTAATAACCTACTCTCACGTACTAGTTCCAGTGTGTGTCTTTCAGTGGATATCTTATGATTCCCAACAATTGGAGCATGTTGGGGACCATACACTGGTATGGCATTAGTGACAATTCCTAGCACTGTGATGTGGCCAGTGCTTATTTAAGATGATTTCTTCCAAACATATCCCCAAGAGGGTTAGATGAAGCACTGGTGTTTTTCCATAAGGTAGAGAAAAGATATCTTAAAGTGAGCTAAACACTAAAATGTGATAGTGGCAAAACAAAAAGCAGCAGCAGTTAACATTTGGCTAACCCAGTCACTCAGCTTAGTGCAGCCTGAGTGGCAGAGCTGGCTTCTAACAGCACCCATGTGTGATGTGCATTAGTGCTGTTGAGCCGTTCAACCAGCGTGCTATTTCAGAGGAAGCGAGCAAAGATCTCTCTTAGCAACCAAGGGTGCAGTTTCACATTACACCTAATACACTGTGACTGCAGGCTGCTAAGAATACGAGCAGTCCCCATTAATTTCCCACAGCTCTAACATCCTGCAGTCCTCTTTCCTTTCATCTAGTGATTGCATGGCTGTAGGGCATGGTTCAGCTTTTTCATCTGGGGAAAAACAAATCTCTTCCTGTCCTTCCTTCCTTCCTTCCTTCCTTCCTTCCTTCCTTCCTTCCTTCCTCTCTCTCTCCCTTCCTCTCTTCCTCTTTCTTTCTTTCTTTCTTTCTTTCTTTCTTTCTTTCTTTCTTTCTTTCTTTCTTTCTTTCTTTCTTTCTTTCTTTCTTTCTTTCTTTCTCTCTTTCTCTCTTTCTCTCTTTCTCTCTTTCTCTCTTTCTCTCTTTCTCTCTTTCTTTCTCTCTCTCTTTCTCTCTTTCTCTCTCTCTCTCTTTTCCTTCCAAATTCCTTCTGAATTCCTTCCTCCCAAATTTCTTCCTTCTTTTCTTTCCTGCTTTTTCTTTTTTCGTGTCTTGTGGAGGATGGACGTTTGTGAGAGCAAACTCAGCTTGCAGCTGTGGACAGAAGGAGCCAGTGTCAGTGCAGTGGTGGAAACCCACAGCTGGGCCTGGAAGACTGTTTGAAGTGGTCTGCATTAACTTACCAGATCTGCTAGTTTGGGAGGAGTTGTGTTCAGACCTAGCTTGTGGCCATCATTAGATGACATCAGATAAAGCTGCATTATACTCAAGTTTAAGGTCAATTTTATACTCTTTTCAGCACATTTCCACATGCTGTTTCTCTTCCAAAGAATGTTCTCATGTGGGAGGTGTTGCTACCTTGTTCTTCATCCCTAAAAGTGGACTGAAACTCAGGCTTAAATACTGCCTTCAATCAGAGTTTAGAATCAAATCCTGCTGAAACAGGATTACTTACTCTTCCAGAGATATGTTTTGCCCAGTTGATCTGTGATTGGTGAGTCAGAATGGCTTCGAGAAGTGGATTTTTAAAAAAGCAATCACAGAATGTTACAGGTTGGAAGGGACTTTGAAAGATCATCCAGTCCAACCTCCCCTGCCAGACCAGGATCACCTAGAGTAGGTTGCATGGAATGTGTCCAGGTGGCTTTTGAATGTCTCCAGAGAAGGAGACAAGTGTCCTTGCTTTTAAAATATAAAATAATTCAAGTTGTTGAAAAGATCAGGATGCTTCCAAATATTGCTAGATCAGGAGATCCCTTGGATTTATGATCTCACATAATGCTTCTGTTCCAATATAAGGTTTGAAATATGCCCCAAGCATGACAGATTTCTTGCTAATGCTATCTAGAATTCCTTGAGGACACAATGTACTTCTAAGAAAGGATAAAGGATTTGTCTGAATTCAGAACCCATTAAGGAAGACACCATAGTGAAAACACAGAAAGAAACTGAATCATGTCCAGAGAAGGGCAACAAAGCTCATAACAGGTCTAGAGCACAAGTCTTCTGAGGACTGAATGAGGGAACTGGGGTGGGTTAGCCTGGAGAAAAGAATGCTGAGGAGAGACCTTCTGGCTCTCTGCAACTCCCTGAAAGGAGACTGGAGTGAAGTGAGGGTTGCTCTATTCTCCCAAGGAACAAGTGACAGGACAAGAGGAAACACCCTTAAGCTGTGGCAAGGAAAGTTTAGTTTGGACATTAGGAACGATTTATTCCCTGAGAGGGTTGTAAAGGCCTGGAACAGGCTCCCCAAGGCAGTGGTGGAGTCCCCATCCCTGGGGTGATGTAAAAATGGTATTGCTGTGGGGCTGAGCAAAACATGGTTTAGTGGTGAGCTGGCAGTGCTGGGTGAGTGGCTGGACTTGATCTTGAAGTTTTCTTCAAACCAAAATGGTTCTATGATTCTACAGGTGCAGACAAAGAGACTGGTTGGATGTCCATTACAATAAAGGAAATAATCCTGTTTTTGAAACTGAAGAATACAGGAGAACAGGAATTTACACAGGAAACCCACAGGAGAAGCAGGAACTGGATCTAGGCATGCTGAATGCCAACCAAGAGGTTTGTTTTACCTTGTTCACGAAGGATACAGTTAATTATAGACCCATTACCCTCACTTCAATCTCTGGGAAAGTTATGGAACAAATCCTCCTGGGGACTGTTACAATCCCACTGAAGCATGTGATTGGGAAAAGCCAACATTGATTCACCAGGGGCAAATTGTGCTTGACAAATCTGATAGCCTTCTATGACAAAGTAACTTGCTCGTTGGATGCAGGGCAAGCAAGCATAGAATCATAGAGTGGTTTAGGTTGGAAGGGACCTGAAAGATCATCTAGTCTCAACTCCCTACCATAGGCAGGGTCACCTCCCACTAGAACAGGTCACTCAAGGCCTCATTCAGCCTAGTCTTGAACACCTCCAGGGAGGGAGCATCCACAGCCTACCTGGGCAACTCGTTCCAGTGTCTCACCACCCTCACTGTAAGGAACTTCTTCCTAACATCTAGTTTAAATCTCCCCTCTGCCAGTTTAAACCCATTATTCCTCATCCTGTCATTAGAAGACCTTGTCAGTAGTCCCTCCCGAGCCTTCCTGTAGGCCCTCTTCAGATACTGGAAGGCTACTACAAGGTGTCCTCAAAGTCTTCTCTTCTCCAGGCTGAAGAGCTCCAACTCTTGTAGTCTATTCTCATAGGAGAGGTCCTTCAGCCCTCTGAACGTCTCCCTGGCCCTTGTCTGGACTTGCTCCAACAGTTTGATGTCCTCCTTGTGTTGGGGGCTCCAGAACTGCCCACAGTACTCCAGGTGGGGTCTGATGAGAGCAGAGTAAAGGGGCAGAATCCCCTCCCTTGCCCTGCTGGCCACACTGCTCTTGATGCAGCCCAGCACAGGGTTGCTGTCTGGGCTGCATGTGCACACTGCCGGCTCATGTTGAGCTTTTCATCACCCCAGACCCCCAGGTCCTTTTCCTCAGGGCTGCTCTCCAGCCATTCGCCACCCAGTCTGCATCTGTGCTTGAGATTGTGCTGACCCAGGTGACATTTATATGGCTGTTAAATTCCTCCAGAGATGGTGACTCCACCACTGTCTTGGGCAGCCTTTTCCATGGCCAACAACCCTTGTGTGAGAATCCGTTGCCCTGCTGGCCACACTTCTGTGGCCAGCTCATGTTTCATCAACCCAGACCCCCAGGTCCTTTTCCTCAGGGCTACTCTCCAGCCATTCACCTCTCAGCCTGGATTTGTGCTTGAGATTGTGCCAGCCCAGGTGCAGGAGCTTACACTTGGCCTTGTTGAATTTTATGAGGTTGGCCTGGGCCCAACTCTCCAGCCTGTCTAGGTCCTCTGAATGACATCCATTCCTTCTAGCAAGCAGCTGACATTGTCTACCTGGATGACTCCAAGGCTTTTGATACAGTCCTCCACAACCTCTCCTAGGGAAACTGGCACTTTATGGCCCAGACAAGTGGTCTGTGCAGTTGGTGGAAACTGGCTGACAGGCTGTACCCAGAGTGCAGTAGTAAATAGTTCTTTCTCAGTCTGGCAGCCAGTCACAAGCAGGTCACTCTACGCAGTGCTTGTCAGACCACCCCTGAAGTACTGCACTTGGTTTTGGTCCATGCTGTGTGAAAAATGTGTGGACAGGCTGAAAGTGTCCAGAGAAGGGCCAGGGGAATGATCAAATGACTGGAAGACCTGCCATAGGAAAAAAGGCTGAGACAACTGGGTTTGTTCAGCCTTGCAGAGAGAAGGCTTCGGTGAGATCTTATTACCATGTACCAGTACCCAAAGGATGACTACCAGAAGGCCGGAGACTCTCTTTTTATGAGTAGTCACATGGAAAAGACAAGGGGTAGTGGGCACAAGTTATTCCTGGGGTGATTCCAATTGGACTCCAGAAGAAAAAAAAATCATCATGAGAACAGTTAGACATTGGAGTCATCTCCTGAGGGAAGTAGGTGATTTTCTACATTAAACAGTTTGAAGACTCAGCTTGACAGGGCACTGAACCATCTCACTTAAACTATACTATTACCTAGAAAGGTTGAACCAGATGATTCTTGAGATCCCTTCCAACCTAGTATCTGTGATTCCATAATTCTTACTGGGGAAAAAAAAAAAAAAAGGTAGTTAAAAAAAAAAAATCAATTTTTGGAATCATAGAATCAGTCAGGGTTGGAAGGGACCACAGAGATCATCTAGTTCCAACCCCCCTGCCATGGGCAGGGACACCTTACCCTAGATCAGGCTGGCCAGAGCCTCATGCAGCTTGGCCTTAAACACCTCCAGGGACAGGGCCTCAACCACCTCCCTGGGCAACCCATTCCAGGCTCTCACCACTCTCATGCTGAACAACTTCCTGCTCATGACCAGTCTGAACCTACCTACCTCCAGCTTTGCTCCATTTCCCCTAGTCCTGTCACTCCGTGATATCCTAAAAAGTTCCTCCCCAGCTTTTTTGTATGCTCCTTTCAGATACTGAAAGGCCACAATAAGGTCACCTCAGAGCCTCCTCTTCTCCAGACTGAACAGCCCCAACTCTTTCAGTCTGTCTTCACAGGAGAGGTGCTCCAGCCCTCTGATCATCCTCATGGCCCTTCTCTGGACACACTCCAGCATGCCCACATCCTTCTTGTAATAGGGTCTCCATAACTGTATGCAGTACTGGAGGAGGACTCTCACCAGAGCAGAGTGGGAGAACCTCATTGACCTGCTGGCCACACTTNCCAGCCTGTCCACACAGCTTGGTGTCGTCAGCAAACTTGCTGAGGGTACACTCTTTTTTTGTTTACTGTTCTGAGATTTCAAATGTTTCCCACTCCATACAGCCAAAAGCTGCCAAAAACTTCCAACATTAAGAAGAAGCCAGTATCTCTTCTAGTGTACTGGATTTGTAATCACTTGTACAGGGTGAAAGAGTTTCACAGAGAAAGCCTGTCCTCTGATTTCCTCATTCAGTTGATTTTCTATAACCTTCAGGACCTTTTATGGTCTATCCCTGCTCTACTCACCATCTCTTAGGCCCTATTTAGCAGCATGACTGAAGTGCAGGGATCGCAGAGCACAGATGGTTAAGCAGTGTACCCTTGACAGGTATTGTCCTGATATAAATGAGCTGTAGCAGCAAATCACAATTTTTCTATCTCACATCTCTTGCCAGCATTTCAGTCGTTGGCCCATATGTACCCTAGATCAGATGAAAAATGCTTCTCCTTTTCATCAGAGATATCATCCTTGTCAAAACTAGGAGCATAACCTCAGTTGTCATGTGGGGACAGTGAAAATTATTTCAGAAGAGTGTTTAAGATATTTTTAGATACTTAAGCCATCTAAACCACTAAACTATGTCCCTCAGCACCACATCTACACGTCTTTTAAATCCCTTCAGGGCTGAGGACTCCACTACTGTCCTGGGCAGCCTTGTTCCAGGTCTTGACCACTCTTTCTAGGATGAAATTATTCCTAATGTCCAACTTAAACCAAGGCACAAGGTAAAGCCATTTCCTCTTGTTGCTTTTCACTTGGGAAAAGAGATCAACCTCCACCTCAATCCAACCTCCTTCCAAGGAGCTGTCGAGAGTGATACGGTCTCTCACAGAGATCAGATGCCCATCAAGCTGTGTTAATAAGCATTTCTTTGCTTTTAATAGAAAGTCACTGTTCCTGATTACAGCTGTAGGGCATGAGGAGATGTGAGATCGCTGCTGAATTCTCCAGAGTAGGTTCGAGCTGTGCAGAGTCCACATCCAGCCTGGGATATGCAGAAAGCCAAAAACTACACCCCATTCCTGTTGTGTGTCCTTCACACAGGGAGTTGCCACTGAAGTGCTGCTTCACTTCAGAGAAATTATAGCTGTTCAGGGGCGTGAAATAGCTGTGAAGAAGAAAGGAATGTGATACAAGTTGTTCTGTGCAGAGCTCAAACTTGGCTTGTCACTGCCTCTGCATGGGCTTCTGCAACTGCCACTTGCTTCCTCCCACAACCAAGTGCCTGAATGATGCATTTTTATATTCCCTGGGTAGCTAAACCACACCACTGAAGTAATGCTGACCTCCTGAATGTATTACAAATAGTTTGTTAGGAGACCACCAATGTTTGAGGGAGCAGATGGCTGCTCAAGCTGGAGATTTAAGGACGAGATGATAGGATTTGCAAATAGAATTGCTTTCTGTCTTCTTCTATTTAGGAGACCACTATGAAATGTTGTGCTATCTCTCCTGCTCTTCTTACCCCCCGACCAAAAAAATACTGGGAGATCTTAGCAAAGAGCAGCACAGAGTGTCTGTACTTCCAGAGAGGGTGCCTGCAGGGGGAAAGAAAACAGGCCAGAAAAATAGATGACAAGACCAAACCAAATTTCCAGAGAGACTTTGAGAAATTAACAGCAGCCACATATCAGAAAAGCAGGTCTCTATAAGTCCTCCATAGAGGTGAGGATTTGTGAGGTTAAATCTGATGGGAGGATTTTAATGGGCAGTGTCACTGACCTAAAAAAGTAAGAGGGGTGGAAAATCTTGCAGCAAGGAGCCAAGCTGCAAAAATAATCAAGATCTGATCAAGAATAAAACCAGAAGGAGTGTGTAGAGAAGAAAAATCATAAAGGAAATAGTAATATGATCAAGCAGGGGAAGTTTGCAGGAGGTGTAAAGAAGAGAGAAATACTTCAGGCACCATCTTCACTTCTTTGTGCAACTGGAAACAAGTCCAGCAATCAGTGTACACTGAGCCCAGAAAGCTTTCTGTACCCCTTGCCAGCAAATTTGTAGTATGCAGATGTGAAGCCTTTTTGTGGGGAGGACATTAACCAAAAAATGCTTCAGGATCTGTCACTGGCTGTTTTAAAGGAGAAGGAAGAAGTGAGCAATATTATGGCCTGCTTTACAGCAGCCAATATAAAATATGGAGTTTCCTTTTCAAATACCTTATTACATATCAAGGACACATCATAAAAAAAGAAAAAGGAGACAGTACCATGATACTGCAGAGTGAACCTAAAGCCTTAAAGGTGAAATTAAAGTGCAGAGATAGGAAGACCACAAATAACAAATAAGTATTCAAGAGGATTTGATTCAGACTGATG
Organism: Tricholaema leucomelas; assembly: GCA_013400475.1. Lineage (NCBI taxonomy): Eukaryota > Metazoa > Chordata > Aves > Piciformes > Lybiidae > Tricholaema lacrymosa > Tricholaema leucomelas. Next base: position 512,166 of record WAAF01011843.1, read on the forward strand.
AATAATATGAAGTAGAGAATAAGAAGTTGAAGATGGAACATCACAGGAAATATTAGAGGTGTAACTGAACAACTAGAAGTGGATGTGGGGAAAGAGGTTTTCTGAGGCTGGAGAGCAAGCACTAGGAAGGAGAAAGTGCAGTTGTAGTAGAGAAGAGAACCAGGACAACAGTGTTTGAACGTGAAACTTCACAGGAAATAGTAGAGGTGGAACTGAATTACTGGAAGTGGGTGTGGGGAAAGGGGGTTTCTGAGGCTGGAAAGAAAGCACTGGGAAAGAGAAGGTGCAATTCTAGCAGAGGAGAAGTAACTCAGGACAACAGCCTTTGACAAATACATCATAGAACTTCTCCCTGGTTCTCAGTTCTTCACCTTCCATTGCTCCCCTGAGGAGGAGCTCACCACCTCTCTCTAGAAAAGGATGAGGGACATTGATTTTTATTTTTAATGCTTTTCTGCAGTAAGAAATATTTGCATTTCTGGGAAGGTGACAAGAAGGGATAAAACAGTGAGGGAATGCTGATGAGGAGCTGAATTCTCCCTCACTGTGACTTCCGTAGCAATCTTAGGACTCTAACATATACTAGGAAATGCTAAGGAATTGGGAAATACGGAATCACGACACATTGACAAGACACAGAAGGAAGGCAGACCTTTTAGAGAATGAAATTATTGCTAAAGTGAGATTCTTATTGTTGCATATTGAGTAAATATTTGTAACACAATGAGAGAAGAGATCTGTTTTGAAGATAAAAAAGAATACAATAGTAGTGCTAGAATGATAGGACCAATCAAAATGACTTCTGTAAATTTTTAAAGACCTGATTGAAAGAGAGCTTTATAAAGAGTGATGTGACACATCTGCTGTTCTGCCATTACACAAGAAAAAAACCCATAGTTGAAAAATATGAGCCATTCCTCTTTCTTGGATGGGAGAGAGGTGTGGTGGTTTTGCTGGCTTAGTATATGATTTGACTCAAGAATCAAGTTCCTAGATGAAGGAGGCAGAAGTTATTTAAAGGGAAAATCAACAAAAAAATCCCACTTTAAATGTTTCCCCTTTCTTTTAAATTTTATTTTTATAGCTTTTAGAATTTCTTATAGCATTCAGTAAAGAGGAGATTGCCTTCCTGGGGGCAATTTTAATCACAATCACAGGCTGGTGGGGTTTAGAAGGGACCTCTGGAGATCATCTAGTCCAACCCCCTTCCAAAAGCAGGATCACCCAGAGCAGGTTACCCACAATCATAGTCTTCAGGCAGATTTGGAATCTCTCTGGAGAAGGACACTGTAGCCTTTCTGGGCAGCCTGGTCAATTGCTCTGGCACCCTCAAAGTGGAGATGTTTTTCCTTCTGTTTAGATGGAACCTCTTAAGTTCCACTTAGTGTCTGTTGCTTCTTTTCTTGTCACTGGGCACTAATGAAGAGAGTCTAGCCCCATCCTCTTGCCCCTCACTCTTTAGCTATTGATCAGCATTGAGAAGATCTCCTCTCAGTCCGCTCTTCTCCAGGCTAAACAGCCCCAGGTCTCTCAGCCTTAGACCTAATGGGGTCTTAGGTTTAGCTGATCAGAGAACAGGACAACTAAGTACTGTGTATTTAAAAAAGGTTAGTGATTTGTTAAGCACACTGAATCTGGGTAATCTTTGGGCAGTGATGGATCATTATGTTAGAAACTCCATTTACTATTTCATACCACATGATGCATAGCCTTTAATATCTTGAAGGATAATCCATATCCTTCAGTGTCTTGCTGTATTAACCCACCCCTGAATCTACAGCAGTGATCAGATGGTCACAATAGTTCCTGACAGATTTGATGCATGAAGTAGTTTGGATACAACTAGCTGAATGGAGGCTGAAGGGATTTCCTTTATGTGATCAGCACAAGAAGCAGGAGAAGTTCTCTGAAGGATTTAAGAGACAATGGTAAAAACCACATGAAACACAAAACATGTTGGCAAGACTAAAAGAAGAATCAAGTCTAGTTGATTGAATAGGGCTGGGTGATAGGTTGGATTGGATGATCTTGGAGGTCTCTTCCAACCTGGTTGATTCTATATTGTTATCCATAAGCTTCCTCCTTGAGAAGTCCAAGATATAGAATATTTAACACAGGTCTGTTTTGGAAAGCTCAGTTTTAAAGAAATATACATCTGAAAATCTAAGTAAGAAAGAAGGCTGTGAGGATTTAAAGGCTTAGCTTTACAATGGCTTTTAAAAGAGTTTTTACTCCTGTACTAATAGGTATTTCATGTGATCAAGCCAGGAGGAGACAGTACTTTCTTTAGGAAGGAAGCTGAGGGGGGATGTAGCACTTGAAGGGAAGGCAGAGCAGAGCATCTACTTCTTGTGTAGTTCTGTATAACAAAGACCAAAATGTAAGTTTGTGCCAAGACCTTGGCAGATTGAGAAATGAGCACATTACTGAGCATACTACAAGTGAGGGTACAGTACCAAGTATTTGTAATCTTGTTTGTTAAGACTGGTTTAGACAGATGAATTGTACATAGTACAAGGAATGCCTCAAACAGCTGTATCACACTGCATAACAACAACATTGCTCTGCACACACCAAAAAAAAACCCCACATTTGATCAAATAGAACAGAGTGTACAGAAGAGATATTGAATAAAATTATCTTGGGAAATCAGTTAGTCTTCTGCATGATGCAATGGGTCTTACCTCAGACTGAAGTTGCTTAGCAAGAGGAATCATGTAAGACAACTTGTACCAAGGTATGCATTGTTGCTGTTGTGCCTTCCATACAGGATCAAGTTTTGCTTTTGAAAACAGTGGATGTAGTTGTGGTGAGGCACAAACACATCCAGGGAGATGAATCCAGAGTGTTTATCTGTGTTAAGTTGGAGGCATTCAAATTGCTGTTAGTAATAAACAATCATTAAATACATACTGCTGCTTCAGTACCGTAGTATCTCTGAATCTAATTCTCTGCCCTGTTGTTCACAGCCTTGCCCAGGCCTGGATTTGCTCTGGCCATCCACCCATTGTCCTCCTGAGAGCTGGGACATTGCTATGTGTTACCTATCCAGCAGCTGGGAAGGAGACCCACTGAGTCAGGCTGCACTCCTTCATGTCTTATCTGGCTTGTGGCTCTCATGGTTCTCCTGGGAAAACACCATCACACAGCACTGCTTCCATGTGTTTAGTTACTGGATACCAGCAGAGGGAAAAGGCTGATCCAGGGAAAGGAATATTCTGTGAACTGGCTGGGGGAAAAAAGAGGAGGAAGTGGCTGCATGCTCTGGTAGCTTGAGGAGAGGATCATTCAGCCCTCACAGAGTTCAGACTACCTGAGCTTAAAGGTTACTGAAGAAAGAGGAGAAGGCTCCTTCCCACCTCTGGAAGTCCACTAACTTCTTGCTCAAACAGCTGGACAACAGTAAGACATTTTTTTATGGAGAGAAGTATTAGGAAGAATTCAAATAACCTTGCAGCCTGTAACTGAATGTTGCTCTGAGGGAAGTCCACTTCTGGATGGGACAAAGGATACCAAGTCATATTGCTAGGGGAGTAGCAAAGAAGAGGAACAGATACTGAGAAGAGATCACATTACTGGCCTCTGAGGCAAGTAAAAATTCATTATGTAGTTTTTCTAACCTAACCACTTTCTTTATTTATTTATTTTAACAGAACTTAAGGGTTTTTTTTCCTACATGAGATACTTACATCACAAGTATTATTGCTTGCTGTTCTCCTTTTAAACTTCTAATACATTCACCTCCATGCAATTCTTGTGCACTTCTGTTTGGCCACCACTCTGGTTTGCTTGTATTTTAGTTTCTCAATGAATTTTGTAATGTCAACTTGCATTTCTTCTTTGCACTGTGAAGAGTTTCCTCCTGCAGCCTCTCAACCCCTGCTTAGGAGGGTGCAAACAGCAAGCAGTGCAAATGATACTAAAAGGCAGCTAGCAACAATTATCCTGGAGAGTGGTAACCGCTTGGGCATGTTCCAAACTCTCCGACAAGCAGCCGAAGTCCCAGCTAGTTATACCCTTCACAAAAAGATTGTTATACTGGTGAGCAAAAACTCTGTGTGAATACTGCAGTGTGGGACAGGTTCTTGGAAGAGTTTCCTGTGGAAAATTTGCTTGCTAGTGCACACTGTCTTCAGTCCAGAGTATCCATGGCAATCTGAAATATGTTGTAGCTTTAGTATGGAGAGAGAAGTTGGGGCTGGAGTGAAGACAATTTAAACAGGAAACCCACATTTCAAAATGCTGTCTGTGTAAAGCAACTCCTTTTGTATTAGGTTCTGTCATGGATGCTGCTGTTGTTTAGCTTGCCCTCTTATTATTTGCTTTTATAATAGCCTATGCATTTACAAAGGATCAGTCTACGCACAAGCCTCATTTACTGTCCATTTGCTACCATTTGCACCACATTATGAACTCATTTAAAAAGTGAATGGGAAAACAAATGTGACCCCTATGGAAAGCCTTGCTGAGCCTGCCTGAGATTGCAGCCATATGTAACAGCTCATAACTGGGGTGGGCTGGAGACTGCTGTACAGCACGAGAGCTTGTCATTTCCTTAACCAGATTGCAGCATCTCTATTTCCCTTGCCCTTTTCCTGGCGCTTTTTAAGCCAGAGAATTCTTTCTAGAGCAGTCATCCTAAAAGCCAAATAGCTCCTCTGGAACAGTTCACTGTGCTGTCATCCTTAAAATATGCCATTGTGCTGGAAAGTGCCTCTGAAGAGCTGCAGCATTCCAGCTTGCCTACTGCACTGAGATACAGAGGGAAAGCAAAATCAGGGCTCCAAAATGGTCACACTGGTGGGTGAGCTGAGGAATCACATGCAAGAGTTGAACAAACAACAAATTATGTCCTCAACACAGCACATACCAGCCCGTGTGCATCTCCAGATATATTAGCTGTGTGAACCCCTTGAGCTCCATTTCATCACCATCAAGTGTGAGCCTCTCGAGGACTGAAGATAACAGAATGCAAGACCTGGGGCTGTTCAGCCTGGAGAAGAGAGGGCTCCAGGGAGACCTTAGAGCAGCCTTTCAGTACCTCAGAGGGGCCTACAAGAAAGCCAGGAAAGGATTTTTTTAGAAGAGCTTATAGTGATGGGATGAGATGGAATGGATTGAAACTTGAGGAGGAGAGATTTAGACTAGATACTAGAAATTTCTTTACAGTAAATATGGTGAGATTCTGAGACAGGTTGCCCAGGGAGGTCATGGGAGCCCCCTCCCTGAAGATGTTCAAGACCAGACTGGATGAGGCCTTGAGCAACCTGGTCTAGTGGAAGGTGCCCCTGCCCATGGCAGAGGAGTTGAAACTGGACGATGTTTAAGGTCCCTTCCAACCCAAATCATTATATGGTTCTGTAAATGTGTGAATAACAGCAACATGTGAGAGTTGCTGCATGTGAGAGCTTCTGCATGTGAGAGTCAATATGAAATGTGACAAAGTGCCTGAGTTCAGAGATTCTGCCACACTGCCAGAGCTTAAGGCCTTTCTTCAGGGTTGTTGACTTAGATTTTTTGAGGGTGCCAGAGCAATCTGGGAGTGCTGAAACATTGGGAAAAGTTGTTCAGGTATGCTGGACATGGTAATCCATAGCAGCCTGCTCTAGATGAGTGATTTAGGAGGGAAGTTGGACTAGATGATCCCCAGAGGTCCCTTACAACCTGCACCAGTTTGTGATTCTGTGATACAAGAGCTTTGCAAGGAAAGCATGAATTACCTTGCAAACAGGCAGCCTCAGAACACAACCCTCAAAAAAAAGGCCATATAGACAACATTGGGCTTCTTAGGAGTAATCATCCCTTCTTTTGTTTAAATCTTGAAAGTGACTCATGAAATGATGAGTTCTGGGAAGCACCCATGTGGTTAAGCAGCACTCACTCACTTTGAGCATCAAAAATGATGAAGAAAGTGAAGAATCGAGAAAAGCTGACCCAGCAGTTAAGAGCAGGAGACCTACCTATGATTAAGTGTGTCGTGCTCACTAGAAACAGTCACTGGGAAAAGAAAAATCAAAACAGAGAGAGCAGCTAGTGCCACTAAATTAAATTAAACACTCCTTCTCTGGTATGTGGCTTAACCACAAGGCTTGTGACTCGCTGTATTCTGTACTGCTTATACAACAGATCTGAAATCATGCAGGGAAAGTCCCTTTATTTTCCATTTCTGCACATAGATGAGCATGTAAAATAATCTGCAATTGACTGATACACACAGAAAGGCAAAAGAAAAGTTCTGCCAGAGGATAATATTATACATAAATTTCCACAGAGTATTTGCATAAGTTCTTTCACATAGCAGTCTCTAATACAGCAAGGCAAAGTCATAAATCTTTCATTTTCAGTCTGCTGGCTGAATTGTTTTCTCTTTTGTTCCTGTTGCTCTGAAATGTTTTTTCAAAGGTAATGTCTCCTCATCGATCATTCAGTGTTGGTGAATCCAATGAAGACTGGATCTTGATGTTTATTTTTTTGGAAAATTATCTATAGTTTTTTTTCATAGAAGTCATATTCTCACCTCTTCCAGCAATTGGGATGAAAAATAATGGTAACTGGGCTGCCTAGCAAGAATTATTGTGCTGATGAATTAAGTTGAAAGGAAACAGCAACGATTTCTTATGTTGCTCCCCATTTCTTTCTAAAAGGAAGGTGTCTTGAAGTAGGTGAAAATATTGGTGGGTGAGGGAAACAGGAAAAGGCTTTGTCTTTGAACTTCCAAGTCTGGTGGTGTTTTGAGGTTAATGTTGAGGGTTAGGCCAGCTCTTGTATTATTCAAATAAATTTGGCTGGCCTTAATAGAGCTCTTGAAACAGATGATTTAGCTTGATGTGATGACTACAATTCATCACAGACAGCAGAGGTTTAATTCTTTGTGAAAGCAGACACAAGGAGATGTGTTTGATGTTTCACAGTGTGATTTTTTTCTAGAACAATTCCATTAGAAAGTAGAACACTATTTTTTAGAAGATTAATTAGTTCCTAATGGGAAAGAATATCCCATGAGCCATACTGATGTCAAGTGTTGCATTACAGATCCAAGAGTCAGAACTCTGAGATAGAGTAGATTATCCTGCAATGTGAGAAAACAGAGCTGGAACAGATGTATGGTACCCTATGGGAGTGCTCACAGATACTTGTGAGCCAGAGATGTACATGCAGTTAAACCCTTCCTTGCTTTTTGCTGCATTTTGTTTGCTACTCTTGCTAAATCAGCTGTCTTTCAGACCAGTCCTTACCTCCTGCTTGACTAAACAAAGCCAGAAGGTCTGAGAGCAGTTGTTCAAAGAGAGTTGTAGCCACAGTTAAAAGATGTGGGAGGCTGGTTTTAGATGTTGTAGGTCAGAATATTAAAGGTTGAAAAGCAAAGAGGAAAAAAAATAATCATTGAAGATAAGTTGTAACAGTGGTAGCGTTATAGAATCATAAAACTGTTTCAGTTGGAAAAGAGATTTAAGATCATTGAATCCAACCAGGACTCTAACTCTACCAAGTCTGGTGCTAAGCTGTGTCCCTCAGCACATCTCTGCATCTTTTGAACACCTCCAGAGATGGGATTTCAACCATCTCCCTGGAGAGTCTGTTCACCCTTTCAGTAAAGAAGTGTCTTCTAGTATCCTAACTAAACCTCCCTTGGTGCAACTTGAGACCATTTTCTCTTGTCTTTTCACTTGTTACTAGTAAGAAGAGACCAACACCCTCCTCGCTTCAACCTCCTTTCAGGGAGTTGTAGAGAGACCAAGCAGTCTCCCCTCAGCCTCCCTTTTCTCCAGAATAAACAAACCCAGCTTCCTCAACTGCTCCTCACAAGATGTGTTCTCCAGACCCTTCACTAGCTTTGTTGCCCTTCTCTGGACACGTTCCAAGATCTCAATATCGTTCTTGTAATAAGGGTCTCTATAGCATTCTTGCACATTCCAAAGATTTTGCTTTGTCCCAAGATCATCTCTCTACAGCTTAAAATAGTACTTGTTACATTGTTTTATCATTGAGGTCAGTGGTTTAATGATCTTCTTTTGGACCACAGACAACACTCAGAATTTTAAATGGCACCTGCTTTGCAGAGTGTGGCTGCAAGTTAAAATATTATTTGGTGAAGTGAAAGGTTTTGCAGTTCTTTCTTAAAATAAGTTCTTTATTCATTTCATCATATTAAACTTAGCAAATATATGACCTGATCCAGCAAGTGTTTAATCTCACAAGCAGCTTGACATATGTAACTGTGTCCAGTTCCACCATACATTTATTTATCAGTGCTGATACTCAGACTCTGTTAAATAAACTGTTTTAAAAGGTGAGGCTGAAAAACATTTTCGAAATGTTTTGGGTGGACAAATGCAAAAGGGAGCAGTTGTACTTTCGACTCAGAGCAAAAGAAGGCAGTACAACATAGCTACTTTCAAAGGTCACATTCAGAGCTGTATTAACAACATTTGAGACAACTACCACATGCTTAATATCTTGAGAAATATGAGCACAGTCTTCCTGCTTTTTCTGCCAGAGGGAGTGACCTAACGGGAACTATCTCATAGCTTTCCATTTTAAACTTCAGTTCCAGTCTCTCTGTTTATGGTTCAGGTCACACACTCTGGCAATCACAAAAATAGTAAAATGATATTAATCTGTAAATCAAAGTGTGTCTGTCTTAGGGTTAATCATTTACCGTTGTCAACCTCCTGAATATTTACAGGGGACAGTTATTTCCTCTTCCCAGAGTCACAGCTCTTCCCCAAGCCACAGACAATTTGCAGATGATAACAAATTAGGAGGGAGAGTCAATCTCCTGGAGGTTAGGAAGATGCTTCAGAGGGACCTGGAGAGGCTGGATCAATGGGCTGAGGCCAGTGGTATGAGATTCAACAGGACCAAGTGAAGGGTTCTACACTTTGGCCACAATATCTCCATGGAGCGGTACAGGCTGGGGAATGAGTGGCTGGAGAGCAGCCCAGCTGAGAGGGACCTGGGAGTGCTGGGTGACAAGTAGCACTTCAGCCAGCAGCATGCCCAGGTGGCACAGAAGGCCAGTGGCATCCTGGCCTGTATGAGGAATAGTGTGGACAGCAGCACTAGGGATGTTACTCTGCCCCTGTACTCAGCATTGGTGAGGTGGTGAGGCCTCACCTCAAGCACTGTGTGCAGTTCAGGGCCCTTCACTGCAAGAAGGATATTGAGGTGCTGGAGTGGGTCCAGAGGGGAGCAATGAGAGTGGTAAGAGGGCTGGAGGGAAAGACTTATGAGGAGAGGCTGAGGAAGCTGGGGTTGTTCAGCCTGGAGAAGAGGAGACTTAGAGGGGACCTTATCACTTTCTACAACTACCTAAAAGGAAGTTGTAGTCAGGTGGGGGTCAGGCTCTTCTCCCAGGCAACCAGTGACAGAACAAGAGGGCATGGTCTGAAGCTGTACCAGGGGAGGTTTAGATTGGATATTAGGAAACACTTCCACATAGAAAGAGTGATTTAGTCACTGGAATGGATTGCCAAGGGAGGTGGTGGAGTCACCATCCCTTGAGGTTTTTAAGATAAGATTGAATGTGGCACTTGGTAACATGGTTTAGCTGATGTCATGGTGTTGGGTTATAGGCTGGACTTGATGATCTCAGAGGTCTTTCCCAGCCTCAAGGATTCTGTGACGAGGAGGCACCATCCAACTATCCCATTATCAGTTACAGTCATCTTAATGAAATAACTTGCTGTTGGATGAAATGCCTGCAGCCTATATGAGTGACTTAGTTGGGGCAATTAATGAGGCAGGAATTAATTAATATGTAGTTATTTTATTCCCAAAAAGCCCAGCCCACAAACTATATGCAAACTAGTTAAATTTGGGTTCTAATTTGGTCAGAAAAATCTTCACAAGGAGCTTGTGGGCAATCCATTAATTTAGGAGAATCAGAAAATTGGAAAGGTTTAGCAATAAAATGGCTCTGCCCCTCTTATAAATAGGCATCTTGGAGCCTTAGGGAAAGTCTGTTCTACTCACAGTGGTGGAGTAGAAATTTTGAGATAGCCTCTGGCTCCTTCACGGCAGTGTTGGAATTTCTTGGCATCTTGATAGCTGTTGAGAGGCTTCTAGATCTTCTCAGGCTCTATCAGAGTGCTGGGAAAGAGGCAGACGATCCCTGACCTGATCCTGGTTTCTCTTGGCATGGAGGTTTGCAGAGGTGTGGGCAGGATCTCTTGCAGATGTGCAGAGAGCATGATGTCAGTGGCACTTCTCGCTGCTCACATTCTCACTTAATGCCTTCTCCTGGTAAACTTGAGGCACTTAAGTTTGCAGGTAGTTCAAGCCCAAAACATCAGGGCTATGCTGGTCTGAAGCAAGAGGCAGAGCAGAACACAATAGAGCAGACAGCACACACTGAGACAGCAGTGAGGCAGAAGCAGCACAATTGCTTGCAGCTTAGCTCAGTTTATATTATTTGCTCGAGTGCAATGGCTCCTTTGGCCACAGAGATTCACCAATCAAAATGGCATTTGAAAAACTGACTATATTAGGTGAAACCAGGACTTACTTACCCTTATTTGGGCAAGAGACTCACAAGTGCATAAACACCTATGGGTACATGTTTATCACTTTCGGAGGAGACATAATGGCCCAAGCCATCAGCAGAAGGGCAGCACAAGCTAGGACATGTTTTAGGCCTATTAGCCTTCCACAACACTGAGAATAGCTGTTGGCTCTGCAGAGAAATTGTGCTTAAAACCAGGAATAGCTTTTAATTAGCCTTGGGAGTAAAAAGAGAGAAGGAAGGAGAGACTATTAGGATAGAGCCAGCAAAATAAAGAAGCTGCTTGCAAAGCTGAATAGGTACAGGGACAAGCCACCAAGTGAGGATGAAAGAGACTTGAGTGTATGTGAGAGAATGAAAAGGGGGGGAAAATCCACCATCAGCAAAAGAAAAGATAGACAGAATATCTATGCATGTTTTTTCAGCAAAGTGCAGCAGAGGTGAAAGTCACATCTCTACAGGGTCTAGATATAAATGTATCAAAATCAAATAGTCAGGGCTTGCTTTGTGTAGTGCTGGTGAAAAGTCCCAGGATGTTTGGATTTACAGTTTCACCCTCACTGGATCAAGCTAACAAACTTTACACTACAACTTCACAGCACACGACTGAAGAGCAGGAGGAAGGTTTGAAGGACACCTACTAGCATGAGGGAGTTAGGAGGACCATATTGTGAAGGGTGTCAGGAACATGTCTGTGCACATGTGTATGTACCTGCAGGGTTGCTCTGAGACATCCATCCATCCCAGATTAGAATGTGTCCTTGTCACTGCTGTGATTGTGACTATTCAATTAAGCAATCTCTTTTTGCCAGTCTTTGCCCTCTCATGGCACTCTTTACCTGTGTAACCATCTAATTAGTACTGTCTACACCCTTAGAGAAAGACTGCCTCAGTAAGACTTGGGCTGAGCTTCACGTCGTGGTTTTCCCAGTGCTTAGACATCTGTGGGCTACTGCAGAGAGAAAAATAATACCATGAAAGGAAACTTGCTCTGATATCTAACCCCCTAAGACCCCCTTGAATCTTACCACCACGAAGACCTGCTGTATGTCTTTATTTCTCATAACTTACACTCTTAGAGAGCTTGCAGAACAAAATCAAACCACAGCGTGATTTGAACTGTCATCTCCATTCAGATAATACATTTTCAAATATATCATAAAAAAGGAATTCAAGGGAGAGCATCAAAATCTACAGGTATTTTGGGGATACAAAGGGCAAGAAATTCCACAGGGTTGCAGAGCAGAGATTGTATAACCAGGAGTGACTGAGTCATGCTAACAAAAGAAAATTTGGGCTGTGTGTTAGGAAAGATTTGTGTCAGTGATGACTTCAGACCTTTAAAATAATCCCTGGTGAGAAGAAATGCTGGCTTTGGATGTCTAGTTTCCTGAAACAAGGAAAGGGTGAGTTCTTCACTTGGTCAAGGACCTGCTTAGTAGGGTACTGTGGGATAAAGCCCTGGAGAGAAGAGTGGCCCTGGTTAGTATTCTAAGATCACCTCCTCTGAGCCCAGGAGTAGTGGATCTCAACAAAGAGGAAGGTCATGAATGCCAGGAGGCCTGCATGGATAAACAGGATAATCCTGGACACTATTAGCTGCAGAAACAAAGCCTACAGAGGGATAGAAACAAGGATAGGTAACCTGGCATGAATACAGATAAGTTGTCCAAGCAGCCAGGTTAGGGAAGGTAAGGCCCATATAGAATCAACTCTGACTAGGGTCGTCAAGGGTAACAAGAAAAGCTTTTCTGAGTATGTCAGTGACAAAAGGGAGAACAGGGAAAGCATGGGCCCTCTCTGGAAGGAACTGGGGGACCTGGCCACACAGGATATGGAGAAGGCTGAGGTACTGTGCTGGTTTGAGGCTATTTGGAATATTTTAATGAGAAAAAATAATTATAGGCTGTGAAAAGAAAACAATGGCGATGTCTACTTCCCTCATAGATTTGCTGAGATGCATGAAAGCAAAGAGACAAACATAGATAAGAGAGTCTGTTGGTGTCTGTGTTTTCTCCCTGGGCTTCTGCTGTTCTGCTTGGATCTGTGTAACCCAACTAATCACTCTGCTTCTAACCCCCCTTGCACATAAGGCAGATTCTGGGATAAGGTAGAGGGGTGGAAAGAAAGTGGAAGGATGGTGGTGAGTGGAGTCCTTCACGGATCAGTATTGGGAGCAGTGCTGTTGAACATCTTTGTTAGCGATATGGACAGTCCCACTGAGTGCACCCTCAGCAAGTTTGCGGGTGACACCAAGCTGTGGTTCAGTTGACATGCTGGAGGGCAGAGATCCATCCAGAGAGACCTTGACAGGCTGGAGAGGTGAGCCTATGCCAACCCCATGATGTTCAACAAGTGGAAGGTCCTGCACCTGGTTGAGGCAACCCCAAGCACAGATAGTCTGTGTCATGAGTGGATTGAGAGCAGCCCTGCAGAGAAAGACTTGAGGATGCTGGTTGATGAGGTACTTGATATGCACTAGTAATGTGAGCTGGCAGCTCAAAGATGCATGGCCAGCAGGTCAAGGCAGGTAATCCTGGCCCTCTACTGTTGTGAGACTCCACCTGGAGTACTGTGTGCAGCTCTGAAACTCTTGACACAAGAACATGAATCTGTTGGAAAGGGTCCAAATAAAGGCCACAGAGAGCTGGAGCATCTCCCCTGTGAGGACAGGATGAGGGAGTTGGGTCTGTTCAGCTTGTAGAAAAGAATGTTCTGGGGAGACCTTATAGCAGCCTTCCATTACCTGAAAGGGACCTACAGAAAAACTGGAGAAGGACTATTTAGAAGGGCATGTGGTGATAGGACAATGGGCAATAGTTTTAAAATAGAGCAGGGTAGATTTAGGTTAGACATTAGGAAGAAATTCTTTACTCTGAAGGTGCTGAGACAACAGAACGTGTTGCCCAGGGGAGTTGCGGACACCTCATCTCTGGAAGTGTGTAAGACCAGGCTGTAGGAGGCTTTGACCAACCTGGCCTCGAGGGGTATATGGCTGCCTGTGGCAGCAGGTTTGGAACTAGATGAATTTTAAGGTCCCTTCCAAGCCAATGGATCCTATGATTCTCAGTCTGTCTGCTCGTATCCAAGTGTTTCTGTTATTGATACTCATTGTCTGTCTCATTGTTGATATACTATAGTCTGTCTCATCCCAAAATAATTAAGGTGATTTAAAGGTATTTAGATGTTGTATCTCTGTAGTTGTTTTGCTTAAACCTACCTTCATCGAGAAGGAAGGACTGTGATATATGGACTGGTGTGCCTGACCCTCGCACCATGCAGATTCATTGAATTTATGCTAGAAGATTCATAGATAAACACTAAGGCTTTTGTAGAGGGGTGTCACATCTGATAAATCCACTCAAACACTCTCAAGGAGTCCATAAGGTCACATTTTAATCTTATGGGGTTATCAGCAAAGTGCGTTGCGTTTCAGGTCATTTGACAAAGACTCAGGAAAGACCTCTATGGAAATCCACCTCTTGCTGGTTAGAAAGATGAACCTTGTCGTGTATTAGAAGCTTACTATGAGGAAACCAAAGCAGAGTTTGGAGTGGGCTGACATTTGCAATTGGATTTCTGCATTGGGACTGATCAGGTTCTGAAGTGATCTGGGAAAGGTGGTAAAGAGCGAGCTACGATGCTTGTAGAAGAACTGCATGATAAGAAGTTACCAGTTTATAGCAGCCAGGACAAAATATCAGCAGAAATATCATTCCGTATTTTCTCAACTTCTTCTTTCTGAACTATGTGGCACTGTCACAGCTACTGAACAGAGAGGCCTTTTCACCTGACAGTCCTGTTCATCTGAGTCAAACAATCTGGGAATGTTTAGCCTTTGTTCTGCGTAATGTGTGGTCAATGGGTTTTGTTTCACTGTAATCTTGAGGTACAAACAATTTCACTTCAGAGTTCCTCATGAAGATTTTACTGTCCTTAACCTTGTTCCCAGTAACAATTTCTTAAACTCTTAATTTCTGGGGCAGTATTTTCCTTCTCCCCACTGATTTTATCCATCCCAAAATGCAGAATAAATATTTAAATGGAAAACAAGAAAAAAATAAAATAAAAGCAATCTTCTGTAACAGGGGAGAGGAAATTTTTATGTGCTGGAAGTTGAATAGATCCTTTCAAACACATTTAACAAGCCTCCCACTAAAACAGAGTTTAGTGTTACACAGGAATAATTCAAATATGTGTGCATACATATAGATGTATACAATGGTGGTGGACTATGTGAAATCATATCATGGTTCATACCTGCTACACTGATTGCATGTAATCCATTTTTGCTCCAGAATATTAGACAGTGAACGTTAGGTAGGAGTTCCTTCACTGCCTAACAATTGTTGTCTTCTTCTGCTTACTTGGGATGTAGACATAGATTTCTAAAGTCATAGAATTGTTCTGTCTGGAAAAGACCTACAAGGCCATCACATCCAACTATTATCTATCATCTGGTGGTACCCTCAGCACCACATCTCTGTATCTCTTAAACACCTCTGGGTGTAGGGATTCAACCACTTCCCCGGGGTGCATGTTCCAATGTTTGATGACACTTTTGTCACAAAGCTCATGGGTCCCTCAGGACGTAGCCAAATTGAAACTGATTCAGGCTGCTCACTCATGCCAGCAGTGGTCATCTGTTAACAGGTATGCTTGTCCACTAGTCACATTGATTTGCCAGTGGTGACAAGCTAAGCTGAAAGAGAGGAAGCTGTTGACAGCTCTCTTTGTCTGTACCAGCCCCTCTTCATCAGGTTCTTTTAAGTTAGATACAGCAGAAGCAGATTGAGAAAAAGAATCTCTGAGGGTTATGGTCAAGTCTACTGCAGCAGAGCAGCTCTGATTTCAATGTATCCTAACCTTTACCTATAAACCATTGCAAATATGAGGTGCACCTTTTGCAACTCTCCTTGCTTTTGAAGCAGCAGCCTCCAGAAAAGATCAAGCAGGCAGCCAAGAGATACAAGTGCTTCAGCCCTCCTCATTTAATCTGCTCTTGCATGTGAGCTGACATGCCAAGCTCACTGAACTCCACATTAAATGCATTACTAAGCTTTCCAAAGAGCTGTAGCCTACTCACTGTTCTCACATTCTCTGTTTCTTGCTGTCTTTAGGAAAGGGGAATACTGAAATAAAGCTATCCCCCACCTACAGACTAGAAGCCTACTGACTTTCAATCATTTTAATAGCCAATTACAGTCAAGAATATTTGTTTTGCTCCTCCCCCCTATCCTTACACAGAGATCTGCCCTGTCACAAATCACACACAGCTCCCAGCTCAGCCATTACTGTCACACAGTAAGCCATCTATAGCCTCTCTTACATGAATATTCACATAACAGAGAAAAAGTGAGCACCATTGGTATGCCCTCAGGTTTGCTCCAGGGCTCCTGAGATAGATCAAATGTAGAACACATTTGTGACCGGAACGCAAGCCAGTTGTCACGTGAATAGCAATGTCAGACGTCGCCCTTTGTACACAAAACTCTATCTGTGGCTTCTGCTTTGGGTTTGTTGCAAATGGTTTTAAATAAATCACCAGTAACAATAGCATCTAGTGGTACAACTGGAAGATACTGCTGCTAGTAACAGCAAATCACTCACCACAGATCCTGATTACTGTTGCCCCATTTCAGTGAAGTCACTTAAGGAACAAAATACTATTTAAATGTAATAACAGATTAAGCATCTGGTCCAGAGTATTTAAAATGTATATTTAAAGTTGCCAGTCCTTAGAGAATCTCTGGTATTAAAAACACGCATAGTAAAAGCCAAGTTTACATACAAATAAATTGTGTTCTGGCACATGTGAAGAGATGACACAGGTTATGTTAAAACATCTTTTTAAACCCCTTTTGGAAGAAACCAGTTAATGAAGTTGATCAGCACTTCCTGATTGCTGCTTTGGTAAATGGTGCTGGGATGTGTTTGCACTTTATTTTGGATGGTGTCTTCTTCAATACTGTGAAGTACTAATCAAATCCCCCTCCTCCAAGAAACCCTTCAGAGTTCTGCTTCCTTTGGAATAGTTCTTTGCTCCCACAAATACCAATCAGCACCAACTACCAGCAAAGAAAATTAACAGAAGAAACTACATTCTGAGGAGTAAAAAGGGACATTCAGACTCTTCATTTGTCTCAGTGATTTCCAGTGCTATGTAAATAGCACCAGACATTATCATGAATCATGTAGCAGAAGTTATCAGCTGAGCACTGGACTCCAGAGACATTCTTCCTGAATCTAAGTGACATAATTGGAGGTAATGAGCAGCAGAGACATGAAGACATTTAATTTCCGGTTCTATAGTGAACACTCCCTCTGCAGTACTGCCAATGTGTGTATGCAATGATAGAAACACCTGATGTGATCAGACAGGTCTAGCAATGTAAAGATAAGCTTTCATTCTTTAACACGCTCTCTTTCAGGGCACTTCTGGCTTTAGCTCCCTTAAGGTTAAAGATGGGTTCAGTTTTCAACACATCAGTAGCTCTGCTGTAGTCCTTTGAGGGGAAATTACAACTTGCACTTGTTTTTTACACATGTACTGCATATTGTATTGCAGTAATACAAAAATACTTGATTCCTACAGAAGGGGTTTTGTGTTTCTTCTTCTAGCTCTACAGAATATCAAACATCAATGCAGTAGCCTCTTTCTTCTTCTTCCCAACTCTGCAGTCAGTGCCTCTGATTTTAAATAAGTGTCAAGGGTTAACCCCACTGTTTTTCCTTCCCTCTTTCCCCACCCCCACCCCTTTTATCCTCCCCCTCCCCAGGAGAGTAAAAAGGAAAGTGGAGAGGTTTAGTTGAGTTACACAAAATTATTTAGTACTCTACTGCAAAGAAACCAGATTACACCAAAAGAGACAAAGGTTAAAAAAAAAGAAAAAAAAAGGTACCCAACCAGAATTCAGGACAACTGCACTACATGAAAGCAGAATTGGAACTAGAACAACATCTCACAAATGCCACACGTTTAAGGCATCATTGCTCAGAATAGTGTAGGGATATATATATGATGTGGCTCAAACCACTACAATAAGCAATGATGATGGCATTGCTCAGTATAGTGTAAGGAGTCACTGTCCCTGGAGGTGGGATGAGGCACTTAGTGCCATGATCTAGTTGATTGAATAGGGCTGGGTGATAGATAGGTTGGACTGGATGATCTTGGAGTTCTCTTCCAACGTGGTTGATTCTATGATTCTATGGTATGTATGATGCAGCTCAAACCACCACAATGAGCAATGATGGGGGATGTAGTATGGAGTACTTAGTACACTTGAAATTGAAACCTCGACTTTGTTTTGTACCATCATCCCTATATGGCTATGACTCTTGTGGCTTCTTGAAGAGGTAGATATGCACAAGTTCTGGGGACAAGGGGATGAGGTCACTCTTTTCCTTGGTGCTCAGTGACAGGGGAAAGGCCAGTGTGGAACACAAGAAGTTCCACCTAAGCATAAGGAAAAACTTCTTTACGATGAGGACAACAAAGCACTGGACCAGACTGCCCAGAGAGGCTGTGGAGTCTCCCTCCTTGGAGAGATTCCAAACCTGCCTGGACATTTGAGTGGCTTGCTTCGAGTGACCCTGCTTTAGCAGAGGGGTTGAACTAAATGATCCCCAGAGGATCATACAACCCTCGCCAGTCCTTAATTCTGTGGTTTTGTGACCTGAAAATCTGTTTAAAAAGTGAATTGAGGGGGTGTGATCACACAACACAACTCCCTGTGTGTTGGACAGAGGGCAGGGTGCATGATCTGAACAGTATTGACAAATGGGCATGAGAAGTTGTCTAACTGGACAGTAATTTTCATCATTAAACTATAATGATGTCTTAATACTAATGCATATGCCAGGTCTCTGCAAAAGCATGTATCTGCTCTGGCTTCTCTCAGTTGTTTAACATGCTCAAGGGTAGACTGGTCACATAAATAGCCATACTATCATACAAAAATCTGGTCATGTGAAACCTCAGCAATTTCAGAGACAGAGTCTGATGCACTTAGACCTCATCTAGTCAGGGAATTTGTGGTATATGCTGTGACTCACAGCCTGCACCTGTAGTTCAGTCTCCTTCTGCCATAACAGAATCTGGTTGCAGCATTTGAGCTTTGAGCAATCTGGAAGTACTTTAGAAAGATCAAACAAGAGGATTTTCAACAGTTTTCTGCCAGCGGGGTTTGTGTTTTCTGTTGTCAAAACACCACAGCATAACAGGGCTGGCCGTATGAGATGTCAGACGGTTAGGCAAATTGGACAAGGGCTAAATAGAGCCTTTCGAGTATGGCAGATGGGGAGGTGAGGTTTCAATACTCATGACCCTTTTGACTCCACAGTTTTCAGAAGAGAAATGTGGTAGAACATTGTGTCCACTTCTGAGCCACAGTTCAAAAGAGACAGGGAACTACTGGAGAATCCAGCAGAGGCTACAATGATGCTGAGGGGACAGAAGCATCTCTCTGACAAGGAAAGGCTGAGGGACCTGGGGCTTTCTAGCCTGGAGAAAAGCAGACTGAGGTGGAATCTTCTCAATGCTCATAAATAGCTAAAGGGCAAGAGGATGGGGTCGGATTGTTTTCAGTGCTGCCCTGAGAAAGGACAAGGGAATTGGGCACAAACTGGAACTCAGGAGTTTCCATGTGAACAAGAGCAAAACTTCATTGCTGTGAGGGTGCTGGAGCCCTGGAGCAGGCTGCCCAGAGAGGTTGTAGATTCTCCTTCTCTGGAGAGATTCCAAATCTGCCTGGACATTGTGATCCTGGCCAACCTGCCATGGGCATCTCTGCTTTAGAAGGGGTAGTTGGACTAGATGATCCTCAGAGGTCCTTTCCAACACTGACCAGTCTGTCAATCTGTGAAGGTTATGCAAGTCCAAAAACTTTGTCAATAGCTTGTTGCAGGTCTTGACACTGTCAGCCAGCATTATCAGATGGATGTGGCAAGTCAGGAGTCTATAAAGACAAACTCTGAGATGGACTGAAACTGTGAGATAGACCAGATATGGGCTGTATTCCATTAATTGAGAAACTAAGCTTAAATGCCAGGAAAAATTGCAACAGTGAAGCATTCAACTGCAAATGCCAGTAATGACAATATTCCTGCCAAATCAGGTTTCAAGTTATTTTCTGGGTTGGAAAATTCCTAAGGATTAATGCCCAAATGGATGTCATCAAATCAGATTATTTCCAAGATCAAGTTTCAGTTAGGTCTTTGACATACATGTTTAAAAGGCTTGACACTACTTCAGAGCCTATAGGTAGTCCTTCCAGTTAAGGTTCTCTAAGTGTCACTCATGAAGACTTCTGAGCAGTGGCTGAAAACATTAGCTCCAAATTTAAGTGGACTGGTTTAGGTAGTTGAACTAGACAACCAGTGAGCCATGCCATGGTAGTAGGTGGAAGTCAGGTGCAGGACAGTGCCATACTTTACCTTCTTCCTTTGTTTTCAAGGTGGGCTGCAGTGGAGGAGCTTGATCATACAGAGTGCAATCATAGGGAGAATTATCTATCTCTGCAACGATAAAGATGTATATTGTTGACAAGATCCACTGAAGGAAGAGATATCTTTACACCCTGGAGCAATGTTTCAGCATGGCAATTACCTGTATGGCTTAGGTGCTACCCGTTTTTTACAGACTGGCCATCCCGTAGTTAGCAATCTGGATATGCTTGCAGGGACCAAGGTATTTCACAAATTGCTTTGCAGAGGTAGCAGGTCCCTACATGTTTAATCTACTTACCGGGACACATTCTTGAATATTAGTTGATTGGATAGGGCTGGGTGATAATTTGGACTGGATGAGCTTGGAGGTCTCTTCCAACCTGGTTGATTCTATGATTCTATGAAATATTAACATTTGGACTAACTAGATGAGATCTTAAGCTGTGACTTGGAGGATGCACAAGTAATCCCACCTTTGACTGCGAACTCTTGGTGACCAGTCTATTAGAAGTTAATGCCCTTTATAGGGCATTTTGAACATTTCTGGAGTGGTTGCTGGTGTCCCACAAGGATAATCTCAACATTTCACAGAGTTTCACAGAGTTTCATGGATTGTGTTGGGTTGGAAGGGACCCTCAAAGGTCATCTTGTCCAACCCCCCTTCAGTCAGCAGGTGCACCTACAACTAGACCATGATGCCCAGGGCCACATCAAGTCTGATCTTGAATGTCTCACAGAACGGGGCCTCAACCACGTCTCTGGGCAGCTTGTTCCAGTGTCTCACCACCCTCATTGTGCAGAACTTCCTCCTAATGTCCAACATAAATCTCCCCTGCTCCAGTTTCAGACCATTGTCCCTTGTCCTCAAACATCAGCTCTGCAGTACCTGACAGACACACACCAATCCCACCATTCCTGGAGGAGATGGAGGACCCGGGAATGGTGGGACTGGTATGCCCTTGGGTTTCAGTTCTGCTAATGTAAATGTTGGGAATATGGATAGGGAGAGCTGAAAATCAGCAGAATATCTGAGCCAGCATTCATTTTAATAATGTTTACTTTTCCCCATATGCAAAGAGGTAGCTCTCATCATCTATTTAAGTCACTTACTAATGACATAATTAATAGGCCTAAGTTAACCTTGACTGTGAATTTCCTTTGGAAACTGGATGCCAACCTGTTTGACATTTCTTCATTCCCATCTGAATGGCCCTGTAGAAGGAGTGCTTCCAGCTTATTTAATGAGATGATTAGTCATAGAAGCATTTAGACTGGAAAAGACCTTTAAGACCATCGAGTCTAACCATTAATTGAGCCCTCTCAATTTATTCTCATTTATTTTATAGGCAGAGAATACAGCACAGGCTAGACTAATCTGGGATTGTACCAAGAAAGAGGATATCATTTGCATGTAAAAGGATTTTTATCTTCTAAACTCTTGTCTTGAGTTCACTTATTTCTTAGAAATACAGTCCTGCCAGACTCAGGTGAAAAGAGACATTCCTGAATAGTTCCTTCCTCGAAAGAGGATAAAATAAGGTAGGAGGGGAAAGAACAATTTATCAGAGTATTATACTTGGAATTATTAAACACATGGCCACATACCACCATACATATCTCAGGGATTTTCAGCCCATGGCCAGATATTCCTGAGTGATCCAAGAAAGGTGAATAAGCATCACAGGATTGTTATCAGTCAGTCTGAATTCACTCTTCATTGATGTGGGAATTCAGTTTTCACTTTCTTGGGAAAATATCGATGAGTCCAAAACTCAGCTAGGTCAGTCCATCAAAACCTTCTTCTCTTCAGAGAAAAATAGCTGCAGAGGGACTCTATTACGTGGATAGGATGCTAATATTAATCAATTGATAGGTGTCTGAACCTCTCAGAAAATGGATCTAACCTGATTAGCCTGAGCCCTGTCATTCATGGCCTCATCAGACCCCTTAGAAAATATAGTCTGAAGTAATTTCTATGAGTAAGACAGGGAAATATCTGCTGTGGTTCTGTGTGGCTTTTTCCACTTTAAGGACAGATTTAAAAGCTTTTTTTTCCAGTTGGCCTGTGGCCCTGAAGCATGCTGGGAACACAGCAGCACAGCCAAAGTCTCATAGAAATGAGCCAGAGACTCCTGAGGTAGTAGCAGCCAACAGGGAGACATCGGCCTTCTGCCTCTCTAGGGTGGGATCAGCACGCTGAGCTCGCTGCCTGAGATGTCTGTGCACCAATGCGTGCGGTGTGGGGAGTAAGTAGGAGGAGTTAGAAATCTCTGTGTGTGCAGTCAGGGGGTGATGGTCTTGTGTCAGTCACAGAGACAGGGTGGGACAGCTCACATGACTGGAATGTGGTCGTAGATGGCTATGTCATTTTTAGGAGAGACAGGTCAATGACCAGGTGGTGGAGCTGCTCTTGATGTGAAGGAGCAACTAGAATGTGCCAAGTTCTGTCTAGAGGTGGATGAGGAGAGAGTTGAGAGTTTGTGGGTGTGAACTAAGGGACAGGCCAGCATGGGTGATACTGTTGTGGGTGTCTACTGATCAGGATGAGGAAGTTGACGATGTCTTCTACACGCAGCTGATGGCAGCCTCATGATTACAGGCTGCCTCCTCGTTCAGCAGTGGCCCCATGCCTTCCCTGTTCTTCCTTTGCCTACTGATCTATTTGAAGAAGCCTTTCTTGTTTTCTTTTACTTCCTTTGCCAGCTGCAGTTCCAAGAGGGCTTTAGCCTTCGTTCTTGCCTTCCTACATGCCCTGACAACTTCTCTATAGTTCTCCCAAGTGGCAAATCCCTTCTTCCATGAATTGTAAATTTCTTTATTCCCTGAGATTTCCTTCAGGAGCTCCTTTCTCAGCCATGCAGGTCTCCTAGCACGTCTACCTGATTTTTTTACTCAGGGGAACACACCTAGCTTGGGCTTGGAGGAAGTAGTCTTTAAAAATTAACCAACTTTCTTGGGCTCCTTTACCCTCTAGAGCCTTAGCCCATGGGATTTCTGCAAGTATGTCTCTGAAGAGCACAAAGTCAGCTCTGCAGAAGTTCAGGGTTGTAATTCTTGGTCTCGCTCTCTCGCTTTTCCATGTCTGAAGCAGGTGGGCGCATTCTTCACTTGTTTCAGGACCCAGGCGGTATATATACATAATATGATACTTTTCATAGTGGAGGAGTAAAATAGTCTGTGTAAATCAACTGAGAGTTCTCCATCTGATTTTTTTTCCCCCACTCCCTTATCTCTTGATAAGAAGGGAGGGAGGAGGTGGGACAGGGAACTGGAGGTGTTCTTTTGCTCTCTCACTAAAACAAAGGACCTGGTTCTCATGGGGGATTTTAACTACCCAGATATTTGCTGGAAGGCCTACTCAGCCAGCCTTCCACAGTCCCAGAGGTTCCTCCAGTGCACGGATGATAACCTCTTGAACAGTGTGGCTAGTAGGATAAGGGAGGTTATTCTTCCCCTGTACTCAACACTGGTCAGGCCACACCTTGAGTAATGTATCCAGTTCTGGGCTCCTCAATTCAAGAGAGATGCTGTGAGGTACTGGAACTTGTCCAGAGAAGGGCAACAAAGCTGGTGAGAGGCCTGGAGTGCAAGCCCTGTGAGGAGAGGCTGAGGGAGCTGGGGAGAAGAGGAGGCTCAGAGGTGATCTCATTGTTGTCTACAACTACCTGAAAAGAGGCTGTAGCCGGGTGTGGGTAGGTCTCATCTCCCAGACAA
This sequence comes from Tricholaema leucomelas, assembly GCA_013400475.1. Taxonomy (NCBI): domain Eukaryota; kingdom Metazoa; phylum Chordata; class Aves; order Piciformes; family Lybiidae; genus Tricholaema lacrymosa; species Tricholaema leucomelas. The sequence goes on from WAAF01011843.1 coordinate 535,834, forward strand.
CCAGCAACAGAACAAGGGGACACATGTGGGAATGCATGCTCCTGGAGGAATAGTTACAGCTAACAGACACAGTCTCAAGTTGTGCCGGGGGTGGTATAGGCGGGATGTTAGGAGGAAGTTCTTCACAGAGAGAGTGATTGGCATTGGAATGGGCTGCCCAGGGAGGTGGAGTCACCATCCCTGGAGGTGTTCAAGCAAGCACTGGATGAGGCACTTAGTGCCATGGTCTAGTTGACTGGCTAGGGCTGGGTGATAGGTTGGACTGGATGATCTTGGAGGTCTCTTCCAACCTCGTTGATTCTAGTAAGATGCTTCTAGAAATTCATGTTGGACTGAGAGAAGCCTTTTACTTCATGGTAGTGCTAAACTGCTTGTGTAAGATTTTATTGGGGAAGTCAATCTGAGAAATCTGGTATCAAATATTTCCCTAAATCTCTGACCTAAACTTGCTGCTCCTCCTTCTCCTCCTTATGGAGGACAAAGCAGTGGCTGATTACTGTAAAGCACATTTTGCATGGCCCATACACTGGCATTTGTTTTAAGGAAAATAAACCCATGTTGCCAAAAGCTTTCTCTTTCAGAAGAGTGCTAGTCTACATGCTGAGTTTTTCTGAAAAAGAAAAAATTGCAGGATTTTGGATGCACAAGAAGAGAGTGTAACTGGCTTAATTTCATTATTAGGTATTGAGTCCCTTTCATATACAGGACTGGTGCAGAGGAAGCTTTCTGTGAATAGGCAGAAATGAGAGGCAGGAGGAAAACAGGTGTTTTAAAGAGAAGACTAACATTTTCAGATAAAACATCTAATGGCTTGTAAATATTGTTTTGAAAAAGACTTTAGCTTATCAGATCCCCTTGTGAGATGGTGGGTGAACTGAAAAGCCTCTCCAGTAGATCAAAACTAGCACTGCATTATTCAGACATGAATTTTCTTATGGGTGTTTATTTCATGCAAATTGAATGTTTCCAGATTTACAGCAAAGCCCAGTGCTAAAAAATGGTTGAGACAGAGTAAAATTGCATGAGGAAGGCCACGGGAAGGGTTAAATGCTGTGTGTAGCTGAATTTAAAATGTCATCAGCTAGACAATTCTGCCTCAGTTTTCTGCTAAATGTTGCTTGTATGTGAGGATGAGAAGGCAAGACCCATGGAACTGGCAGGCTTTCTAATACAGCTTTGCTGCTAGGAACTGTGGAGGGAGAAGGGAGAGCTCAGGTAAAGCAAAGCTATTAGTGCTGTGGATACTTTGATTCACTAGCAGCAGCTGCTGAAGCTAGTCCTTGTTTTACTCTCCCTAACAAAGAGCAAGGATCAAAGTTAACCGAAGTCAGGGCCTTTTCCCTACCCATTTGCTCTTCCAACTGCTCCCTCTGCTGGTAAAGCCAAGGGGACCTAAAGAAAGGGAAAAGAGCTTTAGGAAGGAAGACAAAATGGTGGGCGCCACCCTTTGAAGGGTGACTACAAACTGAACACTGCATTTCAGCACGATAGTGACCTGTCTTTTGAAGTACTTCATGTCCTCTTGTCTTCGTCATTGTTGGAGAGAGGAGCCATCTGTTGTGATACTGGATCACTTTCTAACCTGTTCATTAAAAAAAAAAAATCTGTTCTCCATTTTAAATTTAAATGTTTGAGAAGAGAAAGCAATGTAAACCAGTCCCTCCTTCAGTGACAACTTCTCATGTCTTGAATTTTGCCCTCTTTTCAGTTATATTCATGAAACATACCATGGGAAATTGTCACAACTTGTCTTTTCTATGTTATAATTCAGTCTTTCAGGTTTTTTTAAAAGACAAAATTGTCTTGTTGCTTTTTGAAGTTCTAGACCCAAATCAAGATGTTTGATTCCTGTCTCTCCTCCTTTCTAAAGGTGAATTTTCACAGTACAGCTGTCCCACTTGCACCATTCTCTCAGCACACTCTCAGTTGCATATCCCGTTCTCTCCTTTCCACTGTCTCTGGATTCACTCACCTGCAGACTGACCAATTCATAGTCCCAAATAAGCCAACATTTTGTTTTGGCTTTTGCTGGCTTCATATTATCCCATTTTAATGAGGTGAATGAGCTGAGCAGAAGGTCAGAAGATAGCCAGAGACAGCTCCAGAAATGGCACAGTGATATGCAATGAACCATTAGATCTGCTTCAGCAGTGAGGTGTAACTTTCATGCCAAGTTCTGGTGGAAAGAGACAATGAACACTGCTGGGGGAAAAAACCTAATCAAGCCTCTTTCCATGTAAGCAATTGATCCTTTAATAGCCTTGGGATGAAATGTAAGGCTCGCGAAACATGGTGACTGAAGATAGTTGCTGATAGTGTTAGCTGATGAGAAATCTGACTGAACATAAGGTATAAAGATCTCTTGCTCTTCCTCACCAGCTCATTCTCCTGGAGTCTGTCAGGCTATATGTTATGTTAAGGAGTCACCACTGTTGTTACCTTCCTTTCCCTAATCACCAGCCAACACCACAGTGCTCATTTTTCTGCATCTTCTCAGGAAGATCCCAAGTCTCAAGCTGGTGTTTCTTGATCTTCCCCCAACCTGATTTTTCTCTGTGACACTCTTTCTGTTGCTGTTTCTGAAGTCTGTGATGCTTCTTTTCACAAGGAGCTTCTATTTTCAACTTCCCTTGTTCTCAGTGACCAAGTATGCATGTCTTCTTTAACACTTTTTAACTCCGTTTCTGTGAGTGATTTTTGTCATGAAGTAACATGAGAGGGTCTGTTCCTCCTCGTTCGGCTGTTTCAACTCCAAGGGATTGGATAACAGCCTCCCCCTTTTTATTTGATAATGGTGAATCTGGCAAGGAAAGAACTCCCTTAAGACTCTTAACAGACAAGGGAAGAGTTGCAGAGAAGTGCTTGACTGATGAAAGATAAAGAATATACGATTCACCTATATGGATCTGTATGCATTTTAAGAGGCAGAGAGCTCTGCAACTGCTGTCTGCTTTCCATCAAGTTACTATGTGATTCCTGAGCTCCATGCTAATCTTTGACACAATAACTAGGTGAACATGGAGAACAGTAGAGAGTTTAATGTACCACATAGAACAGAGCATGAGGACTGCCTTTAAAATTCCCTTTCTGCAGACATTATATCACCCAAATGTTCTTAGACAGCAAGCATAAAAGGACATGGGAACAATCAAAGTTAATTCTCTTTTACATTTAAACGAAATGACTCATGGAAAATATTTTCTATATGGAACAGAAAGCTGTCTGGAAAAACAATTTTGTGCTGTGAGGAATCTTGTAAAGGACATGCCTTATTGTGGATAAAGCTGTCATCCTACGTGTTGCCACCTGTGTTAGATCCATCCATGATTTAGTGATAATCAACATCACCCTTTTTTAAAAGCCTGTACATTTACATTTTTTCCTTTGCCTTTTGCTTATGAATAAATGGTTATACCTTTACATGTTACTGGATTACAGGAACCATTAGCGTAAAACCTTACTCTACCACCTGAATTTGGATCTTTTCCACACTTACTTTTTTTGTTTTCCTAACTAGATACATATTTTCATTGCACCAGCATGCAGATGATGATTGCATTGAGCTTCTTTACCCTAAGTCTTCATCCTTTAGATTTCCTGTGTGAACTTGTCCTGGTTTGAGCTAGTTAAGTGATTTGACTTCTCAGCTCAATCTCTGCTCAGTGATGACATTTTCTGAAGTTCACAGCATGTTTTCACATACAGTGGCTGCTTCTAGCACTGATAACACTGATGCTTAGAGTTACTGCCAAGGGCTGGGCTGCAAAAAAGCTTATACATAGACTTGTTCCTGTGCAGACTAAGGACACTACAACAGCTTGTGCCCCATGTTGGGGTGCAGGAAGTCAGAGGTGGCACTTGTGGAGAGGAGCGGTCAGGGCTGGTGACCCTAAACTGACCAACAAGGGATTCCATCCCATTGATGTCATCTTCAAGATAAAGCTGGGTCAAGCCTTTTCTCCAATAGCCAGTGTCCAACAAGAGCTCTGTCCATTCTGCCTTCAGTCCTGATCCATGTGTCCCTGAATCCAGCTCCAAAACCCAACTCTTGAATCTAGTTCCATGTGCTGCTGAGTCCAGTCTGAGACTTCCCCATTGCTGGCCTCCAGCATCAGTGGTGACAGCAACATCATTGCCATCAGGGGTTGGATATTGGCTTGTATTTCTTTGTGCCTATTTCATTTTATTCCATTCAAGCTGCTTTAGTTTTCTTTCCTAATCCATCAGTGTCTCTCCCCCAAGTCCCTTTCTCTTCCTTTTGGGAAAGGGATTCATAGAGAGGCTCTGTCACTTTTCCAGTGACCAGCCCAGCCCTAACCCTTGAGAGAACTTGTTGTAGTATATAGGCCACCTCTGTCCCCACTAATTCAGTGTTTTACCTGAGCATTTTCCCCACCTTCTCTCGGTGGGTGTTTATCGTTTCTGCCTTCTTGATGATCCAACTAAACTATTTAGTGTGTGCTCCATCCAGCAACTCCTAATTAGCTCGTGTTTTCTAATGCTCAATTCAATTCACGGCCATCGTGAAGATGAAAGGATGAACGTAACAAAATTACGACCATCTGAGAAGTGATTAAGCAGGAAACTCCCCTGCATTGTGATTGAAAGGAAGTGAGTGGGTGTCAGCCTAGTGAGTTGTTCCATATGAATCAAGCCCTAATGGGTCTGTTTTTCATGTCTTTAAGGAGGACTCACATTCAGCCTTTCCATCTCTTGTCTGTTGACAATTTAGAGCAAAGCAAGCTCACACCCCTGTATTCCAAGCCACGAAGTAAAATTTGACATGTGTCATAAAGTGATGAAAAAGAGCAAAGGGTTTTTCATGGTCCTTAATTCTGCTGTTTGTGCTATTCTACTGCCCTTTCCTTCCTCTAATTGTCTGATGTAACCTCTTGTCTAAATTTCTTTTGCAGCTCATCTGTTTCAAACCTACATTCTATAGTTGACCTATTTCTCCTTTTTCAGCCTCAGGTGGAGAACAGTTTCCTTCAGAAATTGCTTTTTTGTTGTTTGGGGGTTTTTTTTGTTTCTTAATTTCCTCAGTAGTATCAACCTGAGCTTTAGCCTTTGAGCCATTTCTAGTTCCTGCTCCTAATACAATATCAGATCCATTAATTTGATGGTTTGAGTACTAGCTTAGCACCCAGTGTTTAGAGATTCCCCTGACAAAGCATCTCCACCATTCAAAACAAAATGTTCCCTTTTAAAGCTATTTGCAATCTAAGGAAGCCCCCGTAGGACATTAGTGTAGGATAGATTTACTCCTCTGGAAACCCATTCTCTTTCGGATTGATATGACTCTTGAATGAATGTCATGGCTGTAGATGAATTCAATATGCAAACAGTGAAACTTAGGTATTGTCCCAGAGTACTCCAAATTCATCTTTTCTCCCACCCCTCCCAAGGGTTTGAACAGGGAAACGGGGAGAAGGAGACGCCTTTCCACACGTGTGCTAGCCCGTGTGGGAGCCCACGCCGGAGTCGGGCTGGTGGTTGACTGGGTTTTCATGCCCACTGTAAAATGGCAAATTGGTACTTTGTCAAGAAAAGGATAAATAGAGCAAGGGAGAAGGCACAAGGGGGCTTCCACCTTGAAAGAGCTCCCACCCTGTCAGAGCTCCCCACAGGACAGGTTCCTGCCATGACACAATTCCCATTTTGGACCATCCCTGCTTTTGGATGGCTCCTACCTTCCCATGTTTACATTGTCCCTGCTTTCGGGCAGTTTTCCCCACTTTTGCACCATTCTGTGCAAACTTGCAAGCTTGGCAAGTTCTGGGGTCCTTTGGGAGTGAGTAAAGGCTACTGTTCCCTCAGTCTGGTTGATGGTGGGGTAATGCTGTGTTATAGCTTAGCCTCTTCTGTTTTTTTTACTTCCTAAATCTCTAAACTTGTCCATAACATCCTTTTGATGAATTCCTGATCGAATTACTAGTGAGAGGCCTGGAGCATAGCCCTATGAGGAGAGGCTGAGGGAGCTGGGGTTGTTTAGCCTGGAGGAGACTCAGGGGTGACCTCATTGCTGTCTACAACTACCTGAAAGGAGGCTGTAGCCAGATGGGAGTCAATCTCTTCTGCCAGCAATAGAACAAGGGGACACAGTCTCAAGTTGTGCCAGAGGTATAGGCTGGATGCTAGGAGGAAGTTCTTCACAGAGGGAGTGATTTGCCATCGGAATGGGCTGCCCAGGGAGGTGGTGGAGACACTGTCCTTGGAGGTGTTCAAGCAAAGACTGGATGAGGCACTTAGTGCTGTGGTCTGGTTGATTGGCTAGGGCTGGGTGCTAGGTTGGACTGGATGATCTTGGAGGTCTCTTCCAACCTGGTCTATTCTATGATTCTAAACTAGTTTTGTATATAGTTTGGGGGCAGGGTTTTCAGGAAAATAAAACAATTCTATTTTTTTAATTCCTAACTTGACCACATTAATTCCCTGCATCCATGACAGGTATGAAGAGAGAGTCTCTGAACAATCCAAAGACTGCTGAAAATGAAGACATTATTAAATAATGCTTAGCTGTCCAGATCAGTCTGTCCTGACCTGTGTATTATATATAATGACTTACTGACTCTTCCTTTAACAGAATTACAGAATCATTAAGGTTTGGAAAGATCTCCAAAATCATCAAGTCCAACCATTAACCATGTCTAGTGATTAACTGTCTGCTCACCATTAAAACATATCCTTCAGCACCAAATATACACAATTTTTGAACACTTCAACAACACTTTCCTGGGAAGCCTGTCCTGTCAATAGACTGGGGGCAGAGGTGATAGAAAGCAGCCCTGTAGTGAAAGACTTAGGGGTGCTGATGGAGGAGAAGCTGGACATGAGCAGACAGTGTGAGCTTACAGCCCAGAAGGCAAATCACATCCTGGGCTGCATCAAAAGATGCCTTGCCAGCAGATCCAGAGAGGTGATTCTGCCACTTTGCTCTGGTAAGACCTCACCTGGAGTGCTACATTCATCTCTGGATCCCTCAATATAGGAAGGACATGGAGGTGGTGGAGTCTAGAGGAGGGCCACGAAAATGATCAGTCAGTTGGAGCACCTCTGCTATGTGGACAGGCTGAGGGAGCTGGGATTGTTCAGCCTGGAGAAGAGGAGGCTTCAGGGAGACCTAATAGTGACCTAAAGGGGGCCTACAAGAAGAATGTGGAGAGAGACAGTTTACAAAGGCCTGTGGTGATAGGACAAAGGGCAGTGGCTTCAAACTAGGGAAGAGCAGATTTGGATTGGATATAAGGAGCAAGTTCTTTACCATGAAGGTAGGGGAATACTGGAACAAGTTGCTTAGGGGAGTGATTAGGGGCCCATCCCTGGAGATATTCAAGGTGAGGCTTGACAGGACTCTGAGCAACCTGATCTAGTTGAAGATGCCCCTGCTGACTGCAGAGCAAGGTTGCAGTGAATGACCTTCAGAGGCCCCTTCCAACCCTGATCATTCTATGATTCTAGGGCTTAACCACTATTTTGGTAAAGAAATTGTTCCTAATGTCCAACCTAAACCTCCCTTGGCACAACTTGAGGCCATTTCCTCTTGTCCTTGGTGAGGACAAGAGGAGTCCAATATCAGAAAGTTTGCAGATGACCAAGTTTGGAACATGTGTTGATCTGTTTGAGGGCAGGAGGTCTCTGCAAAGGGACCTGAACAGGCTGGATGGGCAAAATCCAATGCCATGAGTTTTAACAAGGCCAAGTGCAGGGCTCTGCACTTTGGCCACAGCAACCCCATGCAGCACTACAGGCTGGGGATGGAGTGGCTGGAGAACAGCCAGGCAGAGAGGAGCCTGAGGGTACTGGTTGACAGCTAACTGAACATGAGCCAGCAGTGTGCCCAGGTGGCCAAGAGGGCCAATGGTATCCTGGCCTGTATCAGGAATAGTGTGGCCAGCAGGATCAGGGAAGTCATTCTGCTTCGTTACTCAGCACTGGTTAGGCCACACCTTGAGTACTGGGCCAACTCACTTTAATAAAGATGTTGAAGTGCTTGAACATGTCCAGAGAAGAGCACCAAGGCCAGTGAGGGTCTGGAGCACAGCCCTATGAGGAGAGGCTGAGGGAGCTGTGGGTGTTCAGCCTGGAGAGGAGGAGGCTATGGGGAGACATCATTGCTGTCTACAATTACCTGAAAGGAGGTTGTAGCCAGGTGGGAGTTGGTCTCTTCTGCCAGACAACCAGCAATAGAACAAGGGGATACAGCCTTAAGTTGTGCCGAGGGAGGTATAGGCTGGATGTTAGGAGGAAGTTCTTCACAGAGAGAGTGATTGGCATTGGAATGGGCTGCCTGAGGAGGTAGTGGAGTCACCATCCCTTGGAGGTGTTTAAAAAGAGACCGGATGAGGCACTTAGTGCCGTGATTTAGTTAATTAGAAGGTGTTGGGTGATGTGTTGATGATCTTGATGTCTTGTTGATGACCTTGAAGGGTCTTTTCCAACCTGATTAATTCTGTGTTTCTGCTGCTTGTTAATTGAGAGATGAGACTGACAAGCTCCTTCCAGGGAGTTGTAGAGAGGAGGAAGGTCTCTCCTCAGCCTCTTTTACTTTCCACTAAACAACTCCAGTTCCCTTAGCTGCTTCTCAGAAGACTTGTGTTCCAGACCCTTCACCAGCACTGTTGCCCTTCTCTGGAGCCGCTCCAGCACCTCCGTGGTATTCTTATAGCGAACAGCCCAAAACTGAAACCAGTACTCAAGGCATGATCTTCCCAGGGCTGAGTATCACAGTATTACCAAGGTTGGAAGAGATCTCATAGATCATCAAGTCCAACCCATTACCACAGAGCTCAAGGCTAGACCATGGCACCAAGTGCCATGTCCAATCCTGCCTTGAACAGCTCCAGGGATGATGACTCCACCACCTCCCTGGGCAGCCCATTTCAGTAGCCAACGACTCTCTCAGTGAAGAACTTTCTCCTCACCTCAAGCCTAAATTTCCCCTGGCATAGCTTGAGGCTGTGTCCTCTTGTTCTGGTGCTGGCTGCCTGAAAGAGAGCAACCTCCTCCTGGCTACATCCACCCCTCAGGTAGTTGTAGACAGCAATAAGGTCTCCCCTGAGCCTCCTCTTCTCCAGGCTAATCACTGCCATGCTGCTCCTAGTGGCCACACTATCACTTATCCATGCACAGATGCATTTACACATCATCACTCATCTTAATGATGATTCTCTGTTTCTTTGCCTTTCAACAACCTTCTTTAGACATACCAGGTATTTTTGGGAGTTACACAGAGAAAAGATAGGAACCCCAATGAAACATAAAAGAGACTGTGCATCGACTCTGTTATCAGTATCTAACCCATCTATATGTGTAGATTTACACAAAGACTTGTCATTAAAATTCAAAGTGCAAAGTGGGACATAATTTCTGTTTGTATTTCCTTCACCAGCAATGCATAGAGGGACTCACGTGTGCTTTGTGTAGTCAGTCAAATGAGAAGAACACATCTTTAGGGTTATTTAGCATTCTACATGGATAAATACTACAGATTTAAAATGAGGTGCTGCTTGCTATTGCTTTTTTTATCATCATTTAACTGGAGCGGGAGATATCCCTGCCCATGGCAGGGATGCTGGAAGTAGATGATCTTTAAGGTTTCTCTTCCAACCCATCCCATTCTGTGATTTGAATTTTGAAAAAGGATATTTCTTCCACTGTCTGCAAAAGCATAAACATTGCAAAATCACTCTCCCTTTGAAGGACAGATGGAGAGAGTCTAAACAGCAAGATGAATGCCAAAGGTTCCAACATCTGCAGTTAGTGGAAGACTCAGATAGTGCATTTTAAGTAGTGCATTTTAAATGGGATTGCAACTGGGGTATGTGTTGTCAGGAGCTGACTCCCAGGAAAAAGGAATCTTACAGTTTTAAGAAAAACAAAAATTGCCATGGCTCTTTTTGGCTTCACACTTGGAGAAATATCCAAACCCAATCAGAAGTATCCAAAGCCAGTCAGGTCCTGTTGTTATCTGGCAGAAAAAAATGTATACTCTTATGAACATGGCCTACATCCAGGTAGGCTCAGTAGACAGTGATTTATAGTCTGAATTTCACCTGAATGTGAGCTGGATATTTTAGAAAAAGCGGTCAAGTCATGTCTTTGAAGGCAGGATTTCCCAGGCTGTACAGAGAAGAACTGGTTCTACTGGTTCCTGTGGCTGGTGCTCTCAGCTCTTATGCCTCTCACCACACCCATTCCAGGCTCCCTGCACCTCTGAAACACAAACAGAGCAGGTGAGATTTTATCTGCTGAAATATTTTCAAAGCCACAGGATTTTGGACTTTTAAGTCTCTGTTCCTGGGGAAGTAAGGATTATGTGGACCACTGTTACTACTCATAGAAATGTTCATGTTCTCAAAATGACCTCATCTCTTTTACCACCACGATGGTTTTCTCTGAAAATACATTTTTTGAAGCATATCTTCAATTTGAAAACTCAGCCTTGAATCAGAGAGCAGAAGCAGCACATCGAAGGATTTGGTTACAGCCTGCCAAATTTTGTTACGTGAAGTATAGGTTCACTCAAAACACATTTCCATACAGGCTGCGCTCTTGATTGGTCTTGGTGATTCATTGTATGGACTGTCATTGCTCATCAGCTGCAGAAGCAACCCAAGTGAGATCCAGTATGCTAGGTTAGAAACCGATTCAAAAATATTTACTGTAAAAGGCAGTTCATCATCAAACACTTACTAATAAAATCTGCACATTTCACAAACTGTGGGGGAGTGCTGAATTATAATACAGGCAGAACATCAAGGCAGTGACATGAAGGATTTGGTGAGCCAACTGCTAGCAAACAAAATGTATCCTTAAAGGATGTAGATCATCCTTAACAAAAGGTGTCATGGTGGTCTGGAAAGAGATGACTGTAAAAATTCAGTGTGGGGAGTAATAATAAACTGAACACATCTCCACAGATGTGGCTTGGTGGCTAATGTGCTCCTTGGGAAATGGCAAGTGAAATAAGAAAGCTGTGTCACTACTGGAGTTAGCACTGATGTAACCTGTGGCAGAATGTCTACGAAAATGCTATCCATCCAAAATATGCTTCTGGGAAAGATCATAGAATCATAGAGTTGTCAGAACTAGAAGGCACCTCAAGAATCGTCTAGCTCCAGTCCCCCTGCCATAGGCAGGGACAGCTCACACTAGATCAGGTTGCCCAAAGCCCCATTCAGCCTGGCCTTAAAGACATCCAGGGATGGGGCTTCTACCACCGTGGGCAACCTGTTCCACTGTCTCACCACCCTCATGGTGAAGAACTTCTTCCTAACATCCAACCTGAATCTACCTATTTCTAGTTTTGCTTCATTCCCCCTAGTCCTATCACTGCCTGACACCCTAAAAAGTCCCTCACCAGCTTTCTTGTAGGCCTCCTTCAGATACCAGAAGGCCACAATAAGGTCTCCTCAGAACCTTCTCCTCCCCAGATTGAATAGTCCCAACTCATTCAGCTTGTTTGCACAGGAGAGGTGTTACAGGCTCTGATCATCCATGTGGCCTTTCTCTGGACATGTTCCAGCACATCCATATCTTTCCTGTAACAGGAGCTCCAGAACTGGACACAGTACTCCAGGTGGAATCTCACGAGTGCAGTGTGGAGGGAGAGAATCACCTCTCTTGACCTGCTGATCATGCTTCTCTTGATGGAGCCCAGGATATCGATCATGAACCTGATCTGCACTCACTATGGGCAGATGTTTAACAGTTGCTTTGGAAGAGGACATACACAGTAAGGGTGGTGAGACACCAGAGCAGTTGCACAGGGAGTTTGTGGATGCCCCTTCCCTGGGAGGTATTCAAGGCCAGGTTGGACGGGGCCTTGAGAAGTCTGGTCTAGTGGTGTCCCTGCCCATGGCAGGAGGGTTGGAACTGAATGATCTTTAAGGCCCCTTCCAACCCAAACCATTCTATGAGTCTATGAATTAAAGAAAGAGAAGCATCACTTACAGTGAGAGATGCAAAGATAAAGGGGTAATTTGATTGCTGTCTGTGAGGGATACACACCCTTAGGACCAATAAGCAAAATATAAGCTTGTCTGATCATAGAACCATAGGAGATGATTAAGGGGCTGGAGCACTGCCCTATGAGGAGAGGTTGAGGGACCTGAGGCTTTTTGGTCTGGTGAAGAGAAGACTTAGAGATGATGTAATCAATATTTATAAATATCTGAGGGATGGGGGTCAAGAGGGAGGGGACAAATTCTTACCAGTTGTGCCCAGTGATAGGACAAGGGGTAATGGATATACACTTCTGCACAGGAAGTTCCACCTCAACATGAGGAAGAATTTCTTTACTGTAAAGGTCATGGAGCACTGGAACAGGCTCCCCAGAGAGGTTGTAGAGTCTCCTTCTCTGGAGACTCAAGACCTGTCTGGATGCATTCTTGTGTGACCTGCACTAGATTCTATGGTCCTGCTCTGGCAGGGGGATTGCACTTGATGATCTCTGGAGGTCCCTTCCAACCCCTCACATCCTGTGATCCTGTGAATCATGGAAGTGTTTTAGTTGGAAAAGCCCTTTAGGATTACAGAGTCCAAGCATTATCAACTCTGGTGCTAAACCATGTCTCTCATCACCACATCTCTGCACCTTTTAAGCACATCAGGGAAGGAGATTTTACCACCTCCCTGGGAGGTCTGTTCTCTGTATGTTTGAGAACCCTTTCAGTGGAGAAATTTCTTCCAATGTCCAACCCAAACCTCTCCTGGTGTAGTTTGAGGCTATGTCTCCTTATCCTACAATTTGGTAGTAGGGAGACCAACAGCCACCTTGCTCCAACCTCCTTTCACGCAGATGAGAAGTGGAGAGTGAGAAGATCTTCCCTGAGCCTTATTTTCTCTAAACAACTCCAGTTCCCTCAACCTCTCCTCATATAGAGAGTATGAAGGTCTCACTACAGTCTCCTTTTCTCCAGGCCAAGCAACCCCAGTTCCTTCTTCTGCTCCTAGCAAGACCTGTTCTCCACACCCTTTGCCAACTTTGTTGCCCTTCTCTGGACATGCTCCAGCACTTCAGTGTTCTTCTTGTAGTGAGGGCCCCAAAGCTGAACACGGTATTCCAGGTGTGGCCTCACCAGTGCTGAGTTGAAAGTTAGGACCAGAAATGTGATGAAAATGTCTTGGTATGAGAAAAACCAGTACGGCAACATCTAAGCAAGGATTGTAAGAAATGTAGCACTGCAGTTTTTCAAAGGAAGATTGCTCTTGGATTTAAGGCAGAAATCAATTGTTAGACTTACAGCCTTTAGTAGTCCAGGGAATAGTTAGTGCAATATTGTGCCTTACATTATTCCTTATGAAGCTGTGTTGTTTGTGGATGGATCTGTTCACAATGAGACAAGCACTTTGAGTAGCCTGATAAATACATCACCAAGTATTCATTGAAATAAAGAAGAGGTCTCTAACCACTTTTCTGCATTCACTATTAATTCTCTATGATCTTGAGTGTATTGAAAAGTGCTTTGAAAACAGTGTTTTTTAAATTCTGACAGTACATCTTAAATTACTCATCAATCACTGTATTATTGAAATTAGGATAATTTATATAAGGAAAGACTTCTAAATATTTGTCTGTTAGTGAAATACTGCTCCATAAAAGCACTTACATAATGCTTCACTGACATTAACCTCTCCTTACCCAAAACTTAAATGATTAAGCAATAGACATCAAGGTTATGGTCACAGTATGAAAACCTAGAAAACATAAATTCAGCCAGTTACGCTTGTCATAAAGACTGCAGAGGTGATGGAAAAAACATGTTGTAAAAGAAATCTATGGCTAGGTCTGATTAATATTTTTGACAAAGTGTTCAGCTGAAAAATGAAGCTTTGCTGAAATGAGGTTCTTTGTAAAATCTTTTATATTTGTTAGGAGGCTGGCATGTAGGTGGGCTGCTCTTGCAAAGCTGAAGATTTGGCAACCTTGGCAACCCTGATCACAGTGTATTGTGCCTGCAAAAGGAGCCAAAAATGTGATAAAAGATGTCTCTTCTCAACTGAATGCTAATTCAGGCCTTGAGGGAATACATGTACTTATGCCAGTATACTCCACATCACCCTTCATTTTTACATCCTAAAACACAGGGAGAGAGAAATCACCCAGATAACTCAGAGGCTTTGGGTGCAACACTGTATAAAATGTTAGAGAGTATCTGAAGGAAAAAATAATTAAACTCACGAAGGCAAATGCAAAATCAGATCATCCTGGGTGTGGTTAGTAGGTCGAGAGAGGGACATGGAACTGCTGGAGAATGTCCAGTGCAGAGCCACAAAAATGATTAAGGGAACAAACATCTCTCTTACAAGGAGAGACTGAGGGAGCTGGAGCGCTTTAGCTTGGAGAAGAGGATACTTAGAGGTGGCCTCATCAATGTTATAAATATGTACAGGGTGAGTGTCAGGAGGATGGAGCCAGGCTCTGCTTAGTGATGCCCAATGACAGGACAAGGGGCAGTGGATGAAAGCTGAGGCATAGGAAGTTTTATGTAAACATGAGGAGGATTTTTTTCAGTGTGAGGGTGACAGAACACTGGAACAGGCTGCCCTGGGGGGGTTGTGGAGTCCTCCTCTCTGGTGGTATTCAAAAGCTGCCTGGACGTGTTCGTGTGAGATCTGGTATAGGTGATCCTGCTCTGGCAGGTATGTGGAACTGGATGAGCTTTCGAGGTCCCTTCCAGCCCTTGACATTCTATGATTCTATGACTATCCAATCTAGACATCTTCTTGTAGAAGTGACCCTTTACACCGGGACGATGTGATAGCCTGAATTTTCACAAGTTAGAGCGGCACTTGTAGCATGAAGAGAAGTTATTAATGAAGTGGGAAAGATGAGGATTACCATCAAAACTGACCAGGTGGATAAGGTACTGACTGGCATGAGCCTGCACTACATGAAAGGAGAAGTTATCAAGAGGAAGGCAATCTGTTGGCACTTCCTCACAGAACCACTTTGAGACTCTTTTCCTATCCTGTTGAATCATTTTCAGCTTAAGGACAAGCGGCAGAGCTGGTCATGTGTTTGGTAGTGCAAGCATATATGCAAAGGGTATTCAGCCAGGCAGAACCTTGCAGTAGACCTGCCTAGGTACCCTTCTTACAGTGAGCTCACCACAACAGAAAAAAAAAAGAAAATACTATGTTTTAAACAGACAGCTTAGTGGCTAAGCAAGACACTAGAGAAGTAAAACCAAATTTATCAACAATTCAGTGCCTACCCACAGTAACTTTGTTGGCTGGATCCTTTCTGCTAGTTGTGGTTTCTGTCCAGAGTGGTTTTTTTGGGCTGCATAAGCTCTTTCTGGTCCATAAGAAGAGGCCTAAGCAGAACAGTCTCTCCATCTCTCTGCTACTCTGCAGGATGTTTTTTGCCTTTTCCTCCGCCAGTCACTGGAAGTGTCTCTCCTCCAGGCAGCAGCTCCAGAGTAAGAGCAGTCTCCCTTCTCCACTGAGGGTGACTCAGTCCTTTCTTTCCTAAAGGAATATGACAGACCAGCACAATCTGCTAAAAATACCATCACAGGGAATCAAGTGGAGGAAAAAGATCACAGTGTATTGGTTATTGGAAGGTGATGATGATGTCCTGTATCAGGACACACTGGCTGAGGTACTTGTAGTAGAGATATGGATGAAGAGATCCACCGTACAAAGCACTAATGAGACTTTTGTTTGCAGTATCACATGCAAGTTTTCACCCGTGTATAAGAAGAGGCCATTAAAATGGAATAGCACCAGAAGCAGTTAAGACCAAAAAGATAATTAAAAGCTATCATGGAGATACAAAGAAGGGAGAAAAACTGAAGAATAACTCATCACAAAAACTAAGAACTTCAGATAAAAAAAGAGAATAAAAAGTCTTAGCAGATTTCTAGGGCATGGCTTGGAGTGATCGCCCAAACAACCATAATGATGGTGAGAAGCCTGAGATGCCTTAAAAATTGAACAGATCTGTAATGACAGAGCAACAAAATTTTTTGACATGGAAAATTGAGATCCATTGAGCACCCAAGGTGTTGGCATTTCCAAGAATCACTAATCTGAGAGAGGCTGACTCATGATTTGTCTGCATTACAATTACACATTAAAAATATCTCATCTTCTGGCATCTTGCAGTTGCCTGTGGAGGTCACAAAGTTCTGTGTTCTGCTCATGTGCCTTGAATAGACAGTGATCAGATTTAGGATAGAAGCAAAACATTTCACTTAGGATGGACTGGCAGGGAACATTTACTTTCAGTCTCTTGCCATTCTGTTTTGCAAGAACCCTTCTTTTCCACACAACATACTGGAAGGGTTTTGGAAACTATTCTGTTGTTGAAGGGTCATCACACAAGTGGTGATAGTGTTGGGTTTTGTCCTCCAGGATGTTGTGACTGTGAATTACTCCAAGTTTTACATTTATCATGAGGGTTTTCTTTTTGGTGTTTTTGTAAATGGAGTTATACTACTGTGAAATTGTATAAAATTCCAGAATCTCAGCGTGGTAGGGGTTGGAAGGGACCTCTAAGGATCATTGAGTCCAACCCTCCTGATAAAGCTGGCTCACAGTATCCAGATGGATTTGGAATCTCTCCAGAGAAGGAGGACTCCACAACCTTTCTGGGCAGCCTGTTCCAGGGCTCCAGCACCCAACAGCAAAGAAGTATCTCTTTCTGTTCGAAGGGAACCTCCTGGGTTCCAAATTATGCCTATTGCCCCTTGTCTTGTCACTGAACACCACTGAAAAAGAGTCTAGCCTCATCCTCTTGCTCATCACCCTTTAGATATTGATACCTCTAAGACATACATATATATATAAATAATATATATAAAAATTATATATATACATATATAAAGACAGACATGTACTGTGTGATTATTGACAGGTAGGCTGGTGGCTCTTAAATTCTTATTCCTGGATGATGCTCTGATTTGAGAACCCACATGTTTACACAGAGAGTAAAGCTAGAGGAACGAGTATACTGGCAAGAAGTGACATCCTGTATATATCTTCCTGTATAGGCAGTACCTCAGTTGAATTTGGGTCAGCACAATTTCCAAACTACAGAACATATATGGTTTCCAAATTAGCTCATTAGTCCTTTGCCTGCATGTTTAAAACAAAACAGTAATTATATATCTGTGCTTCTGTCTGGAGTGATGATTGCTTTCAACTTGTCTCTCAGCTGAAGCAGAGAACTAGAAATAAATCAGTGTAAGTCAGAAAGGAGGAAGTGCTGGAGCCAGAAGAAGAAACATTTGGTGCCATATTGGAGGACTAAAAAAATACATATTTTTAACTACAGCAATTTAAAAAGAATTGGGGCCATCTGCTATTCTCAAGACATTAATTATTAAAGCTTAGGAGAAACCAAAAGCATAATGGCTGATAGATTCTGCACTGTTATAAATCTCATTGGTGCTCCTTCTTCTACTCTGCCTGATGCAAACAGCTCATCAGAACATAGCAAAAAGCATTTAATGACAATTACCATGAATTTAAGGATAAAATTACACTTCTTGAAAATAGGCTCAATGTCTGGAAGAATTCCTTCAGTACAATTTTGTCATATTAGACCCACTTTATGTCCAAAGTTACATCTGTTTACCCAGATTTATGTTTTAAAATGTAGTTAAATTCTTACCAAATCCCAGGTGAATGTTCTTGATTAGATTTTATTTCTGGCTTAAATTCATTAGAATTAAGCCAGTACCTTACAGGGCTTGAGGTCTTCGGCCACATACACAAAGAAGTTTGCACCACTGTCACTAAATGAAGTCAGTCATTGAGGTTCCATTGGTGCAACGTTTATGTAGGGAAAAGCTCTCATTTATTGATCAGCTTCAGCTGACAGCCATAGATCTGAGCACAAGCCTCAATGAAATCCAGGTGTGCTGAAACTAATGGTCCAGGTCTGTGTATTTCCTTAGGAAAATGTAACGTCAGTCAGACCACTAAGCCCTCCTGTGCACTTCTGTAAACCCCTTTGGTGAAAAATGTGATTTGATTTAGATCAAACCTCTGGGCAGCAGCAGATTAAAACAAATGCTGTCAAATTATGTGGTGAATCTGTGCAATACATGTGTAAAGTGCAGGCACAGCCATCATCGAATCACAGAATGTTAGGGGCTGGAAGAGACCTAAAAACATCATCTAGCCCAACTTTCCTGATGGTTCAGATCACACAAAAACATATTCAGGCAGGTCTTGAATATCTCCAGAGGGGCAGAGTCCACAACCCCCCTGGGCAGCCTGTTTCAGCGTTCTGTCACCCTCACTGTGAAAGAACTCTTTCTCATGTTTACATGGAACTGCCATGAATTCAGTGGATTATTCTACATTGCAAGACACCATGTGAACAAATCCAGCCATGAGACTTTCACACATTTCATATATATAATTTCATATATATATAAAAATGTTATTAAGTAGACTCATCTAGACAAAAAATGATGTTCTAGTGTCACAAGGGTTAGATCTGGGCCAGCCATCAGACAGTTGTCTACGAACTCCTCTCCCTTCCAAAGCAGAGTAAGGGAGAGACTGATGGGTTGGGAAAGAAAACTAAACCATCTTGAACGGAAATAAGAACAACAAAATGAAATAGATGCAAAATTGTACAAACCAATACCCAACAAAACCTCTGATGGCAGTGATGTTGCCATCACCAGCAATGCTGGGGGAAGGCATTGGGGGGGTCCCAGACTGCACTCAGCAGCAGACAGGAATTGAATTCAGGAGCCAGATTTTGGAACTGGATTCAGGAATACACGGGCCAGGATCAAAGGCAGAATGGGCAGAGTCCTCCTCAAACACCAGCCATTGAAGAAGAGGCTTGAGCCTGGTGATCTCAGCTTTGTCCTGAAGATGACATCCATGGGATGGAATCCCTTGTTGGTCAGTTTAAAGTCACCTGCTTCTTCACAGGTGCCACCTCTGACTTCCTGCACCCCAACATGGGGCAAGAAATATTGTAGTGCCCTTGGTTGGCACAGGAGCAAGTCTAAGCAAGAGCCTTTCTGCAGCACAGCCCTTGGCAGTAACTAACCATCAGCATTATTACTGCTAGAATCTGCAGTAACTAAGCATCAGCATTAGTACTGCTAGTATCAGGGAATTATAGAATGATCCAGTGGCTGTGAAAACCTGCCATGAACTTCAGAAAGTGCTGTCACTGAGCAGAAACTGCTCTGAGAAGTCAAATCATTGAACAGAATTAGTTCTGTTCTAGCTCAGACCAAGATATCAGGTAAAACCATACAGTTAAAAAAAATGTTATCATTATGGTTCACATTTGCTTCTGCAGTAGAAAAGAACTACTCAGGATTTATTAACTACTGATGTTCATCCAGGTGTAATGCTAGAAATAGACTGTTGGCATATTAAAGGGATTTATGTATACTATTGCTCAGTGTATTTTGAGACTGTACCACTTATGACAACCACAACTGAAAATGCCGTCTCATAAAATGTATCACATTGTTGCTTGTAGCAGATGAAGAGAGAAAAAAATAGGCAGAAAGACCTAATTTGCAGGTAAAGAATTGGAAGCATAGTTTTAAATCAAAGAGTTCACCAAGATGACTATAAACTACAGCAGAAAGGGGGGAGAGATTATCAGATATTACAGTATTATGAAGCATGAGCTTGGGAACCAGATGGAATAGAACCTTCTGCTGTTCTAGGACATATTCTCACAACTGCGTGTGACTGAGCAGTAGCTGGTGACAGACAGATGGTCCCATCTCAAAAGCCCTTGTCAAAGTACCAGCCAAGGTTAAAAATGGGACTGAGCTGGAAGCCAGGAGTTAAAAAAAGTGACTTATGAACAGACATAATTTCCCAGTGAGATACTCACTACATACTGCAGGTGTAAGCATGTGTGTAGATGCGAGACTTCCTCCTGAGTGACCTCTGGACACTTGAAGTTTTGCTTCCTCTTTTTTATACTTTAAGTATTGTGGCCAAATATTTTCCCAGATGGGCTTTACCCTCATTTGTTGTTTCTGGGAAAAAACCCAACACAACAAAACCAAAGAAATGAACAAGCCAACCAATCAAGCAAACAAAAAAGGCTGCCTGACAAAAAATGGATGCTAATTTTGATGATGAACTTTCATTCAGCTCGAATGAGAGGAGTGAACTGCTGGCTGTTATCATGTTGGGACATAGACAAGTGCTACAGCAGCCTTGTGTCACCATCCCCTAGTTTCAGTGTCTGGATCTGAAGTCAGTTCCTGGTACTTTCTAATGGCTTGTGATTATGTGTCAGCATCACTCATTGATGTAAACTGATGATATCATCTAGCTCCAAAGAGCACAACAAGTGTAAATATGCAACTGGATTTAAAAATGGCTGGACAAAGTCAGGGCATGTGGAACATATTAAATGCTGTGCTCTGAACACAGCTCCTAAGACTCCTAAATGGCTGACAGTTAGAAGGCAGGGAAACATCAGGAGGGGGAAGGTCACTCTTTACATCCTTGTGATGGTTTGGGTATCCCCCGCCCCCCACACTTTTAGAAATCACCCAGACTAGACTCAGCCGGCTCTGGAAATTTGAATGAAGCTTATATTTACAGCTGGCACAATGTACAAGCAGATATTTACAGTATATACAGTTATAGACAGAAATAGACAAGGGAAAAAAAGGTAATACAAACACAATTCCCCTCCCAGAAACCTGAGTCCCCAGGAGGGGCCCTCAACCACCCCTCACCTTCCCCCTACCCCTCTCAACCTTACCCCAGTCCCAAGGAAGAATGGAGGTTCGGCCAAAAGGGTTAAAAAGCAAGGTGAAGCAACCAAGCAAAGGGAGGGTGAGGTTAGAAAGCAAGATGGAGTCCAGCCAGCAGCCTCAGCTTCTCCCCAGCAGGCAAAGCCCCCCAGCGAAGAGAAGAAGCAAGTGAAGTAATCTTTGTTTTGCCTTTCTTTTGTATACATCTCAGCAAGACTGTGAGGGAAGTAGACCTCACCATTGTTTTCATTTTACAGCCTATCATCTAGTTCTTCTCACCAAAACATGCTAGCTAGGCTCAAACTAGCACAATCCTTATCATCTTCTTTTTCCATTGCACAGCCCAGTTAAACTGGGAGTTTTATTTGGGTATTGTCTTTGCATAATGCAACCTCAGGTCTCCTTGGAGAACTGAGAACTCTGCAGAGCTGTCATCCTTCAGAAGCAGTGTGTCTCTTATGTTTTCTTTTGACTTCCAATAGACTTCCAAATATTTTTCCTGTATTTTGCTAGTCCTTGGCAATGCTTGATAAATGTGATCAAGTTTCATTGCCTTCTGGTAGGTTATTGCTCCCTTTTGCAAACAATCACCTGGGTTAAGTAATTTTTAATCTTTTGATAAAAACTATTCCTGCAAGGTATCCCTTTTCCTTGTGTCCATATCACCTCTCTCACAGTTGGTGTGAGTTGAGCAGTTTATCCATTTTACTACAGCCGTGTTACAGCTGCCTCCCCAGTTCTGCTGCAAACAGAATCACAGAATCAGAATGTATCTGGTTGGAAGAGATCTCCAAGATCATCTAGTCCAATCTTCAACCCAGCACTGAAGGGTCAACACTAAACCATGTCACTAACCTCACAGTAAAAAAGCTTTTTCTCATGCTGACATGGAATTTCTTGTGATTGAGTTTACATCCATTGCCCCTCATTCTGTCACTGGGTATCACTGAAAAGAGGCTGGCTCCATCGTCCTGACAGCCACCCTTCATGTATTTATAGACATTGATAAGGTTCCCTCTCAGCCTTGTTTTCTCCAGACTAAACAGCCCCAGGTCTCTCAGTCTTTCCTCATAAGAGAGATGCTCCAGTTCCCTCATTATCATCATAGCCCTCTGTTGAACAATCTCCAGTAGTTCCCTGTCCCTCTTGAACTGGGGAGCCCAGAACTGTATACACTATTCCAGATGTAGTCCAACTAGGGATGAATAGAGGGGGAGGACCTCCTGTACACACTCTTCATAATGCATCCGAGTATACCATTGGCCTTCTTGGCCACCAGAGCACATTGCTGTCCCATGGATAACTTATCATCAACCAAGACTCCAGGGTCCTTCTCTGCGGAGCTGCTCTCCAGCAGGTCAACTAACCTAACCTGTACTGGAGCATGGTGTTGTTTCTCTGGATAGGGCTGGGTGCTAGGTTGGACTGGATGATCTTGGAGGTCTCTTCCAACCTGGTTGATTCTATTCTATTCTGTTCTATTCTCCAGGTGCAGGACTCTACACTTACCCTTGTTGAACTTCATTGATTTTGTCTGTGTCCAGCTCTCCAGTCTGTCCAGGTCTCTCCACTGGCCGCACAGCCTGGCAGTGTATCAACCACTGCTTCCAGTGTGGTATCATCAGCAAATTCTCTGAGGGTACCTCTGTGTTGCACAGGACTGGACCCAGACCTGACCCCTGGGGAGCACCACTAGCTACAGGTCTCCAACTGGAGTCTGTACCATTGATCATAGTCCTCTCAGCTCTGTTGTTTGGGCGGTTCTCTATCCATCTCACTGTCCACTCTTCTAACCCACACTTGCTGAACATTTCCATGTGGATGTTGTGGATGTTATGGGAGACAGTGTCAAAAGCCTCACTAAAGCCAAGAGAGACAACATTCACTGCTGTCCCTGTGTTTACCCATTCAGTCACACCACTATAGAAAGGTATCAGATTAGTCCAATGTTGTTTCCTCTTGATAAATCCATGATGACTGCTCCTGATAACCTTATTTCCCCCCATGTGATTAGAGATGACCTCTAGAATGAGCTGCTCCATCATCTTTCTAGGGATAGAAGAGGATTCCGTGTCAGGTTGTCTGGGGCTCTAAAAAAACATGCTCTAGTTGAAGATATCTCTGTTCACTGTCAGGGGGTTGGACTAGATGATCTATAAAGGTTCCTTCCAACCCAAACCATTCTCTGATTCTATGAGGTCAAACCTTCCCCCTGACCCAGGTGCCCTCCCGGTCAGGACCAAGGCAGACGGCAGTATCTACGCCTTTCCTTCTTCCACGTGAGAGAATGTCTGATAAGCTCCCTCTCCTTCCTGCTCCAGAGTGGATTTATTGCTGATGTGTAAGGCTGTCCTGGCCATGCTGGGCCTAGTCCAAGGAAGGAATGTTCCTCACTGGAATTTTAAAAACACGGGGCAGAAAGAAAACATACTAGAACTTAACAGCAGTAGTAGTGCTGTGTAAAATCTCAAGCAGAAACTATAACTGGGCTTTAAGCCACAGAAATATCACTGCAATTTCTTACTTAACATCTTTGGAATCTACTTGTAGTGACTGCTCCAAAAGGACAGATTAAAGATAATTAGGGTAAGGCAAGATAATTAGATACAATTCACTCACCAACAAAAGTTCTGTCAAAATTTACAGCTATGTAATCCCAGCTGTTTTCAATAAGGTGGAACAGGATTTTATACCAGTGCAAAACTGATATCATAGAATTATAGACTGGTTTGGCTTGGAAGACACTCAGCAATCATCTAGTTCCAACCCTCTTGCCATGGACAGGGATACTTTCAACAAGATGAAGTCATTCATGGCCTTGTCCAGCCTGGCCTTGAACACCTCTAGGAAGGGGGCATCCAGAACCCCCCTGGGTGACCCATTCCAGTGTCTCACCACCTTCACTCTAAACAATTTATTCCTAATATCCAGTCTAAATCTATGCTCCTCAAACGTACAAGCTCTTGTAAAAAATCTTTCCCCAGCTTTCTTGTAGGCCCCCTTCTGGTACTGAAGGCTGCTATAAGGTCTCCCTCCTCTCTAGGCTGAACAGCTCTAACTCTTGAAGCCTGTTCCTGTAGAGGAGATGCTCCAGCCCTCTGACCATCAGGTAGAACCTCCTGAGTTCCAGTTAGTCCCTGTTGCTCCTTGTCCTGTCACTGAGCAATGCTGAAAAGTCTGGCCCCATCCTCTTGTTGCCTACCCTTTAGATATTGATAAGCATTTATGAGATCTCAGTTTCTGTTCACTGATTGTCTAGTAGCAAACTCAGCAGCAGCAGAGTCCTCACAGCTCTGTCCTGGGTCCTTTGTCTTGGATTCTGTGGCAAGTTCATTTAAAGTGATATTCCTCCAGCATTTTCATTCCAGTATAAAAAACCCTGCAGAAAGCAAACCTGTGATGAAATAGGTTCTGTTTTGCAGGTGAGCACTAAGCTCATTATGACTTTTTAAAAACAGAGTTTCCATCTGTTTCATCTGGATTTTTACAAAAAGAGTTTGACCATTTCTGGAAGAAAAGGCCTGCAATTCCTCTTCGTGTTAATAACACTAAAGATGTCAGATGCAGTGACCCTGCTGTCGTTTCTCAGTACCTGTGGCTGCTGAGCCCTTTTTCAGCAGGAACAGCTCCAGCACATGTGCTGTTTCTGTACATGGCATCTGGCATGTGAGAATGACTCACTGTGGCTTAGTTCTACCACTTATGGCCAAGTTCTGCTCTGAAATCCATGCAGGTCTGCTGGATTTTCACTGCTGTCAGTGAGAACAGTTTGCTCCTGAATGTTTTAGGGTCATGTTCTGCTTGTTACTAGGTCTGGATCTCTGCTGTTTAGGCCATGTTGATACAGGAGTTGCCATGCTGCAGGCCTGTGGCTTTGATTCTCAGGGCTCACAAACTGGAGAATACCTCCCGCTCTGTGTTTCATATTGCACTGTTGGTACACCATTGGCTTCTTAGTGATTTCTTTACACTTCCACTGAGGTGAGAGGAGAATCAAATCCTTAGACTGAATACAAACTTCTGCTGGTTCATATCTGACTCTTGACTCTCTGATGTTTGAGTAAGCGACAACTTCTCAAGCACCCCTTGTTGTCAGGTTGATCTGCCGTCAGACTGCTTGATACCTTACTCCCCAAAGACCCCCACTTGGTTCATGGTTTGCACAAACAGTGCCGTCTTTCAACTGCCCTTCAGGGAGTGCTCAGAGAGTCAGGCTGAAGCATTATAAATGGGAATCTTTCCACATTTGAGGATGACAAAAATGCCTTTTTTTTTTTTTTTGTGTTGGAGGAAAATCTGAGCTGGAGAACAACATAAATCTCAAGTTCAGGTATGTGCTTTGGCTGTATGCCAGCCTCACTGTAGAATGTAGACTGTCTATCCAGATACCATCTCTACCAACAACTGATTTTCCAACAGCAAGGGAATGTGACTTTAATAGTCCAAAATTGAGTATTGCTATCTAGCCAAGCCTCCACTATGGAAAATGAGTGAATCCGGACTCCAGCACATGCTCTGACAAACTTCTGCTGTTTAGAACTAAACACAGGCAAATGTCTGCTTATTTCCCTAGCACAGAAGAGCAATGCTGCTGCTAAAAAACTCATCTGTGACTGCAGCTTATACTCCAGTGGGTGCAACAGACTTATATCCCCTTGTTTCCTCTCAAAAAAAGGAGGGAAAAGATAGAGTAAGTAGAAAGATCTTCTCAGGGGAACCTTGTGGCAGCTCCTCAGAAAGCAAATATTATGTCTTCATTCTCAGTTGACACTCACATGCATGTGGGACCTTTTGTGGAGTAAATCTGGCAATACTGAGCTGGCTGTGACCACACTGCCATTGTGGGAAGTCCCATACGTCACAAGTTTCTTGAGTATCAAGATTAGAACCACAATGCTTCAGCAGCACTACCCAGCTTCACTAGCCCAGCAAGGTGTATCTTGTGTATAAATTTATGAACTGCAAGAGAATGTACTTTGGTCTGCACCAATGACTTAATAGATATTGTCAAAGCCCTGCATTATGTTTCTCTCAGAAGATTCTGACATTTCCTAATCTGTTCTGTTGTGAATCAGAGTGGAAGCAGAACAGCCTTTGCAAACTGAAAATTAGAAAAACAACAACAACAATCATTGGAGAGGGTCAAAATATTTGTCTTAAAGCTAGAAACATTTATATCCAGTTGTGACACATGGCTTTATACCACGATAGCATGTCTCCCTACGGCTGGCAAAGGAGATATGGAAGGTGAAGCTGATAATGCGTTTCAGGCCATTACTTTGGGCTGCTGAAGAGATCTCAGTATAGCTTGTATTTGAGAAAGTGATACTAGATACTTCAGAAGAAGTTAGGGGAAGTCATAAACAAAAGACAAGTTGGGCAAGCAACAAAATAGAATGTTATGAGAAAAGCATAAACAGGCCAAGTCTGCTGGCAAAGCAAGAGCATGATCAAAGCAGAGAGGAGATCACAAAGACAGCAGAGGCAAAGACTGGGAGAAAGAAGCTCAGCGACAAGGGAATACCTCAGACTGGCTAGAAAAACAATTTACACGGTAGCTAAATAATAGAGGAAAAGAAACTGAGCCAAAACTCCTTGTGCCAGGATGGCTGACAAATCACAGAGGTGCTACAGGTGAAAGAGGGTCCTTTGAAAGGCCGTATTCTCTGCAGCTGGTGATACATGCATTCTAGGCATGCAGCAGAGGGAGGACAAGCTTGCAAGGCAAGACGGTGTGGTTCTCAGAACAGCAAAAGCTCTCAGCACTGAGTTGTCATCCAGAGAAGAAACAGAGCCAATGCTGAGGTAAACAAAAGTGTAAAAGCTGCTGGAACACAGGACAGTACCACAAAGGTGGCGGAAGCATCTGGCACAAGCATCTGGAATGTACTGTGTTTAGAGAGCATTTGAGAAAGAGTGGTCTGCCAGTCCAAATAGTTATATAGATAAAACATCACCAATACTAGGAAAAGTAATTTTAAAAGTACTTGTGAACAAATTAAGGCCACTTCAGAAAGAAAGAGGAGATGTAAAATAGTGCAGCATGGCCTGGCCAAAACTGTTTTGATTGAATAGATGTGTTATGACAGAGGTGTGATGGGATAAAAAGCAAGAAGGGAACAAAAAATCTTTTAAAAACACAGTTCTGTTTGTTACTGATTTCATAATGCTCTGACATTCAGCTCTGAAGGGAGCCTTGTGAAAAGACTAAATCATACTGCTGGTCTCTTCTCACAGGTAAATAGTGATAGAGCAAGAGGGAATGGCCTTGAGCTGCGAATGGGTGGGTTTAAACTGGACATTAGGAAACATTTTTTCACAGCAAGAGTGGTCAGGCATTGGAATGGGCTGCCCACGGAGATGGTTGGGTCAGCAACCCTGGAAGCATTTAACAGTTATTTGGATGTAGTACTTGAGGATATGGTTTAAGTGTGGACTTCATGGAGCTGGGATAGCAGTTGGACTTGATGATCTTGGGGGTCCTTTCCAACAGGAATGCTTCTGTGATTCTGTGATTAATTTGGGCTATAGAGAAGGTGACAATGGTGCTGAATGGTGTATATAATAACTCTTGCAACTTCAGAAGAACTGATGGGCGACTGAGCAGTGGATTCATTCCAAGAGCTGATAGAACAGAAGGAGCCATAGAGCTGTTGTTCCTCCTCATCACTCTAACTAGGTGTGATGCAATCCATTGTGTAACACTTGATGAACAAACGTGCTGCTGGAAAAGGCTTTCTTCCCTTGGATGAGAACTGCATACCTCACGGCCTCCTCTGTCCTGCATCTGCAAGAGTGTTTACCATGTGGTCAAAATTGAGATGCCCCTGTGAATCTGGTTCCTCGGGGTCTCTAGCTGGTTATACAAGTAGTCCCTGTCATTTTCTCCAGCATTCATGTGTGATTTTGCCATGGGTCATGCAAATTGTGCAATGTGAAAATGTTTACACTGTTGCTGTGTAGCAAGTACAGTTCAGTTGCTTCACAGAATTATAGAATGGTTTAAGTTGGAAGGAACCTTTAAAGGCCATCTCATCCAACCCCTCTGCAGTGAACAGGGACATCTTCAACTACATCAGGTTTCTCAGAGCCCCACATAGCCTCCTGCTATGAGGACAGGCTGAGAGAGTTGGGGCTCTTCAGCCTGGAGAGGAGAAGGCTTCGAGGAGACCTTATAGTGGCCTTCCAGTATTTGAAGGGAGCCTACAGGAAAGCTGGGGAGGGACTATTTACACGGTCTAGTAATGTTAGGACGAGGGGGAATGGGTTTAAGCTGGAAGAGGGGAAATTTAGACTGGATGTTAGGAGGAAGTTCTTTACAGTGAGGGTGGTAAGGCACTGGAATGGGTTGCCCAGGGAGGTTGTGGATGCTTCCTCCCTGGAGGTGTTTAAGGTCAGGCTGGATGAGGCCTTGGGCGAGCTGCTCTAGTGGGAGGTGTCCCTGCCTGTGGCAGGGGGTTGGAGCTGGATGATCCTTGAGGTCCCTTCCAACCTAAACCATTCTATGATTCTATGATTCTATGATTCTATAACCTGACCTGAAATAGTTTCAGAGGTAGGGGCATCTACCACCTCTCTGGGAAACTTAGGCCAGGGTGTTTCCACCCTCAGTGTAAAAAAATTCTTCTATCTAGTCTAAATCTCCTCTCTTCTAGTTGAAAAACATCAGCCCTTGTCCTGCCAGAACAGGCCCTGCTTAGAAGGCTGTTTCCAGCTTTCTTAGAGGCCCCATTAAGTACTGAAAAGCCACAATAAGGGCCCCCTGGAGCCTTCTCTTCTGGCCAAACAACCTCAACTCTGTCAGCTTGTCCTCACAGCAGAGAGGTTCCAGCCCTCAGATTAATGTTGTGGCCTCCGCTGGCCCCACTCCAACAGGTTACTGTCCTTGTGTTTCAATCTCAAAAGAATCTCAGAGAAGAGGTGGAGACCGACAAACCCAAGACATTTAACCTTGATCCTTCTCCCAGAATATCTGAAGGGCCTGTGATAAATGGGCAACAGGCAATGAACTGCCGGATTAAAATTGTTCTGACAGGCTGGATCTGGGCCACACAATTTTCTGTTGTTTGAGGCTCTCCGGTAGAGAGTTAAGCTTCCTAGCTTGTGTAGATGATGTCATGTAGTTGGCAGACACACTTAAATTGGCTATCTTAGAAAATTGGTGTAGTTGCCTAGGATTCACAATAAATGGCCAGAAGATTTAATGGTTGCATCTAAAAAAAGGGAGAATACATTAAGTACTGAAAAGGAGTGGGGATAATCTTACGAAGAAGTGTCTTCTGTACACACCTAAAGACCTTGGCAAGTGTTGATGGTCACGGATGAGCTTAACAGAGTGCGTGCATCAGCCACAAGAGCTGCACAGAGACTGACAGAATTGTACATAGGATGAAAGCAGACTTTTAGGGGGGGAATTGCGCTACAGAATTTGAGATACAGTGCATATCCATCTTCTCCTAAAGTAGAAACTACCAAGTTGCAGAGATATGGATTTGATGGGCAAACTGTTTGGTGAATAAGGAAAGGGCTGAACGGTCACATCCAGACAGTAGTGCTTAATGGCTCCATGCCCAGACAGGGTGGGTGACAAGTGGAGTCTTTCAGGGGGTGCATGCAAGTACCAGTGCTATTTAATATCTTGGACAATGATACAGCAGGCCCAGGTGAATCCCACAAGGTTCAACAAGTGGGGACAGTCCTAATTATCAATACAGGCTCAGGTAGGACATGATAGAGAGTAGCCCTGCAGAGAAGGATTTGAGGGTACTAGTGGATGAAAAAATGGACATGAGCCAACAATGTGCCCTTGCAGCCAAGAATGCCAATCATGTCCTTAGGTGCATCAAAAGATGTGTGGCCAGAAGATTGAAAGAGGTGACCTTGTTCTGGCCAACAGGGAAGGGCTCAGGGACAGCCTTGGTTGCAGTGACCATGATGCAGTTGAATTTAAGATCCTCAGGGCAACCAGGAGGAGGTGTTCTAAGCTTACGACCCTAGACTTTAGGCATGCAGACTTTGATTGCTTCAAGGATCCGCTGGCCAAAGTATCATGGGGCGAAGCTCTAGAGGGAAGAGGGGCCCAGGACAGCTGGTTAGTATTCAAGAATCACCTCCTTTGTGTCCAGAAGCAATGCATACCAACAAAGAGGAAAGCAGGGAAGAATGTTAGGAGGCCTGCCTGGCTGAGCAAGGACCTCCTGGACCCACTGTCACACAAAAAGAAACTCTACAAGGAGTGGAAGAAAGGACAGCTGGAATGGGGGGTATATAAGGGAGCTGCCCGAGCAGCTAGAGATCTGGTTAGGAAAGCCAAGACACAGTTTGAATTGAATCTAGCCAGGGAGGTCAAAGGGAACACCAAGAATTTCTGCAGGTATGTTAATGGTACAAAGAAGCCTAGGGAAGGTGTGGGCCCCTTCAGAAAGGAAACAGGCGAAATGGTTACGAGTGACATGGAAAAGGCTGAGGTTCTCAGTGACTTCTTTACCTCAGTCTTCAGTGGAAAGGCCTCCAGCCACACTCCTGGAGCCATGGGACATAATGGCAGGGGCTGGAAGGAAGAGCTGTCCATCATAAGTGCAGATCAGGTTTGTGAACACCTGAAGAACCTGAAAGTGTTCAAGTCCATTGGACCCGATAGGATACACCCATGGGTGCTGAGGGAACTGGCAGATGAGGTTGCTAAAACCTTCTCTATTATATTCCAAAAGTCATGGCAGTCTGGTGCAGTCTCCACTGGCTGGAAAAGGGGAAACAGAACTCCCATTTTCAAAAACAGTAGGAAGGAGGAGCCGGGAAACTCCAGGCCAGGCAGTCTCACCTTTGTGCCCAGTAAGATCATGGAGCAGATCCTCCTGGAGGCACTACTGAGACAGAAGAATAGTGAAGAGGTGATTGGCTACAATCAGCATGGCTTCACCAAGGGCAAATCCTGCCTGACCAACCTGGTGGCCTTCTATGAACAGGTCACAACATTAATAGATGAGGGGCAAGCAACCAATGTCATTTACCTGGACCTGAGCAAGGCCTTTGACGCTGTCCTGCACCACATCCTGGTCTCCAAGATGGTGAAACATGGGTTTGATGGGTGGACCACTAGATGGATAAAGAACTGGTTTGCTGTCCATACCCAAAGAGTGGCTGTCAACAGGTCCATGTCCAAGTGGAGACCAGTGACAAGTGGGGTCCCTCAGGGACTAGTCTTGTTCAACATCTTTGTCAGTGCCATGGACAGAGGCATTGAGTGCAGCCTCAGCAAGTTTGCTGATGACACCAAGCTGTGTGGTGCAGCAGACAGGCTGGAGGGCAGGGATCCATCCAGAGGGACCTGGACAGGCTGGAGAGGTGGGCGCAAGCCAACCTCATGAGGTTCAACAAGACCAAGTGCAAGGTCCTGCAGCTGGGTTGGGGCAATGCCAAGCACAAATCCAGGCTGGGCAATGACTGGCTCGAGAGCAGCCCTGAGGAGAGGGACTTGGGGGTGCTGGTGGACGAGAAGCTCAACATGAGCGAGCAGTGTGCACTTGCAGCCCCCTCTACTCCGCTCTGGTGAGACTCCTCCTGGAGTACTGCATCCAGTTCTGGAGCCCCCATTACAAGAAGGATGTGGATGTGCTGGAGCATGTCCAGAGAAGGGCCACTGGGATGATCAGAGGGCTGCAGCACCTCTCCTATGAGGACAGACTGAAAGAGTTGGGGTTGTTCAGCCTGGAGAAGAGAAGGCTCTGGGGACACCTCATAATGGCCTTCCAGTTCCTAAAAGTGGCCTACAAGAAAGCTCAGGAGGGACATTTACAATGGCATGTAGTGATAGGACAAGGGACAGTGGTCTTAAACTAGAAAAGGATTGGTCATAAGGAAGAAATTCTTTACTATGAGGGTGGTGGAACACTGAAAGAGGCTGCCCAGGGAGGTGGTGGAGGCCCCATCCCTGAAAACATCCAATGTCAGGCTTGATGGGGCTGTGAGCAACCTGATCTTGTCAGGATTGGCCCCTGCTGACTGTGGGGGAGTTGGACTAGATGACCTTGAATGCTCCCTTCCAAGTTAAACCATTCTATGACTCTGTGATTCAGTTATTCAGTTATTTCATTCGATGTCCCTGCACAGGATCCACTGCAGAGTTTTTCAGAGGTTCAGGAATCCGGTTTAAGTGCTGTGTAGTCAGAAGTGCCACATACCTACTTCCTAAGCTGCCAGAGGAAGGCTGACCAAACCAGAAGTGCTGCAGACATCAAATCCCTAAAATCTAGACCAAGGCAAAATTTACCAAACTATTCCTGGTACTGACAACTAGTTTGATCTGTACAATTGTCTGGATGGGATAAACATTCTTTCCTCATGGATATTTTGTAAATACAATGCATTCCAGATACTCGTTCATAGTGTACTGTCATCTGGGTGGTCTTGTTATGGAAACTTCTAGCAGTTTTTATGGTAAAACCTTCAGCAAACCATCTGGGTCTATTGCTCTTCTCTGCAGTTGTCTGGGTGATCTGATGAGGAAGCTAATCTGTAGCCTGAGAATAGAGAAAGGGAAGTTTGTGCTCCTTTGCAGGACCGTGTTCCCAGTGGTTGTAGGCTCCTGTCAGATCCTGAAGTTGTATGGCACCTCTGTTGTCTGCTGAAAAGTCCAAAAGGAATTCAGTAATATAGGCTCGTTCACAGTAAGTTCAAAGGAAAACACTAAAATGGATTGCACTGGCAACAAATGGCTCCTCTGTGGGAGATCCAGGGCTTTGCTCTGAAATGATACACAGCTCCCTTGAAACACCACCCGGACAAAGTGAGAGCTTCACTATCCTTCCATGAAGTAAAGGCCCACTGAAACAAGAGGCCTATGAAGCTGTTAAGGTGCACTGAGATTTGGACACTGCAAATACTAAATAGTACACCAGTGACACTGCTGAGGACTGAGGATGTTTAGAAAACTGCCTTTGCTGCACTACAGAAAATAATTCTTGTTATTCGAATGACAACCATGATTAAAATCAGCTGCTTATGGAACTCTGATATATGAACACCTTCAAAACACTAGGAGCTCTTCCAGGGTACTGAAGCAGAAGAAAGTAGTCTGGGAAAAACCCAGCAAAGGGAATGGTTTTGTTAACCAGTCTTGTGACTGACTTAAGCATTAAAAATATGAATAGTTTTTGAAAGATTGAGAGGCCAAGGTGAGACATTGCCTTATAAGAACATTTAGCATGGTTTTGGCTGCTTTATGTTTGTATTAGTTCTCACTAATCTACTGTGTTTACTAATACATGGATAAGATGGGAAAGACCTGAAAGACAACAATCACATCACATACTAGGTATTTAAATCACCTTTAACATATCATTCTCTATGTAAGCACAAGGCTTGTCTCTTAAAGCTTGGACATTCCTTGAGTGTCTGAAGGGGAAAGGATTTTCACTGGGAGATCTGACGTGCCACCACTCTGAACATGAGATCCCTTTTTTTCAGTCTTAGGAGTTAAAATGTTAGACATGTAGTCTGACCTATGCATTTAACCTCCCTTCATAGGTAGGTATCTTCAGAGTTCAACTTGAACCACTCTGGTGTGTGGGTTTGAGATGGGCTGGTACCCATCACCTTCCACCAGCCATAGGTGGGATATGAAAAATCATGGTCAGTGGAAGTGAGAGTGTCATCTTTGCTCGCCCAGACCTGGTCTGGAATTGCCTTTTATGCATTTCCTGATAAATCTGTTGTAAGCATCATTGGCAAGAAAAATCAGAAAGGTTTGAGTTTTTTCCTATTGGAAATCAGTTCTCCTCATAAATATTTGCATCTTCAGCAGGAGCTTCAAAGGTGACAGAGTCAATTTCTATTATAAATACTTCCAAGACAAAGCTTTTTGTGGCCTCCTTCTGAGAGGTGCTCCTGTCTCCATTTTTCTCTCTGCTTTGCCATGTTAACATATGAAAGCCTCAATTACTCCTAGCTAATTCTAAATTTTGTGTGCATCCTACCAAGTCACTTGAAAAATACTGTGTGAGAAGTCACAGACCAATATCAGGTCCAAATATTAGACACTGAAATGCTCTCTGGGATTCATGAGTTTGTAGGGTGAAACCCACTGGATCATTGCAGCTTTTAGTATGTCTGCAGCTGTTCTGCTAGGCTGAATATGCTGAGCAGATATTTATGGAATTACCCATTTTGTCAGGTTTTGTAATGTATCCAATTCACTTATGGACTCAATGCTGCAGAAATTCCTGCCTTAGCCAGGATAGTTGCCTGACATACCACAGTGATAGACACCAGCAGTATAACCTTAAAAAAACGCTTTATATCACAAAATTCCATCACAGTGGAGGTAAGGAAGGACTTCTGGAGGTTGTCTAGTCCAACCTCCCTACTAAAACATGGTCACCCACAATGGGTTGTCCAGGATCACGATGTCCAGGCAGGTTTGGAATCTCCCCAGAAAAAGAGACTCCATAAGCTCTTTGGGCAGCCTGACCCAGGACTCCAGAACCCTCAAAATAAAGAAGTTTCTCCCTAAGTTGAATGGAAACCTCCTATGTTGTAGTTTGTGCCCATTGCCCCTTTTCCTGTCACTAAGTACCACTGAAAAGAGCCCAGCCTCATCCTGATAACCTCCACCCTTTAGCTGTTGATGAGCATTGAGAAGATTCCCTGTCAGTCTGCTTTTCTTCAGGATAAACAGCCCCAGATCTCTTAGTCTTTCCTTGTCAGGGAGATGCTCCAGTCCCCTTG
This sequence comes from Tricholaema leucomelas, assembly GCA_013400475.1. Classification (NCBI taxonomy): domain Eukaryota; kingdom Metazoa; phylum Chordata; class Aves; order Piciformes; family Lybiidae; genus Tricholaema lacrymosa; species Tricholaema leucomelas. Next base: position 570,276 of record WAAF01011843.1, read on the forward strand.
GCATCTTTGTAGCCATAACCATATGATATTCACCACTCTCATAAAGGATGATATTCTGTATACCTTAAAGACAGAGGAGTCTGGAGTATATGAATATAGATGTACTTTTCAGATTTTCAGTACCTTACATCTAGGGAATCTTTCCTCTTACAGGCTTGTTTTGAGCCAGTATCTGTTAATACAGCATGCAAGATTGGAAGGATCCCTCACAGTTTTGTTGCTTGTTCTGAGTAAGTTAGCAAGCTTTTCCACATTAGGTTGGGAAGGTCACTTGTTCAGAGGCTTTTGCTCAGTAAGAGATTGTAGGAGTTTGATTCCTTGACCAAATGAGCATCTTCTCTGAAACAAGACACACCTTTCTAGGGCTAACACCCAGCAGAATAAATTCACTGAAGTTCTAGAAGAGGGCGTGGAGACTGATAATAGGACAGGGAAAACATATGATTGTGTCACTCAGGTGTATTTGTTCCTTACTTTTTACTGCAAGTCACAGCTGCATAGCTTCTACTGCCTGCTCCATTGTTTTCAGTCAAAATGTTTAAGACTTTGTGGACAATACAGGACACATGTGAGGATAGATTGTTAGATGCTTCTTTTAGTATTGGGTTCTCAAAACATTTTCCTCATTTAAGTTCAGGTTGTTAAACAGTGCATTATTCCTGAGGGTAGCTCTACCTCTCCTATCCTTTCTGTACAATCTTATTAATGTTTCTCTTCAAGAAAAAGAATGTGCTCTTTGATACCATAGTGACAGTTGTCTCCTGATATTTCTTTTAGAACTGTTTAGTACAATTACTTAGTTCACTTACTAACCTAAAGCAAGCACTGGAGGTAATGGTGGAATTGAAACCACAAGCAGTGGAAAGACTGTATTGGCCACTCCAGTCATACTGCTGAGGGAAACTGCAGTCGTTTCTGGAGATAAGAAATGAAGAGACAGACCTGTAGGCTGCATATGAGTGAGCTGGGAAAGAAATCATCCATAATTACTATGGTGTTAATGCAACAACAGTGGGCCTCTAGTGTAATTTCACTGTCCTCTTGTCTTGTGAGTTCTCCGAACTCTGCCTTTGTGATGACAGCAGGGAATTAGAGTAGCTGTTTAAAATTCTCCTAAATGAAATGCAAATGTTTACTCATGATTTTTACTTCCAGTTTTACACTGTCACAGCTCTCCTGAAATCACAGGAGTGCAAAGTGCTTGATTTTTCCAGTGATGCCTATTTTCAGTGTTTGTGGAGCCACTGTAATACAAAGGCTCTTCAAGGTACCAGAAGGAGGAAGTCATAGAGAAAGAAGTTGTAGTAGAATCATAGAATCATAGAGTGGTTTAGGTTGGAAGGGACCTCAAGGATCATCCAGCTCCAACCCCCTGCCATAGGCAGGGACACCTCCCACTAGAGCAGGTTGCTCAAGGCCTCATCCAGCCTGCCCTTAAACGCCTCCAGGGAGGGAGCATCCACAACCTCCCTGGGCAACCTGTGCCAGTGGCTCACCACCCTCACTGTAAAGAACTTCCTCCTAACATCCAGTCTAATAGTAAAGACAAGACGTCCCTTAAGATGGGATAAGGATTTTTAACATGGCCTTGCATTTCCTCAGTATTTTTACAACCCCCACATTGATAATACAATCAATCACAGGCAAATAAATAGAAAGGACCACAGAAAAGCACAAACAGAAGAGTATTTCTAGCCTCTTTACCCAATGCTTTTACCATGTAATGACAGTGTTTCAATTTCAAAATCCAGGTTAAGGATGGAAAACAATAGAAGTAAGGAAATTCACAGCTTTTCCTTTGAAATAAACATCCTTTTATATTAGGGTTATATTACTTTTCATCTGGATGTAACTGGCTCGTAACTGCTGTCCTTAACAGTGTTTATTATTCTACTCATGGCTGATGAGTAAAGGTGTTGCTATGCTTACTCTCAGTCATCACTATAAATGTCAGACTGACCTGTTGCAAGCTATAGAATCACTGAATCACAGAATGATTGTGGTTGCTGAAGTTGGGGATGTGTCTTCTATTGTTAGTTTCTCAGATCCTTAGCTATGTCTTTTTGCCTTTGACATTTGTGATTGTGGGCATTTTTCCCTTTTATCCAGATGTATTTTGCTGGCAGTGACCAACAGTGACCAGAAATATATCTGGATCCCTGTATCAGAATCCTGTCTCTGTTGAACTGAGTAGTCCAGAGTTGGCCACAGGACTCCAGATGTGGCCTCCCTGCCTCAAGACAATCTCTGCTGTGGTACGTGGAGCTCCTCCACCTCTCCTCTCACTCTCCCCTCAGTCTTTCAGGGTTGTTTCTCAAACTTTTTTCCCTCAGAGTTTTGCCCTTTCTCAGATGAACTTTCCCCAGGGTGCCTGCCTGGGGCTGCAGGGCTTAGCTGTGCCCTGTGGTGGGGCCACAGGAGCTGGCTGAAACAGGCTAGAAGTAGCAGGAGGAAGCCTTCACCCCTCCTCACAATGGCCCCTGCAGCCCTTACCAGCACCTTCCCCCCTGACATCCCATAAGTTTATATACTCCATGGGTTGCTAAAGTGCTTTTATTCATATCTGAGTTGATATCTTTTTCTAGATCTCAGTTGCTTCTTCCTGAATTACACATTCTCTTCCTCACGTCTGAAGCTGAGAGGACAGTGTCCTCCAGAAATCAACAGGTTGGTCTAAGGTGAATTAGGTTCAGCCTGTGTGAGAGCAAAGCACTGAACACTGTGTACAAACTTATCCACTACCTAATGGTAATGCCTAGAATTGTTAGTAAAAGAGAAGAAAAGTTATTTGTCTGTATACAAAGAAGTGAACTATTAAACATTTTCCAGTCTCAAGAGACTCAGAAACACTGGACCAGATTGCCCAGGGAGGTTGTGGATCAGCACCTCCCTGGAGGTGTTCAAGGCGGGGTTGGATGAGGCCTTGAATGACCTGTTCTAGTGGGAGGTGTCCCTGCCTGTGGTGGGGGGTTGGAAGTAGATCTTTGAGGGAATCTTTGAGGTCCCCTCCAACCTAAACCATTCTATGATTCTATGAAAATGTATTCAAGTGTGTAAACATTTGTCCTAAGTGAGAAAGGGATCATGGTGTGCTATAAGAATGGCATGTTCTATCTGCTTAATTTTGGCTTTCTTGTGGCTTTCATGTATTTTATGTTATTTGACTGCTAGCAAAATATTGTGTTTTGTGTCTGTTTTATTTATTCATGCATGCTGCTTTGTCTTACTATGGACAAACACAACAGCAAATTAAACACTGATATGGGCGTACTTGGGCAAGCTAACACACCATGAAGATGAATAGGGCAATTCTGATCACCCTTTGTACCACAGAAGTGTCTCTGCTCTGAAGTTGCTGGGAGGTTGGAAACCTGATTTATGTAACTTTCTGTAGAACAAAAGCTGTGTAAGGTAGGGCTATCTTAACAGGGAGGGAAAAAATGAAGGACTTATGAAATAGTAGAGTGTGGCATCATCTATTTTGTGGTACAGAGATGTCATAAATTTGTGGAGTCAGAGCATTTTCCACAGTTGCAAATTTCTGTTGCCAGCGATAACATACATTAGGCTGTATTTATTGTATGATATTATTTTCTAAGTACAGTGCCAGTAAGCTATATTTTCTCTACAGTATCTCTCTGTCCCTGTATTTATGTTTGCAGCTCTTTCCTACATAGAGTGCAAGAGGGTTGGAGAATACTTCAGCAGATGACTAAACTGATTAATCTAATGCAGAGTACACCCACTACTAATACGCTCTTTATTTTGCTCTCCTGTTGTTCGACATGTCTCTCTAAAATGATGCTTTAAAATGCAGGTGACCTCTAATTCTACTGTGAAGAATTAATGATCCACTTGATTTCTGTACTCTGTGGAACTGACTGATCAGGAAAACGTGTGCATGAGTGCTAATGATGCAGTGCGTCCACTCTAACTGTTTCACTTCGCTGCTGTTCACAGCCTGCCCTTCTGCTACACTACTGCTGAATTTTGCTCCCTGGGCACTTATCTGTGAAGCTATAGCAAATTTTGAAGGGCCCTTTAGAGCCTTGTGGAACTGTGAGAGGAAAGATCATATTCTGGTGAGTTGCTAGGAAAATTTTCATCAAGCACTGCCAACTTCTTTTCTTAGAATGCAGGCCAGGGAAAATGCTCAGCTTTATACTCTGTGATTGGTGAGGAGCAAAAAGTATCTGCTAGAGTTTCTGTGCTGTCAACTGGAACTTCAAACTGATGTGGGGCATTCTGCAAGCACCCACTTAGACCCATGTGAGCTTCACTCAGGAACAGCCCAATCTGTATGGTTTTGTAGGGTGATGACACCTGTGACTCTTTGAACTGGTTCAAAGCACTGACTGGTCACAGAAGCATGTTTTCAATTCATAATTTACACAGAGAATGCTTACCCTGGGAAGAGCAAGGAGACGTTGTTTTCATCAGAGCAGACCTCCAAGATGAGAGCATTATTCACTGGTAGAATCACATCAGACTTTGGTCAGTCCTGCCAGCAGTGCTGAGCTCTGTACTTCTTCAGCATTAGGCAGTACCTGACCTGCTAATAAGTAAGTATGCATGGAAGTTACAGCATGCTGGAGAAGCCTTCAAAATATTTTCACAGATTTCTCTAAAGCTGGTGATGGAATTCACATGCCTGTTTTCTTATCCTATGTTTTTTCCATACAAGCCCAGAACTGCTCCATAGGAAAAGCATATTAAAAAAGAATCAAAGCAATTTCATATTCTGAGGTGATAGCAGTGGCAGATGCTTTGCACACATACAGCAAGAGATCCTTCTTTCTCTGAAGAGCTCTTGGTATAAATAACAACAGAGGTGATGATGTAAAGTGGTGAATCATGCTAAGAAGTTTTTGACTCAGATGCAGGGGGGGCAGGCAAAGTGGTGCTTTCTTGGGGAAAAGTACTCTTGGTTTCATGTCTGCTAGGACACTGTCCTCCTAATGGCTCTGCAGACCTGCAGCTCCTGCACACCTAGCATTTTTATTCTGAAGGCATTCCTAGATGGCATTGAAAGACAGCTTCAACCACAGATGCAATAAGTAGCTGGTAGAATGACATTTTGGGTGTCTGTAAACTAGGAGAGGTCGTCTAACTGCAGTTCAGATTTGCTAATTAATTTGCAGCCCTAATAGAATGCCTGTTTAACCACATGCTTGAAAGCCATGCTGAAATCTGCAGGAGAAGCAAATAAGGAGGCAGCAACAATCTGCCTCTCAGTGCTGCAGACAACATTCTGATAACACAGCAGGCAGGCAGCTTCTTCCTTACTTAGTAGCTACAACATGCAGTGAAAATATTGTGCATGATTTCTGAGCACTTCTTTCTTTGGGAGCCAGGAAATGCTCAGCTCGTAGGAGATCTGTTGGATTCCTGTTGACTTTTTCATGCAAGAATTGGTGTAGACAAAAGTGCCACCTTCAAGTCAGTTCCATTTATGAACAATGCCTAAGGCAGTGTCTGTCTTAAAGTGGAGTTGCTGTCTGTGAAGTAGGCATTGATGTCATACTGGTGAGAGGAGAGGTGGGCAGTGTGCGCTTTGTAGCCTCTTCATTTCCAGAACTTCATACATTTCCAGAAGCAATCCAGGCTGAACTTATCTATGGCTCCACGTGCATTTGCCAGCAGCAGTGTTCATATAAATGTCTCCTGTATCCCTCTCACTGGCTCCTTTTCCATCCCCTTGCTAATCCCTCATTTATGCTGGAACACAAGTGTGTGGGCTTTGTACTATCAACCAGATGAGGGAATTCATGCAACTGAAAAGCTCTTTATACATTTGCTGAGTTATTTTTTCAGTTTTAGCCGATACTATGGTCAAATATGGAGCTCAGCTCTTAGCAGCACCAAGTCTGAGTAGTCTCACTTTCTCCTGAAGTGGGAGGTAGGTCTGTAATGTCCTCACTGTTGCTACTCTGTAGGTTGAGAGTGTGAGTGTCAGGATGTGAAGGGATGATATTAAAAATGCTATGCCCATGCACTCTCAGAATGATCATAGTGAGTTACAGAGGATTCATAGTCAAAGCTTAAGCTAGCAGACCCTTCTATAACAAAGTAGTGTTTTCTGTTCTAGTGGTTGGTTATTCTCTGTGAATTTCTACCTAATTTATAAGGAAAATGGTGTAACTGAATGGAAGGCTGTGGATTATCAATGAGGTAGTGATTATGAGCAGTGCTGTGGTGCTATAAAATGTTCTCATGTGTTTTGGTTTTCCACCACACTTTGATGCTGTATGACAGAGTCACAGAATGTTAGAAGTTGGAAGGAACACCCAGAGATCATCAAATCCAACAGGCCTGCTTCAAAAGCAGGATCACTTAGGGCAGTCTACTCAGGAGCACATCCAGGTGGGTTTTGAAAGCCTGCAGAGAAGGAGACTCCACAATTGCCCTGGGCAGCCTGTTCCAGTGTTCCATCACCCTCACTGTAAAGAAGTTTCTCCTCACATTGAGGTGAAACCTTCTGTGTTCAAGTTTGGGGTTTGTTTTGTACCTTGAATCTCCTGGAAATGGGAAAACTTCCCACAGAAGTTCTTGGCAAGTTCATTTCCCTTTCATTAGGAAATATTAAGATGCTTACCCACCTGTCACCAACTCTCCACACAGATGAGGGAATTCATTGCTGCAATGGCAGCACACAGATTCTCTTCAGCACTTCCTGACATGACTCTGCTGTCTTGTGCAAGTGCAGTCAGCAGTGTATTTTTGCTGGATCTTCAAGCCCTTAGTCATAGCCCAGAGAATTTCAATTTGACTTTGCTCAGCTGAATCTGACTTTGTCTTCCCAGTGGATCACCACTTTTCACACTTCAGGTAGGCAAGGAAAAGGACATGGAATAATGCCCCTGAAGTTCACTGTGTTGAAAACAGAGTGTGCCGTACTGCTTACATAGGCTGTGAGTAACGTTGTCCTTGATGATCAGTGAGGGAAGGGATTGTGAGTGTTCATCATGAACTGGCAGCATTACCTCTCCTACTGTCTTTGCAGTTGTGACTGACAGCAGAGTCTATGAACACGGTTCATAGAATCAGAGAATCACAGAATAGCTTGGCTTCCAAGAGACCTTTAAAGTCATATAGTCCAACACCCCTGCAGTGAGCAGGGTTATCTTCACCTAGAGCAGGTTGCTCAGAGCCCAAAACATAGAATCACAGCATGGTAAGGATTGGAAGGGACCCCTGGAGATGACCAATCCAACCCTCACCCAAGGCAGGTTTGTCTAAAGAGGGCCACAAAGGAACATATCTAGGCAGGTTGTGAAAGTCTCCAGAGATGGAAACTCCACCACCTCTCTGAGAGGCCTGCTCCAGTGCTCCAGCACTCTTAAAGAAGTTCCTCCTTGCGTTTAGGTGGAACTTCTTACATTCGAGTCTGTGCTTGTTACCCCTTGTCCTGTCACTAAGTATAATCCTTGTGACACCCACCCTTTAAGTATTTGTCATAATTTATGAGATTCCCTCTCAGTCTTCTCTTTTCCAGACTAAAAAGATCCACTTCTCCCAGTCTTTCCTTCCAAGAGAGGTATTCTAGTGCCCTGGTCATCTTTGTAGCCCTTTGCTGTACTCTCTCCAGCAAGGGCCTCTCCCTGAACAGTGAGCCCAGAACTGAATAGAGTTTTCTATATGTAGCCTCAGCAGGGCAGAGCAGAGTGGCAGTATAGACTCCCTTGACCTTCTTGCCACACTGTTCTTGATGTACCCCAGGATGCCATTGGCCTTCTTGGCTACAACGGCACCTCTGTGGCTCGTGGTCATCCTGTGGTCCACCAGGACACTCAGGTGCTTTTCTCTGGAGCTGCTCTCCAACAAATCAGCCCCCATCCTGTACTCATCCATGGAGTTGTTCTTCCCCAGATGTGGCATTTTACACTCGCCCTTATTGAATGCCATTAAATTTCTCCCCACCCAACTCTCCTCCAGATTTGAGCACAGCCTTCTGGCATGTCAGCCACTCCTTCAAATTTCATGTCATCAGTAGACTTGCTGAAGGTACACTCTATCCCTTCACGCAGATCACTGATGAGTACATTGAATAGGGCTAGACCCAGTACCTACTCCTGGCAGACACCACTAGCCGCAAGCTTCCAATTAGGATCTGCCTCGCTGACCACATCTTTCTGAGCCCTGTCCTTCAGTCAGTTCCAAATCCATCTCACTGCCCAGTTATCCGATCCACACTTAATCTCACCTGACCTGGAATGTTTTCAGGGATGGGGCATCTATTACATCTCAGGCCAGCCAGGGCCTCATCACTCTCAGTGTAAAAAATTAATTCTTATATCTAGTCTAAATCTCCCCTTGTTTACTTTAATCTTGTCACCCCTCATCCTGTTGCAACAGTCTCTGCTAAGAAGTCTGTTCCCATCTTTCTTATAGGCCACTTTGAGTACTGAAAGCCTGCCAAGAACTCTGGGGCTGTACATAGCATTGCAATTGAGGTCCCACTAGCACAGAGAAGAGGGGCAGAATCCCCTCCCTCAACCTGCTCTCCTCTCATTCATAGACGAGCAGAGGTGACAGCTCCATACAGTGAGGAGCATTTGTGCACATCACTGTGCGCAATGTTACATATGCTGAGGGGCAGGATGGCAGCAAAGTCTCACAGGAGATACTCCTCTCTGAGTAGATAAAGCCAGTGGGGCTTGAAGCCATACAACCTTCCAGTAGCTCCGTGGATGAAGAGCTAGTGCTAGTCCTTCCAGAGCTGATATTCTGGACTGTTTGGAGAAATGATTTGTGTGTTTTTGAAGGCAGAGTAACAAGCCATGCAGCCTGATACCCTCCTGTTCTCTGATGGATGTAAATTTCACAGCATTCCTGTCAGTTAGATACCAGCTTTCCACTTCTCCAGGAGGGAGATTCAGCATCCAGATCCTGCGCAAGGAACAAAGGTCAGACAGATGGGAAGTGAATGCTGCAGAACCACAGTGCGTCCCTTCTTTAATTGATTCATGTAAGAATATCACAAACACTCCTATAACCTCCATCGTGATGATTATGCATACTGCAAGAGTTGCTTAATGAGGCTTACCTAAGTCTGCCAGTCCCACCACTCAGCAACAAAAGAAATATTGGAGTGTTGTAATAACTAAGTTCTGTAAACACAGGACATTTCTGTGAGCAGAGATGATTTATTTCCACAGTAGGCTGTATGTGTGTCTGCCTGCACGTATATGCTCAGAACTGTGAGGACTGGTGTATGTGTTCAAACAAAAAGAGTTTGTGTTTGCAATGTGGATGTTGCTGAAACGCTTCTGGTGTTACATGCTGCAGAGGGGCTTACCTAGCAAAGGAAAAAACGTCAGAGTTCTGAGGGAAACAAGGATACTTTGATCCATACATCATGCACGCCAGGATAATGAAAACAGGACCAGAAGAGCAGATCTGGGCCAGAAAATTGCACAAAACAGAGGCCAGTTCTGACCTCACCCTTAATGGCTCCATCATACCTTGTCCTGGTTTGAGCTAGAACATAGCCAGTTCTGTTTGGTTATTCTCAGCTCAGTCTCTGCTCACTGACAGCACTTTCTGAAGTTCAGGGCAGGTTTTCACAGATGATGGCTGCCACTAGCAGTGATAATGCTGATGCTTAGAGTTACTACCAAGGGCCGGGCTGCAAAAAGTCTCTTGCTTAGACTTACTCCTGTGCATACCAAGGGCACTTCTTAATCTTGTGCCTCATGTTGGGGTGCAGGAAGTAAGAGGTGGCACTAGTGGAGGAGCAGGTGACCCTAAACTGACCAACATAGGATTCCATTCCATGAACATCATCTTCAGGATAGAGCTGAGGGATCACCAGGGTGAAGCCTCTTCTTCAATGGACAGTGTCCAACAAGGATTCTGTCTATTTCATCTTTGATCCTGAGCTATGTATTCCTGAATCCAATTCCAAAACCCAGCTCCTGAATCCAGTTCCATCTGTGGCTGAATGCAGTCTGGGACTTCCCCATTGTTTGCCTGCAGCATCAGTGGTGATGGTGACATCGTTGCCATCAGGGATTGGGTTGGATATTGGTTTGCATTTCTTTGTATCTATTCAATTTTCCATTCAAGGTGATATGGTTTTGTTTCCCAACCCATCAGTCTCTTTCCCTTTTTCTCTTTCTTATCCCTTTGAAAGAGCCTCTGCCACCCAACCAGTGGCTGACCCAGCCCTAACTCTTCATGCCTATACATTGCTTTTGTGTCTAGATGAGCCCAGCTAATACAATACAATACAATATATAATTTGTATTTGATTCATGAAAGTCTCATGGTCAAATCTGTTCTCCTGGGTTCCCTGCAATGTAGAGTAACCCACTGAATTCATGGCCTGGCTGTACTTGCACTTTACACATGTGCTGCACAGATTCACTGCATAGGAAGAATTAGATTTGGCTAAACACCAAGGGATGTAAAGGCAAACAAAAATTTCTTCAGGTATATCACCAGTGAGCAGAGCTGGGATCATTTAGACTGGAGAAGAGAGGACTGCTGAGAGACCTTACTGCTCCCTACAACTTCCTGAAAGGGGGTTGTAGTGAGCTGGACGTTGGTCTCTTCTCTCTAGCATCAAGTGATAGGATGAGAGGAAGTGGCCTGAAATTGTGTCAGAGGAGTGTTAGGTTGGATATTAGGAAAAAAGTCTTTATAGAAAGAGTGATCAGGGTGCCCAGAGAAGTGGCAGAGTCACTGTCCCTTCAGGTGTTCAAGAAATGTGGACATGGCACATCAGGATGTGGTTTAATTCCCATGGTGGTGTGAGGTCAATGGTTGGACTTGGTGATCTTAGAAGTCTTTTCCAACCAAAGCAGTTCTATGAGTCTATGATCATTTGTTGTCTTTCATTGAGTTAACCATGCTAATTTTCAGTTTCTGCTGCAGTCAGAAAGCAGCAGATAACCTCCACCTTAGCTCATCAAATGATTTCCCTGAGGTTTCCCTTTCAGGATTCATGCAGAGAAATCAAAGTGGGAGGAGTGGCCAACTTGGCCTTGGAGATACTGCCAGCTGCCAACTGGCAAAAATGGAAAGGCTTCCGTTTTTGTTGATGGTTCAGAAAGCTCTGATGATCTCCATGACCCTGGCACTGCCATGAATGGCAGGAGTCACTGTACACAAAAGTATGGACAGAGTGCTCCCTTGGGATGTGGAGTGTGAGTAATAGTGGGTTAATTTCTCTGGAAATTTCTGACAGGGATGACTGTGTATCAAATAACTCATTCCAGATGACTAAAATGAAATGCTGGAAAAGCCTCAAGGGAGTCATATGATATTGTCAAGGAGACACTTCCCCTCTATTCTTAAAATTGGCTTGGAATGTATATATATATATATATATTTATATTTATATTTATATTTATATATACACACACACATACATATGTAAAATCTTTTTGCATTTTAGTGCTAGTTTTATGAAATAGGAAGAAAACCTGAAAGTGACTTGATTTGGTTTTGCCTGTCCCTCTGAGGTGTGAGGTTTTTTCATCAAGCAGCTGCTGCTGTTTCTCCCTGCTCTATAGTGAGGTATAGGGCTATAAGGTGCCTGCTGTGTTAGCCTTCAGCTGAGATTGAGACTGCTGGACTGCAGCTTGAGTCCTTTTACTGCCTTTGAACTGTTTGTGTAGCAGTTGCTCAGAGGCCTGAGTTGCATAGGTGTTAGCCAAAACAATGGATGAGGTTACACAGCTTTTGTAGCGATTTCATTAAATTGATGCAATCCCTGATCAGTTTTGTTGAATCAGCAGAAGTCCCCATGCCAGGCCCAAAGTGGTTTAGAGAGCTGGGGGGAAAATTCCATGCTTTCACATCTTGCTCGCAGTGTATTGCATTGGTTTTTCTGGTGAGATGAGGCAACTAGCTCACAACTGGTCACACAGGCTTCTGGGAACTAGAGTGTAAACTAGAGCTGGGTAAATAAAACAAGACATCAGCTTTGTCACTGCCCTCTCCCTTTTTAGGCAGAGTATTGACCCTGCAGGAGAAAGCTGTGCTGAAAGCTCATGAGAGGTTGGAATACTTTGTAAGACATTTGGTCTACTCTGGGACATGGAACTGAGTCTCCTCCACATTGATAGTTGCCAGCATCTCTGAAGAATATCTACCCTCACACAGGAGATGCCTGGTTTGGGCAGCAAAGCCAGAGAAAGAAACAGTGCTAAGACTGTGTTTTCAATTGGCACATTGCATCAGCATGGGATTTATTTCACCCCACTAACATTCCATCTCAGGACTAAAAAGAATTAAAAATGAAAGCTGTAGTTCTATCAAATACTTTTCTACTTGGACAACAAAAAAGGTGACACTTTGTCAGCATGAGAAGCAAAAAAATTATGTCTTAAAGGTCTCTCAGGGGCAGAGATGACCAACATCTAGAGATGTTCTAGAGATGTCCTACATCTGCATTGCTCCATCCTCTTTCTTGGTCAGTTATTGTTTGGTCAGGAACTACATGGCCAACAGGGCGAGGGAGGTAATTCTCTCCTACTCCACTACTGTGAGATCCCACCTGGCATAAAGTGTCCAGCTGTGGAGCCTCCAACACAAGAAGGACACGGAACTGTTAGAGTGGGTCCAGAGAAGGACCACGCTTCCAGTGTGTCAAAGTCACTGTGGTGTGTCACATAGTGCACACTTAGACACTTCTGCCTGTGAAACAGGAGGAAGAAATGCTGCATCTTTCATGACTTCAGATTTGGGAGGGTTTTGTGGAAGTGAAGCACGTGTTTTTGCAGTAAGGCAGAGGCCAGAATGTCTCTTCATAAACATCAGCAATTCTGTGCATGCTCTGCAGTGTGTCCAAAAGCCATCATAGGCAGTATGGCAGTCCCCACTCCTTCTGCCTCACAACTTGCATTAGTGGTGATCAGTGGTAATAAAGGGATTAAAAATAGGAACAACGCAAAAGCTGTTACATAAGGGAAGTAACTGCTCTGCACAGAATGTAGAATGTGGCTGCTGCAAGCACTTAGCATGCATTTACACTCCTTCCTGAAGTTCCTGCCTTGGAAACATTATTTGGTGTTTCTCAGACAAAACCTTTTGCTGATAACTCTCTTTTGTACATTTGTAGGATTATTCAAGCTGGAAGAAACTTCAGGAGGTGTCTAGTCCTATCACCTTCTCAGGCAGACTATAATATCAGACCAAGTTGACACTGGAATTTATCCAGTCAGGTCTTGAAAAGCTCAAAGGATGCTTTGTCCTCTGCTAGCATATTTTTCAGCTTGACACAACACAAAGTTTTTGTCTATATTCACCTTGTAGCTCTCTTAGAATCATAGAATCATTTTGGTTGGCAAAGACCTTTTAGATCATTGAATCCAACCATTACGTAACTCTGTCATGTTTGGTGATAAACCACATCCCTCAGTACCATATCTCCATGTCCTTTAAGCTCCTCCAGAGATGGGGATTCTACTACCTTCCTGAGGAGCCCGTTTGAGAACCTTTTCAGTGAAGAAATTTCTTCTAATATCCAACCTAAACCTTCTCTGGTGCAACTTGAGGACATTTATTCTCGTCCTTTTGCTTGTTATTGAGGAGAAAAAGACCAACACCCACCTTACTCCATCCTCCTTCTTTCAGTTTATGCCTGTTGTCTCTCATTCTGCCACCATGCCTTGCCATGAAAAACCTGGTGTCACCTCCTTGCGCATACTCTCAGGCTGCTAGTTGGGTCATTTGAAAGCTGTCTCTTCTCCAGGCTGAACAAGCACCATTTCCTCAGCCTCTCACCCCATGACAAGCACTGCAGATTCTTGAGCCTCTTAGTAGCCCTTTGCTGAGTGTGCTCTACTGTTACTGTGGATTTCATATCTTGGGGAACTCAAAACTGCAGTGTTTTAGATGTGGTCTAACAAGCACTGGGTAAAGGGAGGTTGTCACTTTCCTGTCTGTGCTTCTGTATAACAGAACCCAGGATGCTATTGGCTTTCCTTGCTGCCGGGCAGGTTGTTGGCTTTTCCTGACCACCCACCAGGATTCCCAAATTCTTCTCTACAGAGGTGTTCCCCAGCTAGTAAGTCACCAGGGTTGTTCCTTCTTTCCATTTCCCCTGCTGAATTTGCTAAGATTGTGGTTGACCCATTTCTCCAGCCACTAAGTCATTGTGGATGGCATCCCTGCCCTGGAATCCATCAAGTAGTTCCTTCTGCTTGGTGTCAGCTGCTAACTTGGTGAGAGTTTAATCCATTGTCCCTCCAGGTTACAGTGAGATTTTGAAGATGTTATATGTGTTTCCATGCCTGTGTATGCATAGTGTAGGACTGAGGGGTTATAGTTCTCGGCCAAAGAGAACGGGGACATGTGGTCATGAGCGAATCACTTAATTTCATTTATGGCTCAATTTCTTACCTCTAAAGTAATAATAATAACAATATTTTTTTCAAGGTAATGAATGTTTCAGTAATGTTGGCAGTTAGTTTTGGATTGTAGTAGTTTCTCCAGACTCCATGTGAAATCAGAAGCCTATGCCTTGTAACCCACACATACATATATTGTGGGTCATGTGTAGTCCTCAGAGGGAGATTTCACACAGGGAGAGGGAAAGTGGAGGAAAGGGGAGCACAAGTGGCAGAAGCCTTATCAGTATTTACTTTAAAAGTTGTCAAACTAGAGGAGAGCTGCTACCCAAGAGAATCATCAGCAATATACATATTACAGAACTGTCAGGGCTGGAAGGGACCTCAAAGATCATTCAATTCCAATCTCCCTGCCATTGGCAGAGATACTTCACACTAGATGAAGTTGCTCAGAGCTCCATCCAGCCTGGCCTTAAAAACTTCCAGGGATGGGGCTTCCACCACCTCCCTAGACAACAGTTCCAATATCTCACCACCCTCATGGTGAAGAACTTCTTACTAACATTCTTTGACAAATTCCTCTTTAAAGCATAACAAGAACAATTAAACAAATCCTTGTGTGTCCAGATTTTATCATGCAATGGCAAACAGTGTCCTAGAGAAAACCTTAACTAGGACACCTGTGACAGAAAATTCCATCTCAGTTAGTACCAAGTCATTGTAACTAGGAAAGCTGATGGTTGTTTGTTTAGTAATCCCACTCACCTTTAGCCATGTAGATCAATTTCTCAAAATCACTACTACACCTGCTTTTAACTTCTATTTCTCATTAAGTGGATAAACAAAGCAAAATAAACTCCTGGTATTGAGTCCAACCCCTTGGCCTTTGAGAACAAAGGAAGACTATGACTCCTGGTAACTTCAGAAAGCATTGCATCCAGCCCATTGTTTTAAAAAGTCAAAAGCTAACAGAGATTGTTCATTTCCTGGCATTGGCATCAGCAGTAAATGGGATTGCCTCACAAAACGTTTGCTCAGTCCTCTGGGGACAAAGGATAAGAGCATGTTCCATTGCTCAACAATGATCTTCTCAACCAGTGAGAGCAGCACTGCTTCATTTCAATAGCTTGTTACCTCCTGTGCCAGCAGAATGAGACCCTGGGGTTGGAATTATGGGGAGAAGAGTAAAGGCCAGCAAGCTGGTTGGGTTTGAATACCAGTACCATTCTCAAACATGCCTTGGTTCCAAATGAAACCACTAGGAGACAGAGGCTAGCACTGTTACAAGGAAGCAAAGAGGTAAATTGTTCATTTGAGAGGGCTGCATGATGGCCACAGACCTCTTGCCTTTGCCTGAGGGCAGGAAGTATCTCTGTTGTAGCCTGATCTATAGCATTGCTAGTTGTCCAGACTCCCTCCATAGTGAATGGACAGAAATAGGCTTCCCTGCTCTATCTCCTAAATGAAGGTGATTGAGTTAATCTATTTTAGCCTTGGGAAATGGGATGAGAGGAGCTGTGCCCTCAGAAGGCCCAGTCCCTTGCCTATTAGCGGAAGCTGAGACAGTTAAGGCTGAGACAGACACCTACAATGCAGAATCTATATTTGGACAGATGAATCCCACTGCTGGTGTTTACTATAAATAGGGAAGTGCACAGTACATTTAAAGCAGAAAATCCATTGGGTACTGCTGAGATTATTGGTAATACTGATTAAACTAGTTAATTAAATAACTAGTCAATCACCCCCCAGTGCAGAGAGGGCCAGCCACATAGCTGCTGAAGTCGATAGGAAAATTAAGGCAGGAACAGCAGGCACTGCTCTGTGTCTAACTATGCACTGAAAGAAGAGGAAAATGCAGGTGTGGTTCTAGATCCAGTCCTTTCCACTTTATTTTTTCGTGGGTTTTGTTTTTTTTTTCATTAAGGTGACCCAAATATTTCATCCCACTGGTTGCAGCAGAAAGGAGCAGCTGCAAAGCTCAGCTGAACAGCTATTGCTCTCTGTGTGAGTGTTCCCAGTCTGCCCAATTGCAAGACACCAGACATTAATGTGAGCCTGCTTCAAGGATGTTCACTGCCCCAGGAGTCCTCAGGCCTGAATTGCCATTTAAGACCCATTAGTAATAAATTTGGGGTAATGGCTTTAGGAAATTAAATAGCTGGCACTGAGAAATTCCTGTATCACAAGGATGATGGCAATGAACGTTGTCAATGTAAATCAGAGCAAAGGAATTATTCTGGTACCTAAACAGAAAAATGCAGCACTTGCTACTGCCCAATCAACTATAGCCTTAATGACCATAGTAAGAATGTGTTCATTTGCTCCTTCATAAATCACTTTGAACTGTATTGTGGAAACAGCATGATAGGCAAGGGAGGTGTTCATGTGGATGTTTTTGTAATTAAAAGGAAGAAAATCTTTCATAAGACTAGCTGCCAGGTGGCCAACTGCCATCTCTGAGAGAGTGTGTTGTGAAACGTTGGGCAAGTTTGCCGTGGAGAAAGACTCAGCAGCTCAAAGGGTTGGATGGATTGTTTTGAACTTTCGAGTGGCTGGTGGAAATCCTGAAGTCTGCTCTTGGAATGTAAACCAGATTTAGCTGTGACAGCTAGATCAGGATCCTTAGTTTCCTCACTGCCTTATTAGGGGATTTAACTGCTCTTAGTAGGACCTCACATTCCAGTAAGCATCCTTGGCTGAAATGAAACACTATTCATTACTTACTTGCTGGCTTCTCCCTACCTTTGTGATAATTGGAGACTACATGTCTGCTGTACTTGTGTAATCATCTCTGAGAAATCTGTAAGAGTTCACAAAGTGCTGTGGTTAGCTGCCAGAGTTAAAGATGGCAGAAGGGTTAAGACATTCAAACAATCACTTCTTTCCTGTGAGGACAAGCTGAGAGAGTTGGAGTTGGTCAGTCATGAGAAAAGAAGGATCCAGGGAGACCTTACTGTGGCTATCAAGTATTTAAAGGGGATAAGAAAGCCTGGGGCAGACTTTTTAGCAGGGCCTGTTGTGAAAAGGCAGAGAGTGACGGATTTAAACTAAACCAGGGGGATTTAGACCAGATAGAAAGGAGAACTTGTTTACATTGAGGGTGGTGAGACACTGGCCCAGGTTTTCTGGGGAGGTGTTAGATGTTTGGGGCTTTGAGCAGCCTTTTCTAGTCGAAGATCTACCTGCTCACTCTGGGGGAATTGAACTAGATGACCTTAAAAGCTCCCTTCCAATCCAAACCATTCTATGATTCTGTGATTCATTCAGAGAGGTCTTCCTAATCCTGTCAAGGGTGGTATGAAGATGAGGTGTGACAGAGAAGGAAAGTGCGAAGGGAAAAATTAGTGGACCAAATTAGGCAAATGAAATGAGGGGATAGCCTGCCTAATCTCACAGCACCATCTGAGCCTTTAAAAAAGCAAAATAGCAGGCAAATGGTAAAAGAGGTTTTTGAGGAAGTGATTCTTTCCTCCACTGAGCAGTTTCCACCAGACCCAGGCCATCCCATATGAGAAGGCACATCAATATTCCCAGCAAACCAGCAACCTGACAAAAGTGAACTCCTGTCTTGCCTTTCTATATTCTCTAAGTCTTTTTCTTTCCCCCTATTATCTCTTTTTTGGTTTCTCTCTGTCACTCAACTTTTAACCTTACTTTGAGCTGGCCTGTGCTGCTCTACCAGATGCGGGGTGGTCAGTAGAAGGAAGGAGACCTGACTTGGCCCTCCCACAGAGGCAAGGGAACCAGGATGCAGGCCAGCAGTTACCAGGGGTGACTGGCTACTCCAAACTATTTTCCATGACTACTGAGTTGTCTTATATTCTGAAAAGCTCAACAACAGCTACACCTCCCCGGCTTTTCACTCCCCTACCCTTTCTCATTTCTCTGCCTCCATTTATTACCAAAAGCAGGAAATCAATCTTTACTCCTACAGTCATGAAACTTAAGATGAATTAAGAGAATTAAACTTTCCTAGTTGTACTAAGAAGGACTTCAGAATGAACAGCAAAATGGATTCTAAATGAATAACCTGTGTCTAGCAAAGGGCTTCTGACAGGTTTTGATTAAGTTGGTCTTGTTTAACCACTTGATTTCAGTACCCAAATGCTTTGTGTTGTATTTGTGTACACACTGATCGATGTACTCCCCCACTTTGGCATGTGTTTCTGCTGCAGCTGCCACGTCACTGAGCAGGCTGAGCTATACTCAAAACCACAAACCATGTTCATGACAAAACACTTGGTAAGGTGAAATTAACACCTAGGACTCAGTCTCACTAATTCCAATGGAACTAAGACAAGATGACTGGTTTTAGCTGGCTGGTATTGCTACTGATGCCACGCTTTGTTAAAGATATGTTTGCTCAAAACTTTTGACCCTCCCTCCTTTGCACCATTGTGTATTTTCTGTCCAGATTACTGACTGGAAAGAAAAACCCTAGTTCTTTTATTTTGAGCTTATATAAACACATGAGTGTCAAAGTAAAACGTCAGGAAGGCAGAATCAAGGGCTAATGCTTTAGCAAGTTACTAGTGAAGGAAAAGGTAGAGGCAATGGAGGTTTTCAACAGTTGCTACATTTAACATTAATACATTGTGGGGAAAATGGAAGTTAAACCACAATATATTATATAGTAAAGAGGGTGCAACCTGCAATATTTTACTCAGGATAAATGGTTGTGTCCTGTTCTCAATGAAAAAGAGCTTGGGAGCCTATGGAATTGCAGAAGATGAAACTGTCTTTCCTTTTCCACGTCCTTCCAAGGTGAAGGAGGTCAAATAAAGCAGTCTCTAAGCTTATAAATCACCCTGCTGGGCTAGTTTAAAATATCGTTCTACAGAAACATAGGTGACAGGTTTTTAAAATGAAGATAAAAGAAGGTGCTGTCAAGTGTTTGATTTGTTTAAGGCTTTCAGTAGAGGCTCTGGAGGGGAAGGAAAAGGAAAAAAATCTGAAGAATACTGTAAAATCTCTGGTGGGTAGGGTTGCTGAGGCTGGAAAACTGAAGAAAACCTGGGATCCAAGAACACAGGATTGTATTCCCACAAAGCTGGAAACAGATGAACTGTGTTTAAATCCAGTTACAAATAACAAAGAAAAAATACTTCTTTTTCCTGAATTTGCATTTCATTTATGATTTCTTCTAGTCTTCATGTGTCTTAACTGTACCTGAGATGAATACTATAAAGACTTTTACAAAATGTCCCCCAAGCTTCCCACAGCTCAAAGGTTATTTATATACACATTCTTTGACTACATACATGATAGACATGAAACTGGGTTGTTTTAATAACAACCTTATTAGGGTCAAGTAACTAAGTATGGAAGAGATGAAGAACATATTAGATAGGAGGCATTTTAGGCTTTTCCTCACTCTGAGAAACTGCAGCTATGTTTTCAACGAGGCTACAGTGAAGTTTCAAGCAGTAACAGAAAGAGGAACAGTAATGTACCAATACACCATGTAATTACTTTTATTCAAAAGCCTTGTGACTAAAGTAGAGGAGTTCTATGAAAGCGTCGACTGTCCACTTAAGCCTTCTTAATTGCATAAGGGAAGATTCTAAGAGAGTTTTTGTTTCCATGATGTGGTAATTTTTAGTAGCAAGAAGTCATCTATGCCAGAGTGTCTGACTGGTTGAAGGACAGCATCATTGGACATCTGTCCCAAAGTGAAATCATGATAGGTCTGAAGAAAAAACTGAGGCTGGGGACCTTCTGTCTTTGCTGTTTTGGGTTTTAGTGTACACATGTGTGAGTTAGGGAGTTCCCTCCCCCAACACACACAAAAATTCATCAGACTAACATAGCTGGCTGGAAGTTAAGGAATGAATCAATATATTTAAAGCATGGCACAATTTACAAGCACATATATATGTAATATATACAGATATTTACAGCTATATACAATTATATACAGATTAAAGGTAATACAGAAATACCAAACCACTCCTGAATAGCAAAACTGCCCAGGAGGGGCTGTGAAAGGTCAGTAAGAGGTTAGAATATTAAAATATATTAGTTCAGGTTACGTGGGTTCAGGCTGATAGTAAAGCAGGCAGCAGCAGCCAGAGACTGACTGTCTTTGTTACTGTTTCTTGGGTTTTATGTCTCTAAGCAAAACCAATGGGTAATGTAAGCATCACTATTATATTCTTTTCACAGCCAATGATCTAATTTCTCTTATTAAAATATTCCAATTAGTCTCAAACCAGCACAGCATGACACAAGCTTGACACACACATTTTCTCCTGATACATGTGGGGTTTGATACCTGCTTCGATTCTCCTATATTCCCTTCTGAGTCCTGAATAACTAAATCCATCCAAAATATTCCTGTGTGGGGACATATTTATAATTATACGTAGGCATAAGTCCTTGGTCTGACCTCCTTCACTGGCTCTGTACAGCCTACCCAAACTGTACAGGAGATTACAGCTACATAGGGAAGCTCGCCTTGAGTGTGAAAAAAAACCTTCCTTGAGCCTTGCTCCCTGCTGTCATCCAGTCTCTGGGTTTTCTTCATGACACAGCTCTGATTAGAGTGATTTCCTCACACTTGCACAGCTGCTCTGACCATTCATTCCTGAACATTTCCAAGCTGTTGACATTATTCATGTCTAAGGACATGCTGACCTGCTGCTTGGCTTGGAATACTGATCATCTTCATTCATACTGAAGTTTTTCTTCCATCTTCCATCTGCTATCCATCTTCAGTGTCACATTCTGCCACCAGCAGGGGTAGATACTGGAGTATAGAATCATTGAATAATAGAATTAACCAGGTTGGAAGAGACCTCCAAAATCATCCAGTCCAACCTAGCACCCAGCCCTAGCCAGTCAACCAGACCATGGCACTAAGTGCCTCATCCAGGCTTTTCTTGAACACGTCCAAGGACAGTGACTCCACCACCTCCCTGGGCAGCCCATTCCAATGCCAATCACTCTCTCTGTGAAGAACTTCCTCCTAATGTCCAGCCTAGACCTCCCCCAGCACAACTTGAGACTGTGTCCCCTTGTTCTGTTGCTGGTTGCCTGGCAGAAGAGACCAACCCTCACCTGGCTACAACCTCCCTTCAGGTAGTTGTAGACAGCAATGTGGTCCCCCCTGAGCCTCCTCTTCTCCAGGCTAAACAACCTCAGCTCCCTCAGCCTCTCCTCACAGGGTTTGTGTTCCAGGCCTCTCACCAGCTTTGTTGCCCTTCTCTGGACACTTTCCAGTACCTTACAGCATTTCTCTTGAATTGAGGAGCCCAGAACTGGACACAGTACTCAAGGAGTGGCCTGAGCAATGCTGAGTACAGGGGCAGAATAACCTCCCTTGTCCTACTGGCCACACTGCTGCTGATCGAGGCCAGGATGCCATTGTCTCTCCTGGCCGCCTGGGCACACTGCTGGCTCATCTTCAGCCTACTATCCACCAGTACCCCCAGGTCCCTTTCTTCCTGGCTGCTCTCAGCCACTCTGTCCCCAGCCTGTAGCACTGCTTGGGGTTGTTGTGGCCAAAGTGCAGAACCCTGCACTTGGCCTTGTTAAATCTCATCCCATTGGCCTCTGCCCCCCCATCCAGCCTGTCAAGGTCCCTCTGCAGGGCTCTCCTACCCTCCAACAGATCCATACCTGCTCCTAACTTGGTGTCATCTGCAAACTTACTGATGCTGGGCTCAATCCCTTTGTCCAGGTCATCAATAAAGATATTGAACAGGACTGTGCCCAGCACTGATCCCTGGGGCACACCAGTAGTGAGTGACTGCCAACTGGATGTGGCACCATTCACCACCACTCTCTGGGCCCGGCCTTCCACCCAGTTCTTGACCCATATCAGAGTGAATCTGTCCAAGCCACGAGCTGCCAGCTTTGCCAGGAGCTTGTTGTGGCAGACGGTATTGAAGTCTTTGCTGAAGTCCAGGTAGGCTACATCCACAGTCAGAGAGTTATGTAAACAATACCAAGGGTCCTTTAACCCCAGCAATGTATACTTTTGGGGAAAGAGACTCTGCATAACCCTAAGGATTTTGTTCACTATGAGAGATGATTACTTGTGATGAACTTGAAGCTCTTTGCTTATCACTCAGTTTAATTACTCCAGTATCTGGGCAGAGTAGTTGCTGTGTTTGTGCTAGTGAAGGTATTCTTTCTGGTATTGCTCCAGGAGTGGTCCGAGATGGTATTTGATGACTTCAGAAAGTTAGCTACAGTGCTGTTTCTTTACAAGAAACTGACAACTGTCTGCCATTGACATCAGAGGCAAATCAAATGCATTTGACTGAATAAAAGAGAAATACATCCACAGAGTTAAAGTTGGAGGTTCTGAGTTTTTTAATTTAAAAAGAAAAAAAAAATGTGAGCAACTGCTTTTTCAGAGCAAGAACAACAAAAACAACAATAAAACCCAGGGTAGATGAGTGAGCCAAGTTTGCACTTCATATTTTTAAGCACTGCTGATTTGGAAGCCAACCATGAATGCCAATAGTTGCTTATGCACATGCTGTACTCTAAAAGCATATCTGCCATGGCAGGCCAACCAGAAGGGAAGGCATGGAATTTTCCTCTGAAACAGAAAAGGGCTCATTGCTCACAAGCATTTTGCTCTCAAGTTAACTCCTTTGTTTCTTCTTTTCTGCGTAAGGCTGACCCTCCGTCTGAGCAATCCTGCGACACCTCTGTCATTGTATTCAAGGGTCTTGAATTAGTCTTTGATATTTAGTCAGTGCTCTAGTAGTTAATTTTCTTTTTCTCAGTTAATTCCATCAAGACTTCTTACATTCACTGAGGACTTCTGGTTTTCTTCTTGTCTGCCCTTCTTCTCTGTTCTTGTTGATTGTACAGGGCTGGGTGCTAGGTTGGACTGGATGATCTTGGAGGTCTCTTCCAACCTGGTTGATTCTATGATTCTATGCTCTTGCTGTTGGTGGTGCTGTTCCATGGTGAAGGTGGACATGAGGTGGTCCAGGACCTGATCTGAATCCCTGGAGAGCACATAGGTGAATGCAAAGGAGCTATTGTGGGAAGCTGTGTACAACTTCTGCAACTGGAAAAAAAAATCTACATCACCAAATCCAAGTTACATTATCCTAAGAAAGAACAGCATCATCTTTGTTATGCTTGCTAGTGTGGTGGATTAGGTCTCTGTGTTGAGAGCAGTCAGAAGACAGTAAGATCTGGGGAGCAGGATACTTCTGTATCTGAATTTCGTTATCATGGTTCTTTGGAGTGAACTCCTGGATGTGAGGAGAGAAACTGGGGTAAAAAACACAGACATGGCCCACTTTACATCACAGAACAGAGGAGCAAAACCACCACAAAACCAGCGTCTAGGGAACAGAAACTATAAAGGAACTCCTGGAAATAACCCAAGCCACGTCTCGGTAGGAAGACATGGATGCTCAGAAACAGCAAAAAAGAGCAATTAACAGATGCTTGCCTACAAAGTGGGATAGCCATAAGTACTGCCTATTGCATCAGTTCTTAATGTGGCTATGATCATAGATGGTTTTATTATTTCCTTTATTTATTTATTACTCCTGTTTGTTGCAGGAAATCTCTCTCTAAATACTTTTCTAGCACAGAGGGAAGACTGTGTAACCTTTCTCATTGTCTGCTGTCTTGCTTTTGCTTACTTTCACGTGCCTTTGCTTTGTGACTAAATAGATTTGTAAAGTACAAGTATTCAGCTGTGGGTACTTGGGCATCCTAGTTTAAAAAAAATGTATTTTGTGGAGAAATATCTCTGTGGTGCATCATGGCACACACACTGATGTATTTCCAAGCCCCAGCACCCTAAAAAGAAAGTAAGCAAGTGCTTTCACTACATGGAAATAGAGCTAGGTATGGTGATGGTAAAGGTAACACTCTTTCTCCTCCTGCATTTGAGGGCCAGGACACCCACACATTGGGCACGTTGCCACATACAGTTAGGTAAGGTAATGTCACATGCACAGCGGGCTGTTCTTATCCTCCATCTGTTCTAAGTCATGCAGATTCAAGTTGAGTGTCCCTCAGAAGTCCATGTTTTCAGCACCATCCAGTCCATGGCAAACAGGCAAGGACACCACAGTGTAAGGATTCTTTATTGCTTGAGCTGTAAGTGCAGTGGAGTGAGGTGAGTTTTTTTTTTGCATGAGGACTCAATTTGTGGACAGTAGAGAATCTGCTTTGGGCTACAGGTAAATCTCTTGCACCTGAAAAGTGTGTATGTGGAGGGTGGTTGTTCAGTTTAGCATATGAGGTGTTCCATTGCTGTGTCTGAGCAATGTTTCAGCTTTGTGAGGATTTAGGCAGCTTAGCAGAATGGCTTCTTTGAGCTCATCTACTTTATGTGGAGAGGAGGGGCCTGAAGCACCTCTCCTATGAAGACAGGCCAAGAGAGTTGGAGCGGTTCTACCTGGAGAAAAGGTGGCCTCGGGGCCTACAAGAGGGCTGAAGAGGGATCTTTTACAAGTGCATGTAGTGACAGGATCACAGAATCACAGAATCATATATTGGTTTAGTTTGGAAGGGACTTCAAAGATCATCTAGTTCCAACCTCCTACCATAGGCAGGGAAACCTCCTGCTGGAACAGGTCACTCAAGGTCTCATCTAACCAAACCTTGAACACCTCCAGGGAGGGAGCATCCACAGCCTCCCTGGGCAACCTGTGCCAGTGTCTCACCACCCTCACTGGAAAGAACTTCTTCTTAACTTCTAGTTTAAATCTCTCTTCCAGTTTAAACCCATTACACCTCCTCCTGACCTTGTGAATAGTCCCCAGCCTTCCTGTAGGCTCACTTCAGATACTGGAAGGCTACTACAAGGTCTCCTCAAAGCCTTCTCTTCTCCAGGATGAAAACCCCAAATTCTCGTAGCCTGTCCTCATAGCAGAGCTGTTCCAGCTCTCTGATCATCTTTGTGGCCCTCCTCTGGACTCACTCCAACAGTTTGATGTCCTTCCCATGTTGAGGGCTCCAGAACTGCACACAGTACTTGAGGTGGGGTCTGAGAAGAGCAGAGTAAAAGGGCAGAATCACCTCCTTTGCCCTGCTGGCCACGCTGCTCTTGATGCAGCCCAGCACATGATTGGCTGTCTGGGCTGCACGCACACTGCCGGCTCATGTTGAGCTTTTCATCAAGGACAAGGAGCAATGGCTTCAAACTGGAAGAAGCTTGATTTATTTTAGACATTTAGGAAGAAATTCTGGCCCAGGAGGGTGGTGAGGTACTGGAACAGGTTGCCCAGAGAAGTTATAGAGCCTACAAGCCTGGAAGTGTTGAAAGCCAGGTTGGACAGGGCCGTGATCGGCCTGGTCTTGTAGGTATCTGTTATGTTCCAGGTCCATGTAGAAGACACATACCAGTTACAATAGCTTTTCCCCTGGAACTGCTTTATACAGAATTGGGGGTAATATAATGAACAAGAGAGAAAAAAACAGACATGGTGTTCTCAACAAACCCACCATTTTCTCTATGTTGCAGTGGAGTTTTTTAAGATGCCAGAACAGTGAACATTGCTTAGACAGAAAATCTGATGCATCATTGATATCCGTCAAATTCCAGACAAAGGCTTGGAGTACACTGAGAGCAGCCTCTCTTCTTTTGACAGTCGTAGGCATCACACACTGTTGTGCCCAGTGGTCAGCTTCATTTCTACTGTTGCCATAGCATGCCACGTGTATGTTATGTGATCTTTACATGTTGCTGTAGAGCCACTGCAGCATAAATACATAGAAGAGATGAATTAAAATTACTTGAGAGATCCAAAGTGATGGATTATGCTTTTACTGGTACAGAGGTAAATTAACCTAATCCCAGATTTACTATAACTGAATAGAATAGAATAGAATCAACCAGGTTGGAAGAGACCTCCAAGATCATCCAGTCCAACCTAGCACCCAGCCCTAGCCAGTCAACTAGACCATGGCACTAAGTGCCTCATCCAGCCCACCCTAGCACCCAGCTAAGTGCCTCATCCAGGCTTTGCTTGAACACCTCCAGGGATGGTGACTCCACCACCTCCCTGGGCAGCCCATTCCAATGCCAATCACTCTCTCCAGGAAGAAGTTCCTCCTAACATCCAGCCTATACTTCCCCCAGCACAACTTGAGACTGTGTCCCCTTGTTCTGTTGCTGGTTGTCTGGGAGAAGAGAACAACCCCCACCTGGCTACAGCCTCCCTTCAGGTAGTTGTAGACAGCAATGAGGTCACCCCTGAGCCTCTTGAAGTAAAGATCATGGCCCTGGAGCTGCAGTTTCTAACGTCTGTGAAATTCTAGTCTGAATCTTAACAGTGGTTAGCTTAGTTGCTTCCATTTATATCTTCAATATTTCTTTCAGATTTCTATTGTTTTCCCCTTTTCTTCACTTTCTGTGTAGCTGTCATCAGAGCATTTCAGCTCCAGCTAGAAGAGCAAGGCAGATGTCTCCCAGCAGAGGCTCTGCCAGCATCAGTGTAGTGACAGCTGTAGGAGCAATGCTGCGATAACAGCATGACCACCAGCGTCAACAGCGAATGACCACATCACATCTGTAAAGCTTTTCAGCTTCCACTGGCTTAGGGCCTGCAGTCTCAAATAATTTCTATACTTGAGTCTCTCAGCTGGTAGCACTTGATGCTGCTTTGTTCCTGAGTGTATTAGATACATTTTGGTCCGTTTTGTTAAGTTTGGGTTGTTTCTTAGAAGTGTGAATTATGTCACAATATGTTTGAATCCTGGGGCGAAAGGGACTTTTACATGTGCCTCTCCCTGAGCTGATTCTCAAAATCTAACTGAAAGTACCAAATCATTACTACAAAACACAGCTTTCAGCTCTCCAAAATGGAAATTAGCATGGCAGTATGAAGAACTAGCTCAACATTTACTAGAAAAAGAGAAAATGTGAAGCTAGCAGATGCTAAGATGTTACAAAATATTACTTGGATGCAGTATGTTGATGCTGTGTTTAAAGATGGTTTATGTATACCTTAAAGTGTACCAAGGAAATTATTCACAGGTGAAATGACAGTTCAAAACCAAAGTGGTTTTGCTTTGGAAGCAACCATGTAAGCTCAGTGATACTTCCCCATGCTCTTGGGTCTACATGTGGATTTTGTCTGTGATAAAATGTTTGTCACGTGAAATTGTAACTTGATAACAAAGCTCCCCCATACAGCAGCAAGTTGCACCTTTGCTTGTGTAGTTCTTGCAGATACCTCTGTAGCATTCTCTCTCATTTGATAGAAAAGTGAGGGGAGAACCAAGGCATCCTCTTCCCCACATTTACAGATTAAAAGCCTGCAGATTACTGCAGAGAGTTTTAATTTGTTCATGGCACTAAAGTCAAGTGGTCACTCTGACTTTTCAGCAAGCAGGGCTTCCAGCAGCTATATGTTTACGGTCCTTATAAAGTAGCAATTGTGCACAGTTCCTTAGCCTAGGAACACCAGAGTCTCTTGAGCTGTTAAATGGAGCAGAAAGGATGTCCCAATCCCTCTGCACAGCTGATAGTTGGGATAACCTCAGTCAGCCACCAGACACCGTGCTAAGTAATGCCGTGCAAATGTGAAGCAAGCCTATTGTTTCCTTGGAGATACTCCTTACTCAGTTTGCTATGAAGGCACTGGGTTCTGCATAATTAAAAACACTTATTGCTCTAAGCAACACTGTCCCTACTTCGTATAGATGGTGACACAAATGATTCCAAACCCTAGCACAGGTTACAATTTATTGGGTGAGTCTTGCCTCTTCAGTGATGCCTCCACCTGAATACACTAGAACATGGCAAATAGTGCTGACTTAACTATACACACTGTTATTACAATGCTGTCATACCTTGAATTACCTCTGAGGCATTCAGCCTCTTCCTCCCCACCGCCCTGCCACTTCCCTCCAAAGGCAGTTCCTCAAGCTGTAGAGTTCCCTCATTCTTCTGGACTGTCAGGTCTGTCTGATTCATTGGAGAAGGCACTGCCTGAGGATTGTCACAGTTGCCTCTTGCAACACGTTCATATCAGAGGTTAAGAAAAGTTGGCACTTGTGAAACTTGCAGTATCTGATAACAGACTTTAGGCCCATTTCAGGAAATCATTTCCATGCAAATAAGCCCACTGACAGGGATCTGCTGGAGAGGGTCCAGCAGAGGGCTGTGAGGGTGATTAGGGGACTGGTGGGCACTGCCTTATGAGGAGAGGCTGAGGGACATGGGCATTTTTAGTCCGGAGAAGCCTGAGATGAGATTTAATAAATGTTTATAAACATCTGAGGGCTGGTCAGGAGAGTGAGACAGGCTCTGCTCACTTGCTCCCTGGGGTAGGACAAGGAGCAATGGGTGTAAGTTGCAGCACAAGAAGTTCCACCTGAACACAAGGACGAACTTCTTTACTGTAAGGGTCCCAGATCACTGAAATAGGCTCCCCAGAGAGGTTGTGGAGCCTCCTTCTCTGGAGACTGTGAAGGCCTGTCTGGATGCATTCCTCTGTGATCTGTACTAGATTGTGTGGTCCTGCTCTGGCAGGGGGGTTGTACACGATGATCTCCTTGTGTCCCTTCCACCCTTCACATCATGTGATCCTGTGATCCTGTGACATGGGCTTCAGCTCTGCAGCAGGCAGTGAAAACTGTACACCTACTTTGCTGAGAATCTCCAAGTCTGACTTGATAGGGCTGCAGGGGTGAGCTCAGGCAAGGAGATGGTTGCTGAGGCTGGTGAAGATAGGTTGTGTCTGTTACTGCTCTGTGGCATATATGAAAATCAAGTTTCCTTCCCCTATAAAGAGGCTTTTGAAATAAAAATATTCAGGACATTTCTTTTTTTTATATATTTGAAGGAGGAAGTCTGATCTCGATTGCCCTCCAAAAAGTTGTGGTTCATTTGTAATATAAGCAGCCAGGCAAGTGAAATGTACTTATTTGAAAGAGGAAATAATTTTAGTCAGCCTCAAATGCTTTTTGCTTCAAATGCTTATTCGGCTCAAATATTTGTGTGAAAGATGCTCTGGTGAAAAACTGAACCCTGTGATTAATGGCCAAAACCTCCCTGTCCCCACCCATTCATCCGAGCCATCCACAAAATCTTTCAAAAACAGAAGAGATTTATCTGAGATTTCTAAGTACACATCAAGCAGAAATCAAATGTTTTTTAAACACAGATATTTGTAGAGCTTTTATTTCATGACAAAATGGATAATAGCTCAGATATGGGACTGGTTCGTAGTGAAGGCTGAGCAATCTGGGGCTGATTAGCCTGGAGAAGAGCAGAATGCTGATCCACAATGCTGATCAATAGCTAAAGGGTGGGCAGCAAGAAGATGGAGATAGACTCTTTTCAGTGGTGTCCAGTGGTCAGACAAGGAGCAATGGGAAGAAACTAGAACCCAGAAGTTCCATCTGACCGTGACACAAAGCTTCTTTGTTGTGAGGATGCCAGTGCACTGGAGCAGAATATTCAGAGAGTTTGCGGAGTCGTCTTCTCTGGAGACATTCCAAGCATGCCTGTACATTGTGATTCTTGACAACCTGCTCTAGATGATCCTACTTTAGGAAGGAGGTTGAACCAAAAGAGACCTCCAGAGGTCTCTTCCAACCTCCACTGTGCTGGGATTGTGAGATTATGTCTGTGTTTTCTCTTTTTCTGCTTCCTCATCAACAAACACTATTCTGTCATTAAAAGCCTGCTGGAGTCTCCCCCACTTTGCCATCAGTGATAGTTGTTATCTGGACTTTCTTCCTAGGTTTACTTCACTTTCTAGGCATTCCAGTTAGAGATATCAGAGTGCAGAAACTGACAGTCCAAAAGCAGAGGACTTTCAGGAGCAGACGTTTTCAATTCCTGCACTCATTATATCTGTCCTACATCCTATAAACAGCTAATGCCAAATATCCAAGGAAGGAATTTGGCCTTGTCTGGGTGCAAGATTTAAACTGTCTATGAGTGCTTTTTTGTGGAAAAAGGTTGCCCTATTTCTCATTAATGTACTTCTAAAATCTATGTTATTTCACAATTGAGCACTGGTCTAAAATTACAGCACTCATGAAGACCTGAACTGCCATAACTAGAAGCGTAATATATGAGCCATTTTGTTATTTTGGTTCCACTTTACCATATAGCAGATCCTTATATTCATGTGAAACTGGTGATTGCAGCTTCTTTTGTATCTGTGATTTTCCCTGCTGCCCTATTTTTTCACTCAGATTATGGGTTCTGTTCAGGAGAACTGAGCTGATTGGTGCAAACCCAAGGACAGCTCAATGACAGTCCTATGCACTGCCCAAATCTACCTCTAATCAAAAGAGGGTTAGGGTACAGACTCATTAGATCTGTTCTAGCTCATCCTTAAAATAAAGTACCCATTTTTCCAAAGCCCAATGAAAACAGCACTGATGGAAACAGAATTGCAATGGTTTGCTATGGTGCTTCCAACCTTGCACCCTGCTCAAGTCAGAAGCACCTCTTCTTTTATAAAGTACAGCACCACACCAGCTCAAGATTCCCAGGGTGGGAGACCATCACAGAAGGTGATAACACTAGTTACTAAAGCTTAAGACGGAACATTAAAACAATAGCAATAAGTTAAATCCCATGACCATTACTAAGTCAGCATTCCAAGTTCTAAGCAGGACAACTTATCATCGTCCTCAAGCTGTTTTCTTATCTAGTCACTGAATTAAAAACAGCTGCTCAGTCTTTGGCTCCTAGAAATAATCTGACAAAAATGGATGGCTTTAAAAGACAAATTATATTGAAGTCAAACAAAGTGTAGTAGAACCATAGAATGCTTTAGGTTAGAAGGGACTTTTCAAGGTCATCTCTTCCAAACCCCCCCTGCACTCAGCAAGGACTTATACAACTACAGCAAATTGCTCAGAGCCCCAAATAACCCAATGTGGAATGTTACCAGGGATTAGGCATCTACCACCTCTCTGGCAACTTGTGTCAGGGTCTCACCACCCCCAATGTAATGTAATTCTTCCTTCTGTCTAGTCTAAATCTCCCTCTTTTAGTTTTAACTATCACCTCTTGTCCAAGACAGGCTCTGCTGAAAAGTCAATCTCTGTCTTTGTAACTGGTCCCTTTATGTACTGAAAAGCCACAAGAATATCTTCATGGAGCCTTTTCCTCTCCAGGTTGAACAACTCCAGCTCTCTCAGCCTGTCTTCACAGCAGAGGAGTTCCATTCCTCAGATCATTTTTAAGACCTCCTCTGAACCTGCTCTGACAGATTAATGCTAATATGCAAATTCTTACCTGTACCTTGTAAACATAGTCATGGGTTCAGCTGAAGGTACTGATAAGTATTCAGTACTATGCTGTTGTCACACCAGCTTCAAAATGACAGTGCTGTCTGGAGCAAAGTATCATGCAGCTTCAAGTTCAGATTGTAACATGAGAGGCTTCCTGTTCTGGTTGCTGATTCTGGTTTCTGGTTTTGGAGTGCTGGTCTTTTCCTCTGGGCTGACTGGCTGTGGGCTTGGCAGGTGAGAGGAAGGTTTTATGGCTGGCTTCTGCTGCTTCTGCTTTTGCTTTTCTACATTGTATTATCATTACATTAATCTCACTTTATTGCAAGCCAGGGCTTTGTGTGTGTGTGTTATTTTCTCTCTTGTCTGGTAGGGGATTGGGGGCGGGGGGGGAGGCTTGCTTGTGAGAGCAGGCTGTGTTAAACCAGAACAGACATTTGTCATAAAAACGTAGAGTGCATTGGCTTGGAAGGAACCTTTCAATGTGATCTAGTCTAACGTCCCTTCAGCAAGCAGGAACATCCCCAACTAGATCAGGTTGCTCAGAGCCCATCAAGCCTGACATTGAATGTCTCCAGAGATGTGGCCTCCATCACCTCCCTGGGCAGCCTCTTCCAATATTCCACCACTCTCATACATGGAACTTCTATCTAATGTCCAATCCAAATTTACCTTTCTCTAGTTTAAAACTATTGCCACTTGTCCTTATGAACTGGAAGGTCACTATAGGCCTTCTCTTCTCCAGGCTCAACAATCTCAATTCCTTCAGCCTGTCTTCATCAGATTTGTGTTCCAGCTCTCTGGTCGTCTTTGTGCCCCACCTCTGCATCTGTTCCAGCAGGTCGATGACCTTACTGTATAGAGGAATGCAGAGCTGGACACAGTACTCCAGGTGAGGTCTCGCCAAAGCAGAGTGGCAAAATCACCTCTGTTGATCTGCTGGCTACTCACCTTTTGCTGCAGCTCATTATGTGATTTTTCAATAATGATTGTCCTGACCCAGGTGCAGGACCTTGCATTTGTCCTTGTTGAACCTCACAGGGTTCACATGGGCCCATTTCTTGAACTTGTGCAGGTCCCTCTGGATGAGATCCCGTCCCTCTTGCATATCAACCACTCCACTCAACTTGGTGTCATCTGCAAACTTGCTGAGGGTGCACTCAATTCCACTGTCTGTATCACCGATGAAGGTAATTACAGCACTTGTCCAAGTATAGTTCAGTATGGTCCAGTATTGTTTGTGTAGTGGGTCTTGAGGAACACTTAGGCATTTAGATCACAAACACAGGTGTTCAAAGTCTTCACTTAGATGCTTCTTTGCCTGGAGGCATATAAGGCCTCTAAATCCCCATGTTCTCTCAGAGGTGATATTTGCTAAGTGGCTAAATGAGTGAAACTGTGAGGATTGATGCCTGAGTCTTTTATTTCTCAAGGGAGATATTCCATCCCTTAGCTGCTGTCCAAAATCCAGTCCAGAAAACACCCTGAGTATAGACATGTTGGATTGGGCCATATAGCAAGCATACCTGGTGATGTCTCATCACTCTTCTCAGCCTTTTACTCATCAGCTGAGACATGACAGACTGTATGTCTTTTGTTCGTGTCTCTGCCTTTGGAAGGTATTTCCCATCTTCCAAGATTGTTTTAACTTTAAGCATACTCTGCTTTGCAGAGCAAAAGCACTGCAAGTCCCTTCTTTCTCTGCTTCTCCAGTGTGCACAGAGCAGCGAAATGTTTGTTAGAACAGAGAGAGTGCAGTAAAGTGA
This sequence comes from Tricholaema leucomelas, assembly GCA_013400475.1. Lineage (NCBI taxonomy): Eukaryota > Metazoa > Chordata > Aves > Piciformes > Lybiidae > Tricholaema lacrymosa > Tricholaema leucomelas. The sequence goes on from WAAF01011843.1 coordinate 603,535, forward strand.
GAGAAGAAATATAAAAACTGGTGTGATAATAGAGCTGAGTGGTTAGCTCTCTTACCTAAGTAAAAACAGGACTAAATCCCAGTCCCTTCTCTCATGATTACTTAATATGGGATAGTTAAAATTTCATCAACACAGACACTGAGGCCTTTTCTCTTGTAGTGAAGAGCCTGGAACGCTCGGCAATAAAGTAGTGCTCTCTCTTTTGCCTGATGAATATTTAATTATTCTCAATGAAGTAAAGCAGCTTCAACAAGGGGAATTATGGCTCTTTTTCTGTCCTCAGACTAACCATTGAGCTATCAGAGAAAACTGAGCTGCTGGCTACGCCCCTCTTTAAGAAGCGTAGAGCCCAACTGTGCATTGAAGGTAGTAAATGCCAGGAGAAAAGAAGTTTCTTGCTGTAGCCTTAAATGGAGTACTTAAATCCTTCAGAGAGCTCAGTTGCCATGCTTTGGCTATGCTTTTGTTGACTTTGTTGGTTTTCTGCTCAGAGTGCTCTGTGTCTTTGAGCTCTGCATTGTTGGCATAGAACTCAGGGCTCTATAGGCCACCTGAAACTGAGGATGTATGAAGGCCATCTGCATTCAGAGTGGGCATTGTTAAATGGGAAAATGAAACTGAGTGGAAACAGAACCTTAGGGCCAATTACTTAGGTTCATTTTCTTGGTTCTGTGCCTTAGTGCCTGAAAATCCACAGAACTTTGCGATAACACCAGTCTTTTTGCTGGGAGAGGTGTTTGCTAGTGAGGCAACTCATGCAGCACACTCCTAGTGCCTTCCAGTCTGTCCAGTGCTTAGCAGTCTTCTGTAGTCCCCAGCTGATGGTCCTGTCAGACCTGCATTGTGCTCACTGACATTTTGAATGGCTATAAGCTCCTGTGGGCCTGAGGTACATCTCACACCCAAACTAGAGACCCTGCTGTTGGCTCTTTGCAACCACAATTGAACGTGGCTGGCTCAGGGCTGGAGCCACTGTGTTTCTCTCTGGCCTCACAGAAAGAAACCCATTTTGGGAATACCTGTTTCTTCAGGGGAGACAGATTGCTGGGATTTTGACATCAGACACTACCTCCTTAAAGAGAAGAACTATGCTGTGGGAAAAGGCATCAGGCTTGAGTTTTCCTCAGGTAAATGTTGAGCGGAAACACTGATCTTCAAATTCTCAGGGAGCACAAAGCAGCTAAGAGGCAGCTTGTCAAAAGGAGGCACTTCACTTGGAGGATACCCACCACTTTCCAGTATTCTCAGCTGTCAGCTTGATACGGCTCTTTCCTAGCTGGCTGAGCTCCAGGTGTGATATTTTGGCAAGGAATATCTCTTCTGGGAATGAACTGAGGTGGAAAAACTGCAGAAGATCAAAACACTGCCCTTGGCTGACAACATGGGCTAGGGCCCATGAACCATGAACTGCAGCCAGGGCAGAGTCCCAGCCACTCAACTGCTCTGTATAGCAGTTCTTAAATATGCTTTGTCAAGTGTCAGATCCTAGTCTGTTGCCATGCAATCCCATGTGCATCATTATTTCTCTGTTAAACCCTGTTTGGAAAGCTGTTTGCTTGGGGTTTATTTCTGTTCAAATTACTCAGTGCTGTTGATACTAGGCACAGGCACTGAAGGTGATTCCAGGAGACTTGATCCCATAGAGAGACTCATTTGTGCATTGGTTCAAAGCTTTGTTTATTACTCATTATTCTGAGAAAGACATTTCCTAACTCTGCATGGACTGGTAGGACATTAATAAACTTCAGTATATTTTGTTGAACCCTTACTCTGGCTTTGCTCTTTGCTCTTCCCCTTAGTTTAGGGGTGGGCTTTGATAAAGCAGGTATAAAACTATCAGAATGGAGGATCTGATGTTTTTGCATTTTGTTTCGTAGATGTGTGCACAGTGCAGGTGAATTTCAGTCAGAGAACTGTGTTTGACTCAGTGATTCAGAATTATCCTCTGCCTCTTTCACATTTCCCTGATCTGTAAACAGCTCACTTTCATGCTGTGACTTCTTCCTCTGTTACAATGGAAATAATGATATAAAGAAAGAAAGGAATACTGTCCAACTTCAGGATGAGGTTTGCCTTTAGCTGTGTTCTTGCACAATTCCCAATGACCCTGGTCATTACTGTAGTAGATAAGTACTACTGGTAAGGTGTAGATTTAATATTTACCACCATCGCTGTCATGTAAGGCTAAAAATCTTGCTATATATTCTCTACTGCTTGCATGAAAAGCACTCTAATGAGAAATCAGGAAAATTTTCATGCCACTTAATTTATAAGGCTACAAATACTCAGCCACAAGTGAGGAACAGATTGACATTACAGGCATTAACGTGCAGCACCAGTGATAACCATGCTGTACCGATACCTTACCTTTCCATAACTTCTCTCATCTCAAAGATGACACACAGAAATGTGATTACAGAGCACATGGAAATGTGGTCATCCAGGCATTAAGTGCAAAATGGAGACTTGAAGAGAATTTTCTGCCAAAGGCATGTTCTGAATAATGAGAGGAAGAAGAAAATGAGAGGGAAGTGTGGAATGAACAGAGCAGAAGTGCTATCCATTTCTGGAGGTATTTTGTACTCATCAAGTGGTGCTACCAAAAGAGCTTTGGAGAGTTGCTGTGGTTGAGCAAGTGTTAGAAAAAGCTCCACAACTTTCAAGGGAAGGATTATTGATGCTATAAATATAAACATGTCCCACTGGGTGTAAGAAGCACACATTGATGTTGTAACATCCTTTACCTCAGAGCATGACCTGAGAGAGCTACGCATAACAGAAAAAGCCCAGCATATTTTTGCTCAAACAGGAAGCTTTCAGTGGAAGATAAAGTATCTAATGTATGTAATTTGGAAAAAAAAGAACAAAAAACAAAAAACAAGACAGAAAAACTGTTGATAAATTAAAAGAGATTTAACAAAGTTAACTCAGATCTGTTGGAACTGAAGATTCTATAGAAGTGATTTTTGTTATGAATCTATGAACACAAACATCGGCGTAGCTGTTAGTTCCAAACTCCCATTAAATGTCACATCACCAGAACAGAGCAGTGCTTAGTTCTGTCCTAACTATGCCACAGGGAGTGTGATGGTTTGGGTATCCCCTGCCCCCCACAACTTTAGAAATCACCCAGACTAGACTCAGTCGGCTCTGGAAATTTGAATGAAGCTTATATTTACAGCTGGCACAATTTACAAGCAGATATTTACAGTATATACAGTTATAGACAGAAATAGACAAGGTAAAAAGGTAATACAGACACAACTCTCCTCCCAGAAACCTGAGTCCCCAGGAGGGGCTCTCAACCACCCCTCACCTTCCCCCCTACCCCTCTTAACCTTACCCCAGTCCCAAGGAAGAATGGAGGTTCGGACAAGAGGATTAAGCAAAGGTGAATCAGCCACAAAAGCAAAGGGAGGGTGAGGTTAGAAAGCAAGATGGAGTTTAGCCAGCAGCCACGAGCTCCCCAGCAGGCAAAGCCGAAGAGAACAGCCCAGCACGCAGTGCAGAGCAAAAGTGACCTTATCTAATGTTTTGCTTTTCCTTGCTACCCATCTCAGCAAGACTGTGAGGGAAGTAGACCTCACCATTGTTTTCATTTCTCAGCCTATGATCTAGTTCTTCTCACCAAAACATGCTAGCTAGGCTCAAACTAGCACAGGGAGAAACTGGTGTGGGCATGTTTTAAAGCCACAAATACTCATATTTACCAGAAATTTGTGTATGTTCAGATTCTAATCTTACTCGCTGGCCTTGTATATTTCCTGTATACTTGAGTATTCCCAAGTGAGAGCTAAGCTCCTGTGTCATTGTGGATACAGAGTCCTCTGTATTCTGAGGATATAAGAGCTCAGCCTACAAAGAACAGGGAGTGATCTTACCACTCTTCTCACATTGGGAAGGCCCCACATGGACCACAGTGTCCAGCTTTGGGCACTGCTCTTCGAGAAAAGATTGGGCTACTCAAGAGAACAGCAATGGGAAGAATCATAGAATGGTTTAGATTGGAAGCGACCTCAAATGTCTTCTAGTTTCAACTCCCCACCATAGGTAGGGACGCTTCCCACTAGAACAGGTCACTCAAGGCCTCATCCAACCTAATCTTGAAGACCTCCAGAGAGGGAGCATCCACAACCTCCTTGGGCAACCTGTGCCAGTGTCTCACCACCCTCACTGGAAAGGACTTCTTCTTTACTTCTAGTTTAAGTCTCTCCTCCAGTTTAAACCCATTACATCTCCTCCTGTCATTACAAGACCTTGTGAATAGTCCCTCCCCAGCCTTCCTGTAAGCCCCCTTCAGATACTGGAAGGCCACTACAAGGTCTCCTCAAGGCCTTCTCTTCTTCAGGCTGAAAAGCCCAAACTCTTGTAGCCTGTCCTCATAGCAGAGCTGCTCCACCCCTCTGATCATCTTTGTGGCCCTACTCTGGACTCACTCCAACAGTTCAATGTCCTTCCCATGTTGGGGGCTCCAGACATGTACACAGTACTCCAGGTGGGGTCTGACAAGAGCAGAATAAAGGAGGAGAATCCTCTCCCTTACCCTGCTGGCCACGCTTCTCTTGATGCAGCCCAGGACACAGTTGGCTCTCTGGGCTGCATGCACACACTGCTGGCTCATGTTGAGCTTTTCATCAACCAAGATGATCAACCATTGTCAACCAGAGAAAAACAGGGACCAGATGATCAGCCATCATCAAGCCAGAGAAACACATTCAGTGAGCCAAGGCTGGGAGAACTCCTGCTGCATCACCTGAAGGAGAGAAGACATTTAGAGAGAAGTATATACAGTCTGTGAACACTACTTGTGTGGCACAAAGCAAAGAACTTAGACTGCAGGAAGAAGGAATCATGTTGGCTTTTAAGAAAGTATTGCTGAAGGTACTGACACACTGGAGCAGGTTTGCCTCATGAGCTGGTAGAATGGCTCTTGCTGATGGCTTTAATGCAGGTTAAACAAACAGTCTATCGAAACCACAGAAGGGTGGTGGTCAATGGTGGCTGGAACTTGATGAATCACATCTCTGGCTTCCTAGTCTTTTATTCTGGTGGCTTTCTGTTGGCTTTTAGCATTGTTGTTCTGCCTGTTCAAAGTTGTTGGAAGAGTTCTCTTCAAACTCTCTGAAATAATTCACATTTGGACAGAGGCCAAAATATTTAGGGCAAAGTAGCACCAGTTTGTAAAAGATGTAAAGTAGACAAGAGGACATGGACTCTAAAGTGTGCCATTTGTTACTACAAATAAATACCTTAACTAGATGGATTAAACTACACAGAAATATACAGAACATGAGCATCATTGGATTTCCTACTTAGAAATGTATGATGTCACCTCCATGCATGATGAGCATCTCTGGTGTGCAGCAAAGCTGCTGGAGCAGCTTTTTGAAGCTGTAGCATGACAGGCGTTTGGCAACTGCTTGGAACAAAGCTGCTCTGATGGTTGTTTGATTAAGCAAATCTGCTGTGGTAAATGTCTGAAGCCAAGCTGTTTCTGCAGCTGTTGGAGCCAGAGTTAGTCCTGCACTTCTGAAGAAAGAAGGTATTTGTGGAGAGTGAAGGAGAGAGATGGAAACAGAAAGGGTGAAGAGAGTGAAAAAAAGAGGGTTTGAAACTTTGTGGCTAGATACAGCACTAAAAACAAAAGTGTGTGTGTTTTTAAACAGCTTTGTAAAACAAAACTGTAATGCCGTCTCAGGGTTTTGGTGGTACTGGTGATTGTGTGATGCAGGGTTCTTAAGGCTCTGTCTGTTGCTACAAAACATATTAAACAAAAAGTTTGAGAATTACATTAAAACTTCAAAGTCAAGTAATCAAAAGGTAGAAAATTTCACAAGCCAGGTTGTATGTAAACTCTACTAATTCCACCTGTGCAATGCCTTTAGCTCCATATCCACCTCGAGGTTTTTCTTCAAGATCCAAGCCTCAGTCAGCACTCAGGGGCGACAAGTAGTGTTTAAACGATAGGTGATATTTTGGCTTTCTTCAATATGAGTCCCTCTGCCTTGTTTAGTCCAGAGGATTTAAAATCTTAGCTGACAACAGAATCTCCTCCTGATCTTTTCAGTAGTGCTTGTCACTGTATTCTCCAAGTGCTTCACAAACAGGAATGTTTTATGATACACCTTTAGGAGCTGAAGTTGTATTGCTACTCCTTCTTTTTGCAGAGATGAAGATAAAACTCTCATGTAGTTTGGGGAGCTCAATTCAAAGTGTGTGATCTTGAGTCTTAATACAGAATCATAGAATCAAGCAGGCTGGAAGAGATCTCCAAGATCATCCAGTCAAACCTGCCACCCATCCCTGTCTAATCAACTAGACCATGGCACTAAGTGCCTCATCCAGTTATTTTTTCAAGGTATAATTCCTGTTGACTTAAATGTGCAACACTTAGTGTAGGTGATTTGCTGAGAATTACACAGGGATATTTAGAGAGAAGAAGCTGTCCAGTGCCATTGTAAAATAAACAGATAAGCAATAATGTAATTAAGGAGTGTGCCCACCTAAATGCAGTGGAGTCAATATACAGTCTACATGGTTGTATAGCTTTAGCTTTTCCATTTCCTAGCTTCTGAGCACTTGTTTTGGAGCCTTAAAAATGTTCCATCATACTTTCAGTGTGTGGATAAGTTTCTCTTTTCTGATCCAAACTAGAAAATAAAATCTCCCACATGTTCCAGCTGTCATGCTGCAATGTGCATGTTTTATCAGTGGGTTAGGAAAATATAGATGCCCCACATAGTCTCCTGACATTTAAGCTAACAGAATAACTAGGAATAATATTTTCTGTCCTCTCTGTGGAACTCAGAAAAAGATAGAACATTTTGATGGACAGCTTCCAACCTATTTTCTGACAATGGCTCAATTGTTGAAGTCAGAGTTCTTGGGCTCCACTATGAGGTCCAGACTGAATACATAGCCACAGAACACACATGCTTAAATTTATTCCTGCAAAACAGAACCTTTGCTGGCTCTACCAGTCATTGCCTCTGACTTATTTTCTCCTTAATCTTGGTCCTCATTCCATTTCCTGGCAAATTCTGGTTCCTTCTACTAGTTCATTTGCTTTTTACCTTTTAATCTGTTCTATCTCTCCTGGCCCTACCACAAATTTCTTTGCATACTGATCACAGAATGTTAGGGGGTGAAAGGGACCTTGAAAGATCGTCCAGTCCAACCCTCCTGCCAGAGCAGGACCAACTAGAGTATAGAATCAATCATAGAATCAACCAGGTTGGAAGAGACCTCCAAGATTATCCAGTCTAACATAGCTCCCATCCCTATCCAGTCATCTAGACCACACAGGAACACATCCAGGCAGGTTTTGAGTATCTCCAAAGAGGGAGACTTCACAACCCTCCTGGACAGCCTGTTCCAGGGTTCTGTCACTCTCACAGTGAAAAAAATTCTTCCTCGTGTTTACACAGAACTTCTGTGCCTCAGATTCCACTCATTGCCCCTTGTCCTGTCATTGGGCATCACTGAGAAGAGCTTGGCTCCATGCTCTTGGCACTCACCCTTTACATATTTATGAGGTCAGCTCCTCAGTCTCCTCACCAACCCCTCACCCAGACTGAGGGGATCCTACAGTTGCCGTATTTCAGTAACTTCTGTTATTTTTTTTTCCTTTCCTGATGGCTCTGTAACTCTTCACTTCCTTTTCCATGGGCAGTTATCTGTCTCTATCACCACAACCATCCCAGTTCCCTCTTCTTCCTCTCTGTGTTCTGGTATCCTGGTTCCTGTCTGCTTCTCATCTCCAGGCAGATCAGCTTTTTGCAAGCTCTGCTTTTAAATAGTGCAGCTTCCTCCTTCTCGCTTCCTGTTTGGAGTAGGTGGGAGAAACAGAGCTTCTGTGCTCCGCCTTGGACTGTAGCCCAGCATGACTTAGAGCTGTAGTTGCAAGGAAAATCCTGCTCAGCCTCAGTCTGGAACGTGTTCTATAATTACAGAATCTCTGAGAACTGCAACTGCTGACACTTAAGACTTCTCTACTGAGCATGTGTGAACTGATTTTTTTTGTCAGAAGGACTAGAACCTAGCCTGATTTAACAAGAGCTGGAGGGAGGTACTTCCTCGAAATAAAGCGAGCCTCCACCACATTGTAGGTCCATTCTACAAGCCCTGGTAGCCCTGGAAAAAAATCCAACAGAACTCTGGTGTTTGGGGCAGGGGATGGAGGTGTTTGCAAGTTTCTGGTTTGGTTTGGGTTTGCTTTTTTGTTTTCTTTTGTGTGGTTTGGTGGTGGTTGTGGTTGTTTGTTGTTTTTTTTTGGGGGGGGGGGGGAGGTTGTGGTTTTTGGTCTTGGTGTTTTTTTGTTTGTTTGTTGGGGTTTTTTTTACAAATAAAATGATGTATTTTCCCTCAGCCTTGATCTCAGAAATGGCTGAGTTATTTGTTTCAAAAAAAAACCTCAACTTCAGCCTGAGGCAGATGCTCAGTGTGGAAAATTTCAGTGCAAATAATTAAACCTTGGCAAAGTTACAAAAAAGCTGAAAACAGAGTCTCACAATGTGAAATGCTGGACAACCTTGCTAGGCCTGTGTGCATCCAGGCCTGGCTATAGCAGTCCATTAAAATTGGGAGCAAAAACTCTTTTCATGGCTATCAGAGAGAAAAGTCCTGGCTTTGCACCCATTACAGTGTCAAATTTCATATCAAAGCTGTTGCATTGGAGCTGCTTTGACAGCTCTGTTTCCATTTAAAGGACATTATTTTATTTATGATAAAATAGTTGCAATTATTGCCATAGGAACAACTCCAGCAATTCAGAGAGCCTGAATCAAGGATGGGATTCAAAATCTGTGGGACTGAAACAGCATTTGGAGAAAGTCCATATCCTGGGCTGCATCAGCATGGGCAGAAGGTTGAGGGAGATGATTCTCCCCTTCTCCTGTGCTCTTGTGAGGTCACACCTGGAGTACTCTGTCCATCTCCAGAGCTCCCAGAACTGTTAGAGCAGGTCCAGAGGAGGGACAAGAAGATAAGAGGGCTGAAACACCTGTCTTATGAAAACAGACTGAGAGGACTGAGATTGTTCAGTGTGGAGATGAGAAGGTTTCAGAGACACTTTATTGTGGCTTTTCAGTTCTTGAAGTGGGCTACAGGAGACCTGGAGAGGGACATTTTGCAAGGGTAGGTAGTGACAGAGGCAGTCTAGAAGGTTCCTAGAGTGTGTGGATGGCTTCTTATCTCAGCTGTTACGTGAGCCTACCAGGGGTGCAGCCCTGCTTGACCTGCTGCTCACAACTAGAGAGGGGCTGGTGGGAGATGTTGTGGTCAGAGGCTGCCTGGGGTCCAGTAACTGGATGATCTTGGAGGTCTCTTCCAACCTGGTTGATCTATGAAATTAAAGAGTTTTCAATATACGGTGAAACCAGGAGGGGCATCAACAAAACCTCCACACTGGACTTCTGAAGGGCAGACTTCGGCCTATTTAAGGAACTAACTTGGAAAGTTCCTTGGGAAACAGCCCTAAAAACAAAGGGATCCAGGAAGGTTGGACTACTTCAAGAAAGAACTCCTGAAGTCTGTCCCGTTGTACTGGAAGATGAGCCGGTGAGGGAGACAGCCAGACTGGATGGGCAAGCAGCTTCTAAAGGAATTAAAGATGAAAAAGAGAGTGTATCACCTATGGAAAAAAAGGGAAAGTATCCCAGGAAAAGTTCAAGGATGTTGATAGGTCTTGAAGGAAAAAAATTAGAGAGGCAAAAGCCCATTTAGAACTTAGGCTGGACACTGCTGTTAAGGGGAATAAAAAAAATCTCCTTTTATGATCAGGTTACCTGCCTGGTGAATGTGGGGAAGGCTGTGGATGTAGTCTGCCTAGACTTCAGCAAAGCCTTTGACACTGTCTGCCACAACAAGCTCCTGGCCAAGCTGGCAGTCTCAAGTTGTGCTGGGGGAAGTCTAGGCTGGATGTTAGGAGGAAGTTCTTCACAGAGAGAGTGATTGGCATTGGAATGGTTTGCCCAGGGAGGTGGTGGAGTCACCATCCCTGGGGGTGTTCAAGAAAAAGACTGTGTGAGGCACTTAGTGCCACGGTCTAGTTGAGTGGACAGGGCTGGGTGATAGATTGGACTGGATCATCTTGGAGGTCTCTTCCAACCTGGTTGACTCTATGATTCTATGACAGGGCAAGGGGTAATGGCTTCATGATTCTATGACGGTGGTCATTTCTCTCCCAGTTTTCTCAGGGCCAACCTTAAGCAGCATGTGAGTTTCCTGTTTACTCCTGAATATTTGGATCATAGTACCATGAATTTCATTATCTGCAGCTGGACAGAAGGTGACACAGATATGGTGCATCTCACTGACCTTAAACTGTCTGAAATCTGAACTAATCACCCCAAGTTCCCTTTGCTTCAAAGTAGAGAAGTAAGCATCTGTTGGAGCACAATCCATTTCATCTAACATAGATGTCCAAGAGAATGACTTGGGGTGCATATCTATGGGTGTCACCTGTAATGACTGCCTAAGACAATCTGTTGACTTGGGGTGATAGAGGTGAAATGGTTTCCTTATTTTTGCCCAGAGTGGATGTCACTACAGGTTCTATGTGACTACAGGTCACATAGAAGCCAAACTGCTGGAAAGGTCTGGGGCTTGACAGGAGCTTCTGCAACATACAGTTGCTCAGCTCCTGAACAGGGTGGGACAGACAGGCTCCTGACACTGCATTTCTGAATTCTATCCTAATTTGAAGTATGCTTCTCTTGACAATGCAAAGTGACAGTGCTTATTTTTAAACTCCTAAGGTGTTTGGGCCTAGTTGTAGCTGTGTCCTACTGCTGACTTAATTAAGGCCCTCAGCCTGAGATTAGCTCCTCTCAGAAGTCTGCCACAGCCTGCTTTCAGCACGTTGGATAAAGGTGTGCTTGCCCCATGTTCTGCTTGCCTTGTTGCCCACTGCATTCATTTATGCTTAGAGATAAAGAGGCCAACTGTCCTTGCACCAAACTCCACCAACCCCTTCAGCTAATCTGAGGGCAGGTTTTCCTGTTATAGCACAAGGACTCTATTGACAGCAGCTGTTGGACAGAATGGTCTTGCTTTGTCCTTCTTTCCCACAGCCGTTCAATAGATCTAGGTCATGCAGCCTCAGTGTGAGCTGATCACAGAGGTGAGAGTTGGAAGTGACCTCTGGGCATCATCTAGACCAGTCCCCCTGCTAAAGCAGGGTCACCCACAGAAGGTTGCCCTGGATTCCAAAGTCCAGCACCTCCTTGGGCCACTTAGTCCAAGGCTCTGGCACCCTCACAGGAAAGAAGTTTTCCCTCATGTATCTGACTGACCCCATGAGGAATTGTTTCTTTTGTTTTCAGAGTTTAATTTTGCACTGTTATCAGCCAGTTAAAGGGGCTCACCTTGCAGCAACAATTTTGTTAGGTACACAGGAGGCATGTTCCTGTGTGATCTGGTATAGGTGATCCTGCTCTGGCAGGGGGTTTGGACTGGATGGTCTTTTGAGGTCCTAATCTTTTTTTCCAGCCCCTAATCTTCTGTGATTACCATGAGCTATGTTTTTACCCTGTGTGACTAGAAGGCTTTCAGTGTATAGAGTTGTTTGTTGGTATTGTGATCAATGGCACAATGTCCACCTGGAGAGCAGGGACAAGAAGCATCCCTCAGGGGTCAGTGCTGAGACCAGTGCTGTTTAACAGCTTTGTCAGCGATATGGACAGAGGAATTGAGTGCACCTTCAGCAAGTTTGCAGGTGACACCAATCTGTGTGGCACAGTTGACTTAGTAGAGGGCAGAGATCCATCCAGAGGGACCTGGACAGTCTGGAGAGGTGGGCCCAGGCCAACCTCATGAAATTCAACAAGGCCAAGTGTAAGGCCCTGCATCTGAGTCGGCACAATTCCAAGCACAAATCCAGATGGGTGGCAGATGGCTGGAGAGCAGCCCTGAGGAAAAGGACCTGAGAGTCTGGGTTGATGAAAAGCTCAACATGAGCTGGCAGTGTGTGCATGCAGCCAAGAGAGCCAACTGTGTCCTGGGCTGCATCAAGAGAAGTGTGGGCAGCAGGGCAAGGGAAGGGATTCTCCTCCTTTTCTCTGTTCTCGTCAGACCCCACCTGGAGTACTGTGTGCAGTTCTGGAGCCCCCAACATGGGAAGGACATTGAACTGTTGGAGTGAGTCCAGAGGAGGGCCACAAAGATGATCAAAGGGCTGCAGCACCTCTGCTATGAGAGTTGGGGCTTTTCAGCCTGGAGAAGAGAAGGCCTTGCGGAGACCTTGTAGTGGCCTTCCAGTATCTGAAAGGGACCTACAGGAGAGCTGGGGAGGGACTATTTACAAGGACTTGTAATGACAGGACAAGGGGTAATGGGTTTAAACTGGAAGAGTGGAGATTTAAACTAGAAGTTAAGAAGTCCTTTCCAGTGAGGGTGGTGTGATACTGGCACATGTTGCCCAGGGAGGTTGTGGATGCTCCCTCTCTGGAGGTGTTCAAGATTAGGTTGGATGAGGCCTTGAGTGACCTGTTCTAGTCGGAGGTGTCCCTGCCTGTGGTAGGGGGTTGGAACTAGATGATCTTTGAGGTCCCTTCCAAACTAAACCATTCTATGATTCTATGATCAGGTTTGGTTTTGCAAGTCTGTAAAAGAATTTATGTTGTTAGGGAAAGTGTTGGAACCCTTGTGCTATCTGAGAAGATTCAATGAAATATGCTTTAAAACATCTTAAGATGCCAAAGTGGTATCACTTACAGCTCTGCTGTTGGGTTATTTGATGCCATAGCAGTACCAAAATATGCTGTGTGTTGTTTTGTTGTTTGGTGGTTTTGATTTTTTTGTTTGTTTTTTTGTTTTTTTATGGGAGTGAAAAAAGACAAGATGGTGGTTCTCACGTGAGTTGCAGCACTGCCTTTGCCATGCTGAGCAAGTTCCAAACAATAACCAAATTCAGAGTGATTACTGGGACATTCCTTGCAATTCCAGCTGCATGTTGCCCTGTAACTTCCTGTTCTAAAATAGCAAAAAATGTTGCTATCAGCATCTCAACATTTATTGCTTCCTTCCCCAGAAGCAAAAGCAATTCACTGGCAGGCCTCAAAGTATGGAACCTGCCCCTGAAACTGATAGCACCTCAGTAGGTGAAGGGATTTTGGTGATTGCACATAAACACAGCCCCTTTTAGGTACAGGAAACACGCTAATGCAATGTGCTATTATCTCCCACAGCAGGAGTTCCCTTCAGGGAAAGAATCCTGGTTATTGTAATAGCTGGATTTCACAAGGTGCCTTGAGAAAAGTGAACTATTTGGGACTGGAAAGACATTAAAATCTCTCTACAGCAAGCAGTTTGTCCATGACTGGCCTGAAAATCATCTGAAAATGCTTCTCTCATCAGGATTCCTATTCCATGTAGGATTTTCCATTTTCCTTTTGGCAGCAATCTCCAAAAATCAGGGTACTTCAGACAACTCAGCTTTAAGTGCTCACAATCACTACCTGCTTGCAAAAGCTCTGGCCTTATGGTTGCACCACACATATAAGTGGAAACGAAATGGGTTGGCACAGAATTGCTGCATTCCACAGCCACATCGTTGTCCCGGTGCCAGCACAACCAGCCACAAATTGATTCCACCAGCACTGAAGGAAGTATTATGTATAGAAAAGGAAATTATGCCTAAAGTTTGTGAAAGAGCCTTAACTCATGTTTTCCTGTACTTTTAGGGTTTGTGTTATTTAGGAATGACAGTCAGCAACCTTAACACCATCTTAATGCAACTTTGTGTCTGTGTGCTGGAATTCCCCCTGGTTTTTTTTCTGCAATGAAAGTGAAACAAACATATGGAGCCAGATGAAATACAACTGGAGGGGAAAAAAGGGGTTTATGTGATTAAATACTGTCAGTTGTAAGTGTTTACATTTTTACTCTTAGAAAATAAATTAATAATAACAGATATTGACAAATATCATAGAATCGTGGAGTTATAGAATGGGTTGGGTTGGAAATCGCACTCAAGATCATCTAGTTTCAACCTCCCTGCCGTAGGCAAGGACACCTCCTACTAGAACAGACTGATCAAGGCCTAGCTTTCAACATTTCCAGACTTGGAGCCTCTACAGCTTCTTTGAACAATGTTTTCTAGTACCTCACCACCCTTGTGAGGATGAATTTCCTCCTCATGTCTAATGTAAACTGAGTTTGAAGCCATTACCCCTTGTTCTATCACTACACGTCCCTGCAAAATGTTCATCTCCAGCTGTTCTGTAGTCCTCTTCCAACATAGGGAGGCTGCTCTGAGGTGTCCCTGGAGCCTTCTCTTCTTCAGGCTTAACAACCCGAACTCTCTTAGCCTGTCTTCACAGAAGACTTCATACTGTCTTCAGTTTCCTCTAAGAAACCTCTTTGTTCTAGTCTGCCACCAGTTTCTATAGAGACAGTGTTCTCAAAACTCATCTTCATTTATAGCTATAAATAACTCCCACAGGGCAGTGCAAAAATGGAACTTACTGGGCATAAGTTGGAGGTTACTTTGGAGAAGTGGCAATGCAATATAGATCAAATGTTTGTCTGCAGTTGTCAACGAGAATTGATACAGCTATTGTGGATAGAAAAGATGTACAGAGACAGACAGATCATTCTGGGAATACTGTATCTGTTGCTCACATCATATGGAGGAACATTACTGCACACAGAATGGGAGTTCCATGCTGCACAAAGCTGCCTTACTAGGAGGACTAGTACTGCTTTAACCTCCTTTCCCTGACAGTAATACAACCCCTGCGTAGGCTGAGTCGCCTGCTCCTTGGTGGTTGTATGGCTTCTGAGTTCTGCAAAGCTGCTGATATGTTTTTCCTCATAATGGCTATGTGAGAAAATAATTATTATCTCTATATTACTGATGGAGAAGCAAGTCCCAGAGCAATAAGAACTTGATAACAAACACACTTTGATGCTTTCTTTGAAAGCTTTAAACTGTTTGGATACTTGAAGACATAGGAATGGCTCCAGGAGTGCTTCCCAGTGCATCAGCTGTGTCTTAGTATATTCCCTGGGTGGACTATCTACCTCTCCCCATCCTGTACCTTGGTTTCCTTGGGAGGGAAGATAGAGAGCCCTGGAGTGTAACTGCTTTGCAGTCTAGACATTGCCATAGGTACCTAGAGAGGAGTTCTGAAAGTGCCAGGTGCCTAATTTCTGTGGTTCTCTATGGCAAACAGGCTCTCAAGGGCCTGTGGAAATCCTTCTGACTCCTTCCTGCAGTCTATAACCATTCTGCTTCTAAGTGACTGCTCAAGTTCACAGCAGTAGCCTGTGGCTACCCTGGTAACCACTGGGATAGTCTTTCTTCTGTGCCAATAAAGATTCCTAAGAATGAGCTAAATTGATGCAAGTTCCCAGCAGGATTAGATGCTTTTCCTGGTGGGGCAGAAATGAGATGTGAACCCTCTGTCAGCTGTCAGGAGGGGCTGGTGTTTCAGGCAACACACACTAACTGGGGGATATTTCCACCACAGGGAACTTGGTATGTTTACAAACCTGCCTCTCTTCTACTGTCCTGCCCTGTAAATCCTGACCATTGCTAAATATGTTTCATGTTGGTTTAACCACAACAAAAATCTTCCAACTGTTTTGCATATCCACAGTAAAATACTTTCATTGTCAGAGGCATTATTCTAAATGAAAAGTTATGGAGGAAATGCAAATTCTTAATTGAGGCAATACTAAATTCATACCTTTTTTTGGTAAACATCATCAATATGTGTCTGTGGGCAAAATCTATTAAAGTAAAACTAGTTGGGAACAACCAAATGAAGGGTTTTTAGCACATTTTATGTTTTCTGGACCTAAAATATAAGTCAGTGGATTTGTATTATTTATGGGCTTAGACAATGGGAAATTTTTATAAGCTTCCTACAGGAAAATTTCATCTCATCAAAGAAAGGAGACTTGCAGTTTAAAATGAACATAATTCACTCTTTTGCCATGAGTACCACAGCATGGTAACAGTTCTTGATTCACTGGAGATCAGAAGTCTTGACTGAATTTCTGTTCATCCAGGAAAGTGAAAATACTGAGCTGATACCTGGAATAGACAGTATTACTCTCTTAGCTTCACTTAACAGGACACAGACCCCATGGCAAACAGTGATGTAGCATGCAGACACCCAAAGCAGAGCTAAAGTAGCTAGTTGAATATGGAAATAACTTCAGTCATAGCAATTCAGGTCAATTCACACTGCTGCTTGGCAGGGAAATTCAGCCTTCAGGAGCTCTGTGCTACTGCAGTATGTTTGCTTCTGGCCTTCAATGTATCTTTTTAACTCTAGCTTGATACTTAATTACATAGTGCAGTTTAGACAATCTGCAGTGCTGGAATCCAGCGGCAGCTGATGCAACTCAAATTTTTATATCATGGTTTGCAGCCTGAAAAGTCTCTTTTGTTCTACATAAATTATGTTTTATAGGGCACTTACGTTCATATGTTCCTCTGCATTATGGTGTGGCTGTCATGGACATTGCTTCACTTAGATATTCATAGTCTTCAGCTACAAAAATAGCTATGGTAGGAATGGTCATTTTCATTCCTAAACTGAGAAAAAAGTACCCTTGGTACAGAGTATTGAGTCTGGCCTGGCAGCCTACTGGAGTTAACCCGCAGCACATAGTTACACACAAATACTGTAGAAGCCACTGCATGAAAAGCAGCATATCTGGATTAGCGTCCCTATGGTAATATAGTTACTGATTATGGGAGTGGTAGAAGCTTTGTTTCCTAAAGATTTGTGCATCAGGGTGGGATTTTCTTGTGTTTAAGGTGTGAGCTCTAAGTGTGGAGTAATCCTCTTTCCCCTTTTCTGGGTAGAGATGTGTAATTAGCTGTACGCATCTCCTATACCTTCACATAGCAAGTGCTTGTTCTCTGTGCCTGTTTTCATGCAAGGAAGGTCTTCATCTCTGTGAGCTCACCCTTCTGATGACTTCAGTTAAGTTTAATCAATCAACAGACTAAAGAAGTACACAGAGAGGAAGAGATGGACACACACATGTGGAATCTGTGAAACTCCACCCTTAAGAAACCAGGCCAGAAATAGCCATGACCCTTTAGTACTGCTTCAAGTCCACTTTGTTCAGGAGGCCAAATGATTGCCATCACTTGGTACCAGTGTAGGATGAGGGAGGGTGTGATAGAGAGCAGCCCTGCAGAAAAGGACTTGGGGGTACTAGTGGATGAGTCAACAGTGTGCACTTGCATTCAGAAGGCAAATCACATCCTGGGCTGCATCAAAAGAAGCATGGCCATCAGATCGAGAGAGGTGATTCTGCCACTCTCCTCTGGTAAGACCTCACCTGGAATCCTGTGTATAGCTCTGGAATCCTCAACACAGTAAGATCATGGACCTACCGGAATGGATGCAGAGAAGGCCCACAAGGATGACAGAGGGCTGGAGCTGGACAAAAGAAGGCTCTGTGAAGACCTTATAGTGGCTTTCCAATACAATACTAGAAATGTTTCATTTTCCCACAGAAGAATTTTCAGCTGTTGTCATCAGTTCAAATATTTACTAGAACTCTGTGGCTTTTTCGCTGTGCCTTTACAGTTGTGATTGCATTTAACTATGGGAGGTCTTTCATTTTCCTTTATTCTTTTCTCTCAATTTCTAAGAAATATATTCCCAGCTTCTTGTTCACAACAAGATTATTTTCAGAGATGAAACGGACACATCTGCAGGGTAATAACTCTCTCAGAATAGGCACAGGTCTAACTGAGTCGTGATCCTCAGTAACAAATGGCCACTGAACCTCCAGCCTGCTTTGACCAAGGGAGACAGTGGAACTCCCACTGCCATCGCTGTTACTGGGAGGAGCAAGGCAGGATTGGGTTTTGTGTGGGTTCACCTGCCTTCACAAGGGCTGCAGTTTGGCATACGTTGAAACACTCATCACCAAAGAATGCATCTTTGGGTGCAGTGATTTCTAGCAAGCGAGTAATTTGGATAAGGAGGAGAAGCAAACATCAGCTGCCCACCTTGTGTAGCTAAGTGAACCAGTTCACCATCTCTGACAAAGTGCATGGTAAGCAGCAGTGATATAATTTTCCACTTCCTGAATTCCCAGTATAGAGACAAAACCTCTGTTTTCTTTGCCTTATATGTGGCCTGCGCTTTTATCAGCCACAAAGTTCTCATAGCTGAGAGCTAAGCCAAGTTAACTAAAACTATAGTGTCAACAAACAGAAATTAAACTTTACAGGACCTGTATATGGAAAGGCTCTGGAAGAGGTGAAGTGGCCTTAAAATAAAATTCCTCGTAGCTCAGAGGCAATCTATCAGCTTACTGCTGCTGCCTCACTGCTGCTGATACATGCTGACCACTCCCTAACTGAGGCTGTTGCACTCATAGGACGTGCACTGAACTAATTCCACTCACTAACTCATCATCTGGTGGGTACAGGGAGAGCAAAGACTGATCAGCCAACAAATATCTCTGGGAATAGCAGATGAAATGAGGATTTCTTTGGATTTGCAGATCAAGACTGATCTTGCAGGTATTCTGTTTAGTCTACCAAGGTTTGAGCTCACATTGCACCTTTCCTTTAGCCAAGGGCTTTATAAGGGTCTCGGTAGCAAGGATCTCTTTTTTTTCTGCTTGGTCTAATCTTTTTATAAACTGTATGGGAATTTAATATCTGTTAAATGCCTATCCTTCCCAAAACTTGATTGCAACTGGCCAACAGGATCTAGGTTGTAACAGGACAAGAAGCACTCACACAGACTGAGATGGAAAGTGCAATAACACAGAATACATTTTCTTAGAAAAAGAAAGGAAAGAAAGGGGGGAAAGTGTCACATCATTAATTTTCCATTCTTTAAAAGTGGAATTTTAAAGCATCATTAAAATGTCTCCATTGGAAAAGCAAAAAATATTACCATTTTATAAATCATTGCTCAAAATGTGTTGACCAGTGTAATAAAACTACAGTCTAACATCTATTTTATGCCTTTATGGATTCTAGAGCCTCACAGAGAGCATTAGCACCTACAGGATGGCCAAGGGATCAGGCCCAGACAGCATGGGTTTAGGAAGCGCAGGTCCTGCCTGACCAACCTGATCTCTGTTTATGATCAGGTTACCCACCAGGTGAATGTGGGGAAGGCTGTGGATGTAGTCTACCTGGACTTCAGCAAAGCCTTTGACACTGTCTGCCACAACAAGCTCCTGGCTAAACTGGCAGCTCGTGGCTTGGACAAATTCACTCTGTGCTGGGTCAGGAACTGGCTGGAAGGCTGAGCCCAGAGAGTGGTAGTCAATGGTGCCACATCCAGTTGGCAGCCAGTCACTAGTGGTGTTCCCCAGGGATCAGTGCTGGGCCCAGTCCTGTTCAATATCTTTATTGATGATCTGGATGAGGGGATTGAGTCCAGCATCATTAAGTTTGCGGATGACACCAAGCTAGGAGCAGGTGTTGACCTGTTGGAAGGTAGGAGAGCCCTGCAGAGGGACCTGGACAGGCTGGATGGGTGGGCAGAGGCCAATGGGATGAAATTTAACAAGGCCAAGTGCAGGGTTCTGCACTTTGGCCACAACAACCCCAAGCAACGCTACAGGCTGGGGACAGAGTGGCTGGAGAGCAGCCAGGAGGAAAGGGACCTGGGGGTACTGGTGGATAGTAGGCTGAAGATGAGCCAGCAGTGTGCCCAGGTGGCCAAGAGGGCCAATGGCATCCTGGCCTGTATCAGGAACAGTGTGGCCAGTAGGACGAGGGAGGTTATTCTTCCCCTGTACTCAACACTGGTCAGGCCACACCTTGAGTACTGTGTCCAGTTCTGGGCTCCTCAACTCAAGAGAGATGTTGAGGTGCTGGAACGTGTCCAGAGAAGGGCAACAAAGCTGGTGAGGGGCCTGGAACACAAACCCTATGAGGAGAGGCTGAGGGAGCTGGGGTTGTTTAGCCTGGAGAAGAGGAGGCTCAGGGCAGACCTCATTGCTGTCTACAACTACCTGAAGGGAGGTTGTAGCCAGGTGGGGGTTGGTCTTTTCTGCCAGGCAACCAACAACAGGACAAGGGGACACAGTCTCAAGTTGTGCCGGAGGGAAGTATAGGCTGGATGTTAGGAGGAAGTTCTTCACAGAGAGAGTGATTGGCATTGGAATGGGCTGCCCAGGGAGGTGGTGGAATCACCGTCCCTCGGGGTGTTCAGGAAAAGCCTGGATGAGGCACTTAGTGCCATGGTCTAGTTGACTGGCTAGGGCTGGGTGCTAGGTTGGACTGGATGATCTTGGAGGTCTCTTCCAACCTGATTGATTGATTCTATTCTATACATTAGCACATACTTAACCCATACATCATGTACCAAGAACAGAAATATTCATCATATGCATAGCTGCCCAGGAGGACAGCTTAGAAAAGACAACCTAAGATCAGAGAGACAGTTCCACCATGGACTTGTCACCGTGTGGATTGTATTTCTAATTTACAGTGGCAATAGCATACACTGCATGCACTTTGCTTAATTCAAGAAAATTCTCTTGTTTATAAGAGCTGCCAAACTTCCAATAGTATCTTCTAATACTAAATATATTGAGGTGCAACAACCACTCCTTTACTTACGGATTAAATAACAATTTGAAATGTCATATTTGGATCTGCTGAGCCGAGGCATTGACAGCAAACCACAGCAGTTAATACAACTCTCTGGAATACCTGAAAGCAGGAAAGCCTGGAGCATGAACATTAAGCATGTTTGAGATTTCACTTAGGTATTTCAGCAAATTTATCATGTGTATCTATTCATATTTTCAGTTATTTTCATTTAAAAGCACCTTCACACATGGCAAAGTGCAACAGAAGGGGATGCTTAGAAAGCCTGTTGCTAATGAAGCACCCTCGATTGAAATTCCTCTCACAAATTTCCTTACACAAAGGAAATATTTTTCCCCTCATAAACTTCACTCCCATTAGGGAACATTTTATATCTTGACTACAAAACAGAAGGAGATTCTCAAAGCCTCACCAGCCTTTTCCTGATTAAGGTAAACAACTTAATTACCTATCTAAATTGTTACTGTGCTTCAGTAGGCTGAGTGACAGTTCTCATCCCTAACAGACACTTTTACCTGTTCACCTGATCTTCAAATCTACCAGAAACAAAAGTGTAGACATTTCTGTGCGCATTATCCCTTCCCAGGAATTAGAAAATAAGCTCTCAGTTGTTCCTAAATTCAGCAATTACATGCCCACGCTTTGGGTTTTTTTGTAGAGATCCTTCTTGCTCAGATGTTTTCCTGAGGACCATGTAAAGGTTGTATCAGCTCTGGGATGTGGGTGGAAGCAGCAAAGACCCCCACTGGGTGGAAACAGCCAAAGGGTGGAAATCACAGAATTTTCTACAGAGAAATTGTAGGAAAGAAAACCATGAATTAAATACAGTCTATAGGCATAAGTTTTGAGGGCAGAAGGGGTGGACATAGAGAAGCAAATAAATGATGCTGACAAAAGTTTTCCTGGCTCCTGTTGTGTCCCGGTCGGATTTGCCTTTCCCCACTGGTTAAAGTCACCAAGTCTCACATTTCTCCATGATCACTACAGCAGTAGCATCTTTCGTTGAGGCTTCACCAGGTTGCTGCTGGAGGTTAATGCACAACAAACAAAGCCAGTGGAAGACTTGCATGTCTCAGCCAATTCCCTACAGAAGGCAATGTGGAGTTGGTAACTTTGGGGAGAGAGGCTGAACAGAAAGCTGGGGGCAGTAATTTCTTAAACTGTGAAAGCAAAGGTAGATTTGCCAGAGCTTGCCTGCCCATGCCCTAACTCCCCTTGATTGAAATGCACAAGCAGACTAAGAAGAGCCAGGGCTGCCCATTAAAGAGTCTTTGAAGATGCCTTTAAGGACTAAGCCAGGCTGATTGTGTGATTACACATTTGTGTGAGAAAAGAGATGATTTAATCTCTAAAACTATGGGGGGGGGGAGGTATCCAACAGTGAATAGTGTTATATATCAGCACTGGTGAGGCCACATCTCAACTACTGTTTCAGTTTTGGGACCCTTACTACAAGTAAGATATTAAGATGCTGGAGTAGGTCCAGAGAACTGCAACAAAGCTAATGAAAGGCCTTGAGAACAGGTCTTGTGAGGAGCAGCTGAGGCAACTGAGGCTGTTTAGTCTGGAGCAAAGGAGGCTGAGGGGAGACCTTGCTTTCTACAAGTTCCTGAAAGGAGGTTGAGATGAGGTGGAGGTTGGTCTCTTCCTAGTAGCAAGTGACAGAATGGGAGGAAATGGCCTCAACTTGCACAAGAGAAATTTATTTGGGGCATCAGAAGAAAATTCTTCACTGAAAGGGTTCTCAAACATTGGAACAGGCTCCTCAGAGAGGTAGTTGAATCCCCATCACTGGAGGTGTTTAAAAGACACAGAGATGAGGTGCTGAGGGCCATGGTTTAGCCCCAGCCTTGGCAGAGATAGATAATGGTTGGACTCGATGGCCTTAAAGGTCTTTTCCAACTGAAATTGGTCTGTGATTCTATCAGAAACAAAAACTAATTTGGCAAAAAATCCAAAACCAGACTGCAAACTCCTGAGGCAGCTGGTCATGAGAACTAGGTCCTTTATGTCATAGGTCACCAACTGAAACACACCATAAGACACTAACAGAAGCCTTTGGGAATTTGAAATAAGATAGACATTTCAGTTCATCTCTTAGTAAGTAGATATTACCAACACCAGCTCTTTCCCTGTATTCCTAACTAAAGAAAAAGTGCCATCTGAGGAGCAACACACTACTTCTCATCTGAACATTGTCTGTTGTTCCTTGTGGAGGCCTGTTCATGGGATCAGATGATGTCATCACTATTGCACAGAAAACTCTTCCTCTGTGGGTGAATAATTCAATTTCCAAGGCTGTTAATCCATTGCCTTTCAGAAGCATAAAATTAAGTTTCAATTAAATAAGTCTGAAGTAATTTGACTATTTATCTCTTTGTTTTCTACACTACTAAACCACTCCTCTTATCAGGAACACAGAGAAAGAAAAATCCAGTGTGAAGGCAAACAGGGAGCTCTATTTTGAATTACTGCAGGTTTTATTATACCTGGGTTTCCTGAGTTTGTTTTTTTTTAGTTTGTTTGCCTTGGTTTGGGTTTTTTAAATAGCACTAATTTGATATTCTTTTCAGCTCCCTCACACCAGAACTAATCATGCTTTTACCAAATCGCTCAAAAGTAGTAGTGTTCCATGCATAAATGTTAATCAGCTTACACAGTGTATCATCCTTGTGCCTCTTAAAGGAGATTAAGCTCCTCTTGCTGCATGCAAGATTTCCTCAAGTGTTCAATTCTTCTTGCCATCTCTGTTAGAGAAAGACCCTACCCTTCCTGTGTCAGGTATCTTACAAACACATTCAAACAGTAATCCCTGTCCTGATAGGAACATTCCCTCTATCTGGGGTTTCACAGTACATCTTGTACCAGTGTAGTGACTGTCATTGCCAAAGTGGGGAATCCTCTTCCTGGCCACTCCTTTTGTGACCATTGCTGACATACAAACGCTTGTAAACTAAGATGCCAAAGTCAACCCTTGTGAGCAGATCCTTATCTGCTTCATCACAGCTAGAGTTGACTGCATGTTGTGTTTCTCTGGGATGCTGGAACCATCTTGAGCAGCCTCTGGTGCTTCTAGGTGATGTCACTGTGACTTTCTGGAGCTGCAAGGTGATCTAGGTTTGAAATCTGTTCTGTTTGAAAACAACATTCAGTCTTCTCCACAGTTTCTTTGCCAGGTGGCATCAGGTGTCAGTCTATTCTCCCAAGCAGCACATGACAGAATGAAAGGAAACAGCCTCGAGAGGAGCCTTGCAGCAGGAGAGGTTTAGGCTGGACATTAGAAACAATTTCTTGCCTGAAAGAGTAGCTAGGCCCATTGCTGAGTGAGCTGGGTGCCTTGGTGACAGAGGATACAAAGAAGGTGGGGTTACTGAATGCCTTCTTTGTCTCCATCTATACTGCTGGAGACTGTCCTCAGGAGCCCCAGGTCCCTGAGACACCAGAGGAAGACATGACAGAGGAATATGCTTGATGAGGACTGGATTGATGAAAAGGGGATTAGGGAACAGTTAAGTAATCTGGACATCCATAAATCCATTGGCCCTGATGGAATGCACCAATGGGTGCTGAGGGACCTGGCGGAGGTCATTGCCCGACCACTCTCCACCAACTTTCATCAAATCATGGAATGGTCTGGGTTGGAAGGGACATCTGAAGGTCATCTAGCCTAACTCCCCCTGCAGTCAACAGGAGCATCCTCAACTAGATCAGGCTGCCCAAAGCCCCATCAAGCCTCACTTTTAATATCTCCAGGGATGGGGCCCCAACCACCTCCCTGGACAACCTGTTCCAGCGTTTCACTACCTTCATGGCAAAGAACTTCTTCCTAACATCCAATCTAAATCTGCTCTCCTCTAGTTTGAAGCCATTACCCCTTGTCTTGTCAGTGCAGGCCTTTGTATGCGACTGTCCAGCCAATTCCTTATCCACTGAACAGTCCACCCATCAAATCCATATCTCTCCAGCTTGGCCAGCACGATGTTGTGAGGGACTATGCCAAAGCCCTTGCAACAGCCCAGACAGATCACACCCATAGGTCTTCCCTTGTCTGCTGACACAGTCACAGTCCTGGAAGAGGGGAGATTTGGACTGGATGTTAGGAGGAAGTTCTTTACAATGAGGGTGCTGAGACACTGGAACGAGTTGCCCAGGGAAGTTGTGGATGCTTCCTTCCTGGAGGTGTTTAAGGCCAGGCTGGATGAGGCCTTGAGCAACCTGCTGTAGTGGGAGGTGTCCCTGCCTATGGCAGGGGGTTGGAGCTGGATGATCCTTTACGTCCCTTCCAACCTAAACCATTCTATGATTCTATGATTTATCACAGAAAGCCACTAGGTTGGTCGGGCAAGATTTGCCCCTAGCAAAGCCATGCTATCTGTCTTGGATCACCTCCCTGTCCTCCATGTGCCTTAGCATGGCATCTAGGAGGATCTGTTCCATGATCTTCCCAGGCACAGAGGTGCAGCTGACAGGTCAGGAGTTCCCAGGGTCCTCCTTTCCACCCTTCTTGGAAATAAGTGTAATGTTTCCTTTCTTCCAGTCCCCAGGGACTGCACCTGACTGCCAGCACTTTTCAGATGTCATGGAGAGTGGCTTGGCAACTGCATCAGCTAATTCCCTCAGGACTTTGGGATGCATTTCATCAGGTCCCATGCACTTGTATATCTTCAGGTTCCTCAGATGATCATGCACCTTGTCTTCACTTACAGTGGGAGGGACTTTGTCTCTCTGGTCTCCAACTTGTGGGCCATCAACATGAGAGCCATGAGGAGAGGGGCTGCCAGTGAAGACTGAGGCAAAAAAGTTGTTAAGAATCTCAGCCTTCTCCTTGCCCACTGATCCAAGTTCCCCACTATTGCTCATCTGTGGGGTACACTTTCTTTAACCTTTCTTTTCTGGTTTAAGTGTCTGTAGAAGCCTTTCTTTTTCTTCTTTACATCCCTTACCAAGTTCAGTTCCAGCTGTGCCTTGGCCTTCCCGACCTTGCCCCTACACAACCAGACAATGTCCCTATCCTCTTCCCAGGATGCCTGCCCCTTCTTCCTTTTCCTGTGTAGTCCCAACTTGCCCTTTAGTTTTACCAGCGGGTCACAGCTCAGCTATGGTGGTCTCTTGCCTCCCTTGCCCAATTTCTTACATGTGTGAATTTGGATCTCTTGTGCTCTGTAGAAAGGATCCTTAGAGATCTGCCAGCTCTGTTTCACTCGCTTGTCCCTGAGGGCCATTTCCCACAGGGTCCTATTCACTAACTCCTTGAAGAGATGGAAGCTTGCTTTCCTAAAATTTAGAGTCCTAATTGTACCTCTCATGGGCTTCATATCCCTTAGGACAGTGAGCTGCAGCTGGAGTAAGAAGGCTTCATCAATAGGCTCCGCTTACTGGGCAGCCTGTAGTAGACTACTACCACAAAGCTCCATTTGTTGTCTCAATCCCTAATACCTACCCTTAAGCTTTTGATCTGCTCGTGGCTATTCTTTAGCAACAACTCTTTGCAGTCTATCCACTTCTTTACATAGAGGGCAACACCTCCACCCCTTCTTCTTCCCCTGTCCCTTCTGAACAGCCTGTAGCTGTTGGTAGCCACACTCCGGTCATAGGATTCATCCCACCAAGTTTCTGTAATTGCCACTGTATCATAGCTTTTCTGTAGCAGGATAGCTTCTAACTCCTCCTGTTTGCTGCCCGTGCTGCATGCATTGGTGTAGAGACACTTCAAAGAGGCTGCCAGCCATGTCACTTTCTTAGAGGGGCACCCCACTCTTCTCCTGTGGCATTTCATGGGAGCTGCCCTCCTGTATCCTATTACCTGACTCACCTCTGTAAGACCTTGCATTTGCTGCAGTGTTCACAGCATGCTGCAGGGCAACAGGTTGAAGGCCCTTACTATCACCCCATCCTTCCAACCCTGGTATGTCTTCCTGCCACTTGTCACAGACAATTTTGATATTGTCACAATCTCCCACCTGAAGTGAAATGGCAGACTGAAGGCTGTTCTTAGGCTCATCTCTAGTGCACCTGGTTTTAACTCCCTCCTCCTTCAAGCCTAGTTTCAAGCCCTTTCAACGAGCCCTGCCAACTCATGTGCCAGTTCCTTTCCACCTCTCTCAGACAGATGTACTCCATCTGCTGCTAGCAGACCTGGTGCCATATAAAGTTTCCCAAGATCAAAAATTCTGTTGGTGGCACCAGCCTCTGAAGCAATTACTAATCATGCATGACTTCCTGTTCCTTTCAGTGTTCCTTCCTGCCGCCAGGGCTATTGATGAAATTGCCAATAACAATTACCCTCCTCTCTTTTTGAAGGGCACAAGTCCTAATGTAAGGGGGAGACTGATTTGCTTTGGGAATCCCTCAGATGATATCTCTTCTGCGTCCTTGTTTGCCTCACCCTCAACTTCCAGTGCCCCATACTTGTTGTGCAAGTCTAACTGCCTTTCACATTCCCATAGAGTTCTTAGTTTTATCATCTCTTCCTTCAGCTCAGCCACCAGGCTGAGCAGACCATTCACCAGTTCACGCCCAGCACACATGTTGTCTCCGCAACCCTCCAGTGCAAGTGCCAAGCTCTGGCGTTCTCTGCAGCCAGGGGTTGGATGCCTGCATCTTTGTGTGTGGCCTCTGTCTGGGTACCCACAGCTTTTATAACAACAGCCTTTGGCTGAGTTGTAACCACGTCTGGATCTCTTCAGGCAACTGACCTCGCAGGCTGCTGGGCCGCGCCTGCATGACTCATCCTTGATTGGCCTTGCTCCTGGGGCATTCATATAGCCCATGGTGGCTGGAGCTAGGCCCAAACCTGTCTCACCTCCCTCGCAAGAGAAACCAGAACCCAGCCAGGGGCTGCCTGCTTCTCTGCGCTTCCTGGTTCCAGAGAGCCCACATAGTCACTGAATTAAAACCCCAATGCTTTCCCAGTCTGCTCTGGGACTGACTGGCTGCAGTGGTGGTCACTCGGCTGTTCTAAGCCATGTTTGGTAAGCTATGGCAGACAGGAGAGGTGCCTGGGGACTGGAGGAAGGCAAACGTCACTCCAATTTTCAAAAAGGGTGAGAAGGAGAACCCAGGTAATTACAGACCAGCCAGCCTCACCTCCATCCCTGGAAAGGTAACGGAACAACTTATCCTTGGCACTATCCTTAGGCATAGCAGGGTCATTAAAAGGGTCATTAGGAGCAGTTAATATGGTTCTACCAAGGGGAAGTCATGTTTGACCAACCTGATTGCCTTTTATGAGGTCACAACCAGGCGGATAGATGATGGTAGAGCAGTGGATGAGCTTTATCTTGATTTCAGTAGAACATTTAATACTGTCTTCTACAGCTTCCTTCTGGCTAAACTGAGGCACCGTGGTCTGCGTGATTGGGTAGTGAAGTGGATTGGGAACTGGTTGAAAGAAAGAAGTCAGAGAGTTGTGGAGTCTAGTTGGAGGCTTGTATCTAGCAGAGTTCTTCAGGAGTCAGTACCAGGACCAGTTTTAGTCAATATTTTCATCAATGACCTAGATGAGGGAACTGAGTGCACTATCAGCAAGTTTACTGATGACACCAAACGGAGTGGAGTGGCTGACACACCAGAAGGCTGTGCTGCCATTCAGTGAGACTTGGACAGGCTGAGGAGTTGGGCAAAGAGAGATTGAATGACATTCAACAAGAGAAAGTGTAGAGTCTTGCACCTAAGAAAGAACAACCTCATGGATCACTATAGGTTGGGGAATGACCTGTTGGAGAACAGGGAAGGGGAAAAGGACTTGGGGTTGACAATGAGCCACCAATGTGCTTTTGTGGCCAAGAAGGCCAATGCCATTCTGGGGTGTATTAGAAGGGATGGGGTTAGTAGGTCAAGAGAGGTTCTCCTCCCCCTCTACTCTGCCATGGCGAGGCTGCATCTCAAATATTGTATCCAGTTCTGGGCCCCTCAGTGTAAAAATGATAGGGAAATGCTTGAAAGAGTCCAGCACAGAGCCACAAAAATGATTAAGGGGTGGAACATCTCCGTTATGAGGAAAGGCGGAGGAAGCTGGGGCTCTTTAGTTTGGAGGAGACTGAGAGGTGACTTCATTAACACTTATAAATATGTAAAGAGTGAGTGCCAGCAGGATGGAAGCAGGCTCTGCTTGGTGATGCCCAATGACAGGACAAGGGGCAATGGGTGTAAGCTGAGGCATAGCAAGTTTTGTGAGGATGACAGAACACTGGAATGGCTGTCCAGGAGAGTTGTGGAAGTCTCCTTCTCTGGGGATGTTCAAAACCTGCTTGGATGTGTTTCTGTGTGATCTCCTCTAGGTGGTCCTGCTCTGGCAGAGGGGTTGGACTGGATGATCTTTCAAGGTCCCTCCCAACCTCCAACATTCTGTGATTCTGTGATACCTGCTGTTGCTGAGAAGATCAGGATATCCAGGAAGTAGTTACCGTGGTGACCTCTTCCCACAGCAACAGATCTATCTGTCTCCCTCCCTGTCTTCTCAGGCTTGCTGCTCTCACTGCCTCCTCTCAGTAAGATTTCCTCCTCATGCCCCAGCCTGCCTCCATCCTGCTTCTCCTCGGCTAGCCGTAATAGGGCTGAATATTCTTTCCCTCTTATCCACTCCTTTTTAAGCTAATTTGGTTCTTCTTTAGTCCAGGGAGGGCAGCAGCAGCAGGCAGATACTTAAGCTCTTTATCTAAATTAGTCAGTATTTTGAGAGGAACATGCAAACATGTCTCTGCATATGGAAAAACCCAACATTTACAAGAAGTCTTACCTCCCTGTCTTCTTTAATACACCAAACTTTGGCACACTAGGTACTTTCCTTCTTTTCTTCAGATACTGGGAAATCCTATACCAGAACAGGGAAGACACTGGAGCCTGAATGAAAGCTACAAAGAGCTTTGCTGTGTCATCCATTTCCATTGTTCCTTCTGGGAGCCACGGAAACAGGGGAGATACCCAATCTGAGAACCAAATCCACCTAGCAACAGTAGCCTGAACAAGGACTTGGAATGTTCTGTCATTCCATTTGTCTTTGTCCCTCCTGACAACCACAGTAGCAACAGCTGAAGGCACACCCAATCCCAAAAACAGAGACACCCAGCACTGGGTCCTGAGAACGAGGCTGAGGGAGAGCATTCTCCTGTCTCCTGATTCTGACTGGCTGCACTCTACCTGGCACAGGAATGAGTTAGGTAAACAAATGCCATCACAGCCCCTCGGCTTTGAGAAGTGATGTAAGCTCTTCATGCTGATGAGAAATATGGGCTGCTTCTGTGTCCACAGAACAGTTTGCACTTCCCATTATGACATGAACTGAGCCTGTTAGCTACTCCCTTGGCCCACTGCAAGTGTGTGGCTGTACAAGTGCACCTGGATTGTGGTGGGTGGTAAATCTAGGCTGTGAGCAACTTTCATACTGGTAATTGAAGGTGAGGCATCAGGCATCTTATGTGGAAGAGTAGAAAGGTATTCCTCTAAACTCCCAATCAGAAACACCTCAGCCTCTTCAAATGCTTCATTGACTAGGAGGTCTGATCAGCCAGCATTTTATTCTCAGAATGGGAGGATGGAGCTTCTAAAAATTCTCACAGAGGAAGTAAAAATTAATGACCTTCTTTTTTTCCCCCAAGTAATAAAAACAAAGTCCCATGCTCATCCAGAGAGTGCACTAAAGTACAGATTAAAGACGTACCCATACTTTTCCAAGCAATGGATATAAGTAATTGGATTTGATGTGAAGAGTTCCTCGCTTCACCAAGGCTAATATTTAGAATGGAAGGTAAACCATGTGGGAATTCATTTTGACCCCATTATTCAGAGTAACTTAGAATACAGTTCCATTCGTTTCATGAACAGTGGTCCTGAGTTTGTTTTATTCCCAAAACTATTTGTTTTACTTAGTTTACTCATTAGTGGACTTCTGTGTTGCTACTTTCAGAGTATTTGTTTGGGCTTTAATTTCAATTTTCTTTTGCTATTTTTGTATATATATGTATATATACATCTAACCTAATGTTAATCCAGGGAAATAAATCCCTATATATTCTTCACCATACTTATTAGAGCCTTTTTGCCATGAGCTGATAACATTCTTATGCGAAAATGAAGGGAAAGGGCATAAAATCAGACAGACAGCATGAATATTTTCAAATAGTTTAAGTAGGATGAGCAAACCATCTTCAATTGTGAAGGTCTGCAAACACTAAACCCAAGAATTCATTTGGTGACAGTGAAAGAGGGATTCATTTTATCATGTACTGAAAAGTTCCACCAGTCTATGTCACGTAACGGGCCACGGGATCAGAGGTTGACCATCATACCATTTGCCTTTCATTCAGTCTTCCAATTTCCTACAGGCAGTAGAACAACTGGGAACAGACAGCCTTGGGGCACCGAGCTGGATGCTGTCAGCATCTTTCAGGCATTGTAGCTCAGGGCACTGCATGTTCTTTCCCAGAAGTCTGGCTGAAGTGCTCTTGAATAGGAACTGTGAAAGGGCAGGAGTAAAAGGAGTAGCTGCAGGTCTGCCAGAGGTGATCAAAGCCATCTGAAAAGAGAAATGTTCATCCTAGTAAGGTCTGACAGCCAGCTCTGCAAAACCTCCTCCTGAATCAATGGCATTGAAAGCAGCAAAGATCTTGAGTGGTGTGACAATTATGACTGAGTTAATGACAACAGCAAGAAAGCCCTTGTGCAGCCCCTATTACATCAAGATGCTTATTAGAGCTTCTAACGGAATAATGAAAAGGCTTGTCAAAAACTACCCTTCCCTGTTCTTCTTACCAATACTGGCAAAAAAATCTGTTTCTCACAAAGGTGTGTTTAATTTAGTTCCCAAGCCATCCTGGAAACTCAAAGTTTGAGTAAACAAAACTTAAAGCCTTCTAATAAATCTTTCCATGTTTATTAACTAAAAGCACTTAGAAAACTGCAAAATGTGAAATAAATCAATTTCTGATATTTCTAAAGCAAGAACAGCAATATTTGGACTTTTCTGACAAAAGCAGGTTTCCTGCTTCTGTTGTGTTCCAATGTTGGTGTAAAGTTTGGCCTCCTGGAAGGGCATTTTGTTGACATTTTATCCATGAGTCAGTGCTTCTGTTGTTGCTGCAGCTAAGACAATTGGAAACTGGAAACGGATTTGTCATCTTAAGTTGGTTACTTGAATAAAAATACAAGGGATCCACTCTGCCCAGTTTTCCCACCTACCCCACTGGAAATCATCTCATTGATTTCTCTATAGAAGTGAATGCCAAAGAACAGCAATATCCAGTGGTTAGAGTGCAAGACTGGAAGTGAAACTCCATTTTCTCCTCACAGCTCTGTGTTAACTGAGTGAGCAGTACTTGGTAAGGAGCATAAAGTGTCTCTTGCTCACTATACCCACCTGCAAAAACTTCAAGATATCTGCATAGACTAAAGTGTCTGAAATACCTCACCCTGCATGTGAAACTAGCCTGTAGTATTCCACTGCCTAGGGAAAATGTCATTCATTTCACACTTATTTTTCACTCAGTCTTTAGCTTGAAACTAAATTAGATGGAACTAAGAGCATTTGTAGTTACTAAGCTACTGAAATTTCATGAAAATAGTCAAATGAGCAGAGAAAGAGACAAATTGTCACTCCTGTTCTCTCCTCACTGTCCCTCCAGGGAAAGACTACAGTGTGAGCCCATTCTGCTTGTTCTTCTGACTCTGCAATCGTTGTGTACATCAGATCCAAGTTACCCACATGCATGGAGCTACAGCTCAGCTGCTGCTCATGTGGTTTGTTCTCATTCTGTAGAGGGTTATAGGGGAAAGCTATGGATGCTGTGGGATGCAGGGAGAGAGTCATGTTAAAGAGCTGAGATTTCTATTCTTAGTTCTTATAGGGCATATAGAGTGCAACTGCATAAGGCAGGAGGTTGACACAAACACAAAGTGGGTGTTGGTCTCTATTCCCTAGTGAAAGGTGATACAAAAAAGAGGATATGGCCTCAGGTTGCACCAGGGGAGGTTTAGATTGGATAGTATAAGAAACTTCTTCCCTGAAAGAGTTCTCAAACACCGGAACAGGCTGCCCAGAGAGGCAGATGCAGAGATCTGGTGCTGAGGGACATGGTTTACCATCAGACTTGGTAAAGTTAGGTAATGGTTGGACTCAATGATCTCAAGTTTTTTCCAACCAAACGATTCTGTGATTCTATGACTCTGTCATCAGTAATTTTAAATTGAAAACCAATTACTTTATGCCCCCTTACTCCTCTTCACAGGGGCACTGGGTTGAGAACTGGCTGGATGGCTAGGCATAGAGAGCAGTGGTGAATGGAGTCACATCCAGTTGGTGGCCAGTCACTAGTGGTGTCCCCCAGGGATCAGTGTTGGGCCCAGCCCTGTTTAATATTTCATTGATGGCCTGGATGAGGGGATTCAGTCCACCATCAGCAAGTTTGCAGATGACACCAAGTTGGGAGCATGTGTGGATCTGTTAGAGGGTAGGAGGGCTCTGCAGAGGGACCTGGACAGGCTGGACAGATAGGCACAGTCCAATGCCATGAGTTTTAACAAGGCCAAGTGCCAGGTTCTGCACTTTGGCCACAACAACCCCATGCAGCACTACAGGCTGGGGACAGAGTGGCTGGGGAGCATCCAGGCAGAAAGGGACCTGGGGGTACTGTTTGGCAGCTGTCTGAACATGAGCCAGCAGTGTGCCCAGGTGGTCAACAAGGCCAATGGCATCCTGGCCTGTATCAGGGATAGTGTGGCCAGCAGGACCAGGGAAGTCCTTCTGCCCCTGTACTCAGCACTGCTTAGGCCACATCTTGAGTACTGTGTCCAGTTCTGGGTCCCTCAATTGAAAAAAGATGTGGAGGTGCTTGAATGTATCCAGAGAAGGGCACCAAAGCTGGTGAAGGGTTGGAGCATAGCCCTGTGAGGAGAGGCTGAGGGAGCTGGGGTTGTTCAGCCTGGAGAAGAGGAGGCTCAAGGGAGACCTTATTACTCTCTACACCTACCTGAAAGGAGGTTGTAGCCAGGTGGGGATTGGTCTCTTCTGCCAGGCAACCAGTGACAGAACAAGAGGACACAGCCTCAAGCTGCACCAGGGCAGGTTTAGGCTGGATGTTAGGAAGAAGTTCTTCATAGAAAGAGTGATTGGCATTGGAATAGGCTGCCCATGCAGGTGGTGGAGTCACCATCCATGGAAGTGTTTAAGAGAAGGCTGGATGAGGCACTTAGTGCCATGGTTTAATTAATAAGAAGGTGATAGGTTGGACTTGATGATCTCGAAGGTCTTTTCCAACCTGTTTAATTCTGTGATTCTGTGATAGCAGAACAAGGTGATGGCCTTCAGGTGGAAGTCATGTCCCCATCAAAGATGTGTTTTCATTGAATCTTTTCTGATCCATGTGGTGGGGCCTTCACTCCAGTTATCACACTGCAGTAACTTCCAGCTGAAGCGTAGCAATTCATTACATTAATAGAGGCAGGCTCACCCTGAGAAAAATGCAGTGTTTTAGGGGGAACCTGCCAAGAAAGGGACTCCAGTTTCAATTAAGGTGATGCAACTTTTGTGTAAATACTGGTTTAATCTCCTCTTGCTTCATTTTATTTTGCACCACTTAGAACAGGCGGATACCTGACTGAAACAAAGTGCCCCTGAACCAGTTTGCACTCAATTAAACTGGTTTTAAACTGACTTGATCTAAGCAATGAAGCTTCCTAATGAACACAAATAGTGAGGGTTTTCCAGCATGTGAACTGGAAGGACAAAGTACTTTGGCTGTATTTGTGCCCCTTGAAAATGAAAAGCTAATGATGTGTAAAAAGAGCTGTTTTCTAACCTTTAAACAAGAGATGGGGTATAGAAGAGATAAAATGCTACAGAAACAAATTGCTATAGCTCAGTTTGCATGTTAATTCCAGGAGAAGGGCAATATTTTATTAGCCATAACTCTGGTTTTCTTTGATGTCCTTTCTTTAGCCTGATTTTTATTTCTAGAATACCATGACTTTTTGTATTTTTACAGCTTTTTGTGTTTCACAATAATACCTTTACGATTTTAAAGGTAATCTTCAGCTGTTGGAGATTATTGCAAAATGCTCTGAAAACAAACTAAAGGGTAGGAAAGACTCTAACACCTTGAAGACAGGAACCTATCTCTTTGTATTTCAGCAGGAATCTGAGCAAAAACTATTAAAGGAGAGACACTTGAATTACATCTTAATCTGCAGGCTGTGACATAATCTCTCAATTGCATTATCTGACAGAGATCTTCCAAGCCGTGTCCCAGTGCAACAGTAATTGAACTGAGCAATTCTGGTAATGCTACTGCATGATTTTTGTATGAATTTGTTGCTGGGAGCTAGCTTCTATTCAGTAGCAGGCCTGTTAGGAATGAAGCTCCTTAGAGGTTTCTCTGGTTTCACATCAGTCAACTTTTTCCTTGGAATTTCCATTGCATGTTTCATTGTTGTCTCTCCTTGCCTCACAACATGAATGAAGGGACTGTTTTCACAATTTCCTCATTAAGCAGTGTTAGGAATGAGAATCTAGAGAAGTGACATTGAATCTCACTGTTAGCTTTCATCAGAAATGAAGACCTAGAGAAACTAAACACTTCAGGTCACCTGCAGGCTGTGACAAAACAGGGCAAAAGGTTGAAACTAGTGGATGAAGATTGAAGAACTGAATTGGAACCATTCTTATTGTAGGCTAGTCCCTTAGCTTAGAAACTCTTCCTTTTTTCTTCCCTGCAGTCAGACACTGATCAAGAATGAATCATCCAAACCACCTTGTGTCTGTCCCTGAACCTGTTCCTTTGTTTGCAAAATGAGATTATTCTACATTTCCCTGAATTAAACAAAACCAAAACACTTAATAGTGCTGAGGAAATGGCTGCTTAAAACAGTAGCTCTCAGTCTTTTTAGATCAAAACCATCTTTCCTTCAGTCCAGTCTTGAAAGTTTATGTCACCTCCTCCACATTCTTAAGTGCTTACACCTCAACCTCCAGTAAAAGATTCCCCACTGCAAACCTCCTCAAATCCTATACCTCAGCTTCCCACAAAACACTCTTTAACTTCCCTGCTGACAACCAGTTGAGCCCACTGAAAACTGTTTCTTGATGTGTCCCATCAGTGTTCCTGCCCTATTCTGCAGATCCATAAAGAATCCCTGAGGAAGTCACACTTACTTCTCACAACTATTAACAGCCAAGCCCTTCAGCTGCCTTTATCCAGGCAAGCTCTGCTCCCACAGGAAACACGTCTGTGAATGGTTATACTGCCGTGGTGCATCCCCCAAACCCAGCAGGACTCACCATCATGTCAAGGGACAGGGAAGGATGAAGGGAAAGAGCTGACCATGTACCACCAGCACAGCCACAGCCCTTGGCTCTCTCTTCACTTGGAGTAAATGTTAGATGCTTCACCTGGTTATCTGTGAAGGAGAGGAGAGAAATTATTAAAAACAGGGAAAAAATATCCTTTGAAATGCTGATTTTTTTAAATTTCCTTTTTAACAATTGTTTTTATAAAATGTAGTAATGAGATGCAGTTATTACTTGGGGTTTTTTCCTTCTTCTTTCTCTAATTTCCTTCTCAGTTCAGTGTGACTGGCCTTGCTTCTGGGGATTTTCCTTTGTCCACATTCTTTTAGTTACTCTGATCAACAGGACTGCTAGAAGTCACTACCTTTACCACTATGACCAGACTCCCTTTAAAAACATAACAGCAGTCCAGAAGTATCACAATATCCTCACCAGCAGAAATGTGAAAATACAGTTTTTATTTCTAAAGCCATCATGCCTTATCCCCTTAAAAGCCAAGAGATAAACACTGGCAGATTAACCTGCAGTAAAAGTTCTCTATTTATGATGTTTAAAATCTTATCATTTGCCTTGATGTCTCTGGCTGTTGGCTGTTCTTATTTTAAGTAGCTTCTCTTTAGTCTCTCCTGCAGCTTTAATCTAATAGTTTATATTTTATTCTCCTAGCCACATTTTTCAACTTGTTTTCTAAACATATGCAATTACACAATCTATCAATCCTTATTTTCTTCCTCTCCTTCTCCCTCTAGTAACATTAGAACTTGTTGCCTAAAGTCAATCATTTTTGACAGCCTACATGCATACAGCTTAGAGCTCACCACAGCGTGTTCATCCACATGCCATGCTGGTGGGTTAGGACTCAACAAGGAGCTGTGTGTAGAAAACTGTGTAGGATATAGAAAGCGGTGCTGGGAGTTATGGGAATTAGTGGATTTGCAGTGGAAGTGTAAATTCACATAAAGGGAAATTTACTTTTTTTGCTATTGGATTCTTTAGATAGATGTTTTGTAGGAGAGTTACTCATAGAGAGATATATTTACTTACATATATGCACATGTACCTCACAATTGGGAAAAAATATGTATCTATAACATATACAGAGCAGAATGGAAATGTATTTCTTATACAACAATGGCAACTTCCTCATACAGCTGAAATAAAGCAAAAGGGTAAACTCTGCAATAGACAATAAGAGAAAGGAGATTTTTACAATCAAGATGAAACAGACTTCTAGCAGTAGCATTTACCAAATCAAAAGGCAGCATCGTTGCACCTTTTGATGATATGGACTAGCATGCAACGTAAGAATTGTGTTTAGTTTTCTTGGTTCATCAAGAAAAGCCTTAGCTTTTCTAACCTGGTTTCTGATTTCACAAGCAACTTCCTTGTAATCATCCCAGGTTTCCAGTCCTTCCTTCCACGCTTTGTGGATTCCTCTTTTGTATTTGATTTTGGTCAGGAGTTCCTTGCTCATCCCTATAGGTTTCCTGTTGGTTTTGCCTGATTTCTTCCCTTTAAGGCCTTTGAGTGTGGAGGAGATGATCCTTGAAAGTCGACCAGCTTCCTTGGGCTCCCAGTGCCACCAGGGCTTTATCCCATGGTATGCTAACAAGGAGGTGCCTGAAGAGGTGAAAGTCAGCTCTTCTGAAGTTGAGAGTTTTACGCTTGCTGAGCTTCCCCCTCTTTTCTTCCCTTAGGGTCTTAAACTCCACCATCTCATGTTGACTGCAGTCAAGGCTGCCCATGAACTTAATGTTGCCCATCAGCCCCTCCCTGCTAGTGAGAACAAGGTCTAGCATGACACTTCTCCGCACTGGTTCTTCTATCTCTTGGAGGAGGAATTTATTATCAACGCATTACAGAAATCTCCTGAATTGCTTATGCTCTGCTGGGTTGTCTCTCCGATTGATGTTGGGGTGGTTAAAGTTCCCCATGAGAACCAGGGCTTGTGAAGAAGCTTGATGATCTTGAAAGATCTCTTTCAATCTAAATTAGTCTGGGATTCCATGGTTCTGTGTTGAAGTGTATAATATTATTGCCAGTGCTTTGTGTTTCAGTTGAAGATAATTTCAGATTTTGCTCTTGCATTCTTTCTGTGGCTTTTCAGCAGGCCTTGGCCCTTTATTGTTACATATTTATATATCTCCTTTATTTCTTGCCTAGAGGAGGACTACAACATGCTACTGGTAATAGTAAACTACACATAATGTAGGGCTTTGCCAGAAATCATGAGACAGATTGAAAGAGATTCATTTACTTTTTTGCAACATGGGTTTGTTTCATAAGTGACTGACAGGGCTTTGTAAACTTGAGAGTCTCTTTTGAGGTGAATAATATAACCAAGAACTCTCTCTGCATATCCCAAATATGAGGTTAACAAGCAGAAAAGATCTCTCCTTTTTATTCTTTTACCTCAGTCTTCAAATTCTGAACTTATAACATAAACAGCTTTTACTGAGGCAGGTTTTGGCATTGCAGAAAGCAGGGCCAGAAACAGAGCTGAAAGGGGTGCATGGTAAGTGCTTAGTTCCAAGTGGTTGAAAAACCACACGTGAGCAGCTTTCCACTTCTAGTTCCCCAGCCCAGATGAGCATAGAGGAATGTGGGTGGAACTTGCCCTTCTGCCAAGGGTATTACCTAAGCCCTATTTTGATGAGGACTTGAGTGGTGCACAGGCCTTGAGTTGAATGAGGTGAAATGGAAAATCACCAAAGCCTCTGTAGACTTCAAAGCAAGGCCACAGAGCAGCATGTGCTGATTTCCAGGACCAGGAGGCAGAAAATAAACTGCATCTCTGCACCAGAAGGAAAGAGACTGAGTGGTGACAGAATCCCTTTGTGCCCATCAACATGGTTGTCAGGTTGATGGGACTAATGTACCTGCATCTTCCTTCTTGCAGCCCAACTGGCTTGGTGGACATGTCCCAAGGAAAGGAAACTTTTTTCTCAGCAGTGTAGCCCAAAAAGGTATGTCTGCATTGTAATATATTTCTTGATGAATGCCAGAAACTGTTTTAATGCTACTTTGCAAAAGATTAAAAAAGTATGTCTGAAGGGGATAATGTGAGGATGGGAGGATTAGATTTTAATAAAATTAATGCCACCTATAAAGGAGGCCTGTTAGAGTGTCCATCTGGGCAAATCCAATTTAACTCTCAGAGAAGTAGTGTTAAATTTGCTCTATGCCTTTGGTTAAGAGAGCAGAAAACCTGTAAAATCCTTCTCGTGGCAGGTGAAAAGACTTGGAGGGTTGAAGGTCTTGGAGGATACATGCCTCTCTTTTGCTGAAAAAAGGATCTTAAATCCTTAAACAAAACCATCCCAGGTAAGCAAAGCCAGCAGGATGGCTGCTGGCACTGCTGACCTGTTACCCAGACAGAGAAGAATGCAAACAGGGTGGGCATTCTACTACCCATCTCCTCCACAGAAGTAGCAAACAAGTGGTGAAACCTGACTGCTTAAATGCCTGATCAAAAACTTGATAGTCTTTGATTCCACCGCAGGAGAAAATGCTCTTGTCCTAAAAGACGTTTGCACAAGCATACAGGTCTTAAAACCTTCTCCCAGGCTTTGGAATAGATGCTGAGCAGGAACATCTCTCTCCTCTTGCCATGCTCTCTCATTTTTTTCACAACAGCACAAGGAAATGCTGCTTCTTGCCAGGGAAAGAGGTTAGTTCGCTGAAACTGAAGCTCTCAAGGCTGTGCCTTTGCATGTTCCTGCATGCTTGTGCATCCCAAGCACCTGTGGTCTCAGCCACCAGAGGCCTCTGGAGAGAAGTGCCCATTGGCCATTGGGCCCCTTTCAGGGCTGCGTCCCACAGATCCCCTCCCACCTGCCCTGCAGGCACCCTCCTTGCCTCCCCCCCATGCAGGCTGCACTCACACATAGTCTAGGTTAGGACTAACTAGTCCCCCTTTTGTCTGGGAATGGAAAACCTCAGTCTGACCCAGGGTTTTCAGCTTTGTATGTTTCAGCTGCTAGTGCAGTTCTTCGAGGCTGATGAATTAAGTCCATCTGCCCAAAGGATCAACATGCCCAAGGAACAGGACCCTCAAGTCTGACTATTTGTCAAAGGCACTGGGAGCTGATTCTTGAAGGATTTGCAGTTGAAAAGCCCACAGGTCATTAACCCAGCCCAGCTCATCAGGAGATCTAACCTATATGTCTCACTTTGGAAAAGCCAGAGAGCAAATGGTTTCCACAGATCAGGAAGGTAGACACCTCCATGTAGGTGATTATGTTGTGTTAAAGATCTTGATGACTGTTACCGTGTCAGGAAGTGGTAACCAATAAGTGTAACCTCTAGAAAACACACACACATAACATATGCTAAAGCCTGTAACAGAACATTTGTGCTACTGACAGAAAACCCTCTTCCAGGAGTGTGCCAATACATCTCTCTCTGACACAGGAGACATTAGCTCTGTGCAGTGAGGGAAATGAATTTTGCAAGACATAAATCTCTGTGACACAAGTAGGTAACTATGACTTGATAGCCTCATGGCTGCTGTTGTGTTGTCCATCAGAACTGAGATCAGCTTTGATGTTAGAAGAAAAAAATTGCCATGCAGGAAAAACGTCTCATCTCCAACACCTTCATCTGGAGTCACATCTTCCACTTGAACAGAGCTGAGAAGGTGAAAAGCTGACATAAATAAATCAGTCCAAGGCAAGCAGAGGTGTTAAACAACCTGTTAGAATAGAATCAGAACTGTTTTGGTTGGGAGTTTTAAGATCATGGAGTCCAATTGTTACCTAACTCTACCAAGACTGCTGCTAAACCATGTCCCTCAGCACCACATCTCTGTATCTCTGCAGGATTCAACTGCCTCTCAGGGGAGCCTGTTGCAGTGTTTGAGAACCCTTTCTGTGAAGAAGTTTCTTCCAAAGTCCAATCTAAACCTTTCCTAGTGCAACATGAAGCCATTCCCTCTTGTCCTATTGCTTGTTACAAGAGAGAAGAGACCAACCCCCACTTCATCTCAACCTCCCTTCAGGTAGCTGTAGAAAGGAAAAAAAATGTCTCCCCTCAGCCTTCTTTTCTCCAGGCTGAACAGCCCCAGTGCCCTCAGTCACTCCCCATGAGACCTGTCCTCCAGATCCTCCATCGGCTTTGTTGCCCTTCTTTGGACATACTGCAGCACCTCAGTGTCTTTCTTGAAGTGAGTGCAAGTGCTCTTCCTGTCATTGACTATATACAGTTTCTCTTTAGAGATGATACTTGTCTAGGGATATTACATGCAAAAGAAGTAAACTTCCTATAGTCTTGACTACCAAAATGTTCCTCTTATAATTGAAAACACCTAATTCTGATTATCTCACAATTAGCAGAACTGTTTAAGTTAAACACACATCCTTCAGAAATTAGGTCTGGTGTTTACATCAAAATGGATTAAGAGGTGAAGGATCAGGTCCAGAGTCATGGGCCTCCATCACTGAATTCTTCTGATATTCTTTTACAAGTAGTACATTCATTCTTCCAAGAGCTGTAGATAGCTTTATGTGTCTTCATTCTTGTTGCTGTTGCTGTGGCTGTGGACCATGTATGACACCCAATTCATTTGCCCCAGCTTTTCCTGCAGATTTCTCTCCAGCTCTTTAGCTAAATGTTAGCATCTGAGCAGAAGAACAGCTTCCCAACCATGTGGATTTGGTAATAAGATTGATGAGATACTTTGAGACCAATTAGTGGGGAAGACTGATAATAGATGCATTTATGAAAGGCTGTTACTTGAACCTCACCTCACATATGAAGGGAGGGCTCTTACTCTAGCAAGCAAAATTGAGTTGGTTATTAATAATTCAGGGGTGGCTACTGAAGGAAATACGGAGCTCATGTGAGTGATTATTATTAGGAGAGACTGGGAATGCAGAATTCAAATGGGATACATGCAGCTTGCTGCTTCTGCTAAAGCATTACTGTTGCAAACAGAAATCTCCCAGATTTACAGTGGTGCTTCTTTGCCTATGGCTATATAATTTGGTCTACAATTTCATAAGCTCTGACAAAGTAAGCAGAGTCCAGCTAGGATAGAACTGGTCTGAGAGTGACAAGAAACTATGCTTCTGCTTTGCTTTCAGTACTTTCACCTTTTCTCTCACTGCAGCAATAGCACTGTACTGCAGGTGATGCCAAACAAAGAATTTCCAATTATGTAGTATTTTTGTTACTAAGAGTGAGATATTTTCATGACAAACATTAGCCTTCAACAGGTAGATGAGATTCTGCTAATACAGTTGGTTCTGTAGAAAGGAGGAGATGATGTCTTTGTACCTCTTGGTAAGGAGAGACCAGATGATGCAGCCCTGCCGAAAAAAAAAGATGTACAGTTCTGCATTCAGGGCTGTGGGGTGTAAAACCAGGCAAGGACCTCAAGAGAGAGGTCAAGAGACCTCTGAATGAAAGCTAACAGAACCAGTGGATAAATGCTTGAGGCAGAAATCCAAGTGAGGAACACAGCAGCCAGTCATACCTGGGGTCCATTTTTCTTTGCCAGCACTGCAAACACTTTTTCATTTCACAGTCACGAGATGACAGTACTGTGCCCTGTAGTGAATTCAAAGCCGTGGATATGTCTGCATACATGTTCTAGCCAGCTCTGTGTCATCCTTTTAAAGTGTGACCCACTGATTATTTTCAGTATACTTTTAAATGCTCAGGTTACCTAAGCTGACACCAATTATTCTGTAACATTCTCACTTAGGTAAGTCTCAAATTCAAACCAAGCCTCACTAGAAGTTTTATAGTCTGTTTAGAAAATGTAATGAATTTTAACACTGATTCAATCCAAACAGGAGTGAGCCCCAAGTGCTGCCCATGCTTGTGGGAGCGCTGTTACACATGAAGGACACTACAAGTCAAAGAGGACAATGTGTTCTAAATTACAAGCCAAAAAAATCCAAACCCACAGTGGTCTGCCCCCAACTATTTTCTCTTGCCAGAGTACAGGGAGTGGATATTTTTCCACAGTTGTGTGTCAGTGAGTTTTCTGTAAGGTATGTTGAATGCAGGATGTGACTTGGAGTTGGTAGAGAAAGCAAGACTCTCTGAGAAGAAATAGATTCATAGTGCTTAAGTAGGTCAAATTCCACAAAAGTATCAGCCTTACTGTATTTAAAGGGGGCCTGCAGGATTGCTGGAGAGGGGCTTTTTGCAAAGGCACTTAGTGACAGAATGAGGGGTAATGGCTTCAAACTGGAGGAAGATCAATTTAGATTAGACATTAGGAAGAAATTCTTCCACATGAGGGTGGTGAAGTACTGGTTGTGCAGAGAAGTTGTGGAGGTTCCAAGCCTGGAAGTGTTGGGTGCCAGGAAGTGCCAGACTGGATGGGGCCTTGAGCAGCATGGTATAGTAGGAAGTGGCCCTGCCCATGGTGAAGTGTTGGAACCAGATAATCTTTAAGGTCCCTTCCAACTCAAACCAGTCTGTGATTCTGTGATTTATCATCTCCAGTCCTTTTTACTTCTAAAATCAGATCAACTGATGGCTTCATCATGTGTTACTGTTCCAAACCCCCTTGGTTGTAGTTCTGTCATAACTGAATCATCATAGGATGGCTTTGGTTGGAGTGGACGCTAGAGATCATCACCTCCAACTTCCTTGACATGGGCAGGGATGACTCTTAAATAGACTTGGTTGCTCAAGGCCTCATCCAGCCTGACCTTGAACACCTCCAGTAAGGGAGCATCCACAACAGATTCACAGATTGTGTTGAGTTGGAAGGGACCCTCAAAGGTCATCTTGTCCAACTCCCTTGCAGGGACACCTCCAACTGGATCAGGCTGCCCAGAGACACAATCACATCCCTGGGCAGCCTATTCCTTTATTTCACCAATCTCATTGTAAAAAAACTTTCTACTTATGTCCACCCTAAATCTACCCCACTCCAGTTTAAAGTATTTGCCCCTTGTCCTTCTAAACAGTCCTTCCTCAGCCTTCCTCTATGTCTCCTTCAGATAGTGAAATGTAGCTATAATGTCTCCCTGGAACCTTCCCTTCTCCAGTCTGAACAGCCTCCACTCTCTCAGCCTATCTTCATAGGAGAGGTGTTCCAGCCCTTGATCATCTTTGTGGCCTTCCTCCAGACCTGTTTATCTGCAAAGTTGCTGAGGATGCACTCAATCTTGCTGTCTACATCAGTGATTAATATATAGAACAGCACTGGTCCCATTATGGACCCCTGAGGGACAGCAGTTGTCACCCATCCCCATCTGGACATCAAGCCTTTGACCACTGCCCTTTGGATGCAACCATCCAAACAATTCCTTATCCACTGCACAGTCCTCCCATCAAATACACATCTCTCCAGCTTAGAGACAAGGATGCTGTGGGGGACTGTGTCAAAGGCTTTACAGAACTCCAGAGAGATGCCATCTGTTGGTCTTCCCTTCTCCACTGGTGTAGTTACACCATCGTAGAAAACCACTAGGTTGGTCAGGCAGGACTTGCCCTTGGTCAAGCCATGCTGGCTGTCATGAATCACTGCCCTGTTCTCCATGTGCTTTAACACACTTTCT
This sequence comes from Tricholaema leucomelas, assembly GCA_013400475.1. Classification (NCBI taxonomy): domain Eukaryota; kingdom Metazoa; phylum Chordata; class Aves; order Piciformes; family Lybiidae; genus Tricholaema lacrymosa; species Tricholaema leucomelas. The sequence continues at coordinate 647,894 of WAAF01011843.1, forward strand.
TAGAGGATCTGTTCCATGATCTTCCCAGATGCAGAGGTAAGGTTGGTAGTTCCCAGGGTTCTCTTTTCTACCCTTTTTTAAAATGGGTGTAATGTTTCCTTTCTTCCAGTCAGTGCAGACTTCACCTGACTGCCAGGACTTTTCAAATATCATGGAGAGTGGCTTGGCAACTACATCAGCCAATTCCTTCAGAACTCTGAGATGCATCTGATCAGGTTCCATAGTTTTACATACGTGGAAGTTCTTTGGGTGGTCCCCCTATAAAGTGGGAGCATTGCCAGCCTTCTCTTCACCTAATGTTCTGTCAACTCAGAAGGAGTAGAGAGCAAATTGCCAGTGAAGTCTGAGAAAAAATGTTATTCAGCACCTCAGCCTTCTCCTTATCTGTTGACACAAGCTCTCCACTGTCACCCATCAGAGGGGGAACACTTACTTTAACTTTCCTCTGTTGGTTGATATACCTACAGAATCCCTTCTTGTTCTTCTGCTGTCATGAGAGGTGTGTGATAGCCTCCTCACTTGTATTGTCTCACAGACACTTCTCTAATTGCTGGCTGCTGGGAGAGCATCAACATGTGCTTGTTCCTTTTTTGTACTCTTCCTCAGGCATCTGCTTTTGATCCCTGCCCTTGGTGTGTACCTGAAGAACTGCCACCTGTGGGAGGGATAACGTCTGCTAAGTTCTGCTGTCGAGAGTAGGATATGAACCCTGGTCAGAAAATTGTTAGGAGGAAGTTCTCTACAGTGAGGGTGGTGAGACCCTGGAACGGGTTGCCCAGGGAGGTTGTGGATGCTTCCTCCCTGGAGGTGTTTAAGGCCAGGCTGGATGAGGCCTTGAGCAGCCTGCTCTAGTGGGAGGTGTCCCTGCCTATGGCAGGGGGTTGGAGCTGGATGATCCTTGATGTCCCTTCCAACCTAAACCATTCTGTGATTCTATGATTCTAAAATGCCCTACAGCAAAACTGAGAGCTTTGAGCTTCATAGCTCCACCCCTGTTTGGCAACTTTCTGAAATAGGACACTGGGCTGCAGAAACCCAGGGCAGCCACACTTGTATTCTTGGGCTGCTGCCCAGACCAGATATCCAAACTAAGTTACTCCTTTTGTTCCTTTGCCTTTTAAGACAATACTTGATTTGAAACTGCTGGAATCCTTGCTAGGTGTTTTTCATAACTGTTTTTTTAAGTCAATGTTTCTGATGCTAGGTAGTCCTTCAGTCTTTGGTTCCATGCTAATTGAGCTGTCCCCTAGTCAAACTATGTTTTCAGCAAAATCCAGGTCTCCTGTGTGCTGCTGTTGGCCTAGGCAATGACTTACAGGAAACCAGATCTTCATCTACAACGAATGCCAATACCAACAGAAAATGAGGAATAATGTTATCCTACTTCATAGAATTATAGAACAGTTTGGGTTAGAAGGCTCTAGTTCCAACCCCCCTGACTGGGACAGATGTAGTTTGAGGTTCCCATGTTCCCCTAAGAAAACTACAGAGGCCAAGACCCATCCCAGGGGACAGATCTGGGCATCCCAGGATGTTGTAACATTGTTATTCCATTCCGTTTTCTGGAAGCTTCAAGCCAGTGCCTGGCCAAGATTGCTCTCATCCCCTTCTCCTTTCCTCCCTTCACTTGTCTCCGGTAAGAGCAGGTGTCCCTTCTTGTCTCACTGTCTGTGTGGGGGAGATGGCTGCTAGCTGGCAGGGCATTTTGAGCTGCGTCTTGTGGCCTTGCTGAGGCCTTGCAGGCCTAAGATGAGGAGGGCACTTTTGGCCTACTCTCAGGCCTGCCAAGATTGCAATGGGTGAAGGATTCTAGAAGGTCTTAGTCCAATAGTCTTGGCCTAGCTCGTGGATGTATTCATTCTGATTGCCTTTTGCATATATGCACCTGTAAATAGACTCTCTCTTTGAACTTCCAATCAGCCTGTAGTGTCTTCATTCTTAGTCTCTAAAAGGAGTAAGAGTCACTCCTGTCGTCCAGTCCTGGGTAGCTTGTAGCCTCAAACTATGACAACAGGGACACCTCCTTCTAGACCAAGCTGCTCTCAAGGCCTCATCCAGTCTGGCCTTGAACACTTCCTTCATGACTTCTCTGGGCAACCTGTTCCAGTGCTTCACCACTCTCATGGGGAACCTTTTCTTCCTAATGTCTAACCTAAATGTGCCTTCCTTCAGTTTGAAACCATTGCCCCTTTTCCTGTCACAAAATTCCTTTCTAAAAAGTTGCTCTTCTGTATACCCTGTCCAATACTGGAAGGTTGCTGGAAGGCCTCCTCAAAGCCTTCTCTTCTTTCTGCTGAACAACTCAAACTCTCCCAGCCTGTCTTCATAGATGCTCCAGCCCACAGGTAACCTTTGTGTCCCCTTTTTGGGCTTGCTCTAACACTTCCATGTTCTTCTTGTGTTGGATGGAGTACTGGACACCAGAGTGGAGCAGAGGGGGAGAAAAACCTGACAGATTCTACATGAAACATTTTATCATACACTCACCTTGATGCCACCAGAGGCTGCACCTCATACAAAGCCTTACTGATATTACTGTTTTAGGCACAAGCGAGATTTAAATGTGTTTCAGAGTGATTCTCAGTGATGCTGTCAAATAGTTTCTGGAAATTTGTTGTATTTGTAAGAAGATTTTAAATTGTGTGTGTGTGTGTGTGAGTTCTCAACTTTATGACTGCTTTTATGCATGATGATGAAAAACACCTGGTTAATATATGACTTTCTGAAGCAACCTTTGATAGATCATCCTTTTACTTCCTTTCTTCCATTCAGGATGATACTTTAAGAGCTTTGGTATTGCTCACAAAAGCGAAACACACATTGGCTGCTGCAAGTGCATAGGGCACTTTTTGTCTTGTTTTGGCCACAGTGCTATTTTCTTGTCATTCTGTAGATCAATGAGGTTGCTATAGCAAACCAAAAGAACCTCCAGAAGCAGGTGCTGATTAAGAAGTTATATGATGGCAATGTGAACAATATGTCATACGGCACAGATTTGTGACTGTTCACTTGGGCTAGTGAAAAATAACATAAAAGATGGAATGTATTTGTAAGCTGCAGTTTTAAATGTCTAGACTGATTGTCAAAGGAATGAATTTTGGAGGTAATCCGAATGTCTGTGCTATTAATAGGAGATGTCCTCAGGTCTGTATCATTAGGTCTTACATTTTCTTGTGTTATTTTGAGCATAGCAATTAGACTGCAAACCCATGCAGTTCATCAGATTTTGGTCCTGCCAAAACTTCTGCTCAGGGAAACAAACCAAAGGGTATCTTTGCTTTTGAACTTCATGCTGATGAAATTATTCTAAGCATGGCCTCTGCAGGAGGGATGGTGGAAACACCCCATCTGATGAAATAGCAGCTTCACTCAGCATCTTTTGCAGAGCATGCCTAGGCAGGCCTTTCTAACTGTTCCACCTCCTAAACAATGAGTGGAATGAAGAGAACTACAGAACTGAGTAAACATCAGAGCTATGTTGCCCTGCTCACATCATCAGCTATAAACCCTGAAAAGTGTACAGTGTACTACTGTACTACTCCAGAAGTCCACACTACTTGCCGATGTAGACATAGTGTTAGTACTTTACCTCTTACATGCACCTCCTTATCTCCCACTTCCTTAATTTGCCAGTTCCATGTCCTCTGCTTCTGGCTCTGCATGACTGAGGCACAGAAACATCTGCTATACTTGAAAAGGTATTTCTCATCTCCCTTTAACCTTGGTTTTAGGAGTGCTTTAGAACTCAGTGTCTGTATTAGAATAATTTGAAGACAGTTAAAAACATCTGAATCCCACATGAGTGAGATAGATTTTGGAAAGAGGGGTGAGGGAAAGCCAGGATATGAAAAGATAAGAAAATATTAAAGCAAAATAGTTTTAACTGATGGAGGTAATTGAAGGTAGCACTTTGGAAAGCCAGATGTCACTAGTTTTTAGAAGATACAGAAATCAACACAGATAAGTAGCCTAAATATAAACCACAGAGCTACTGGGGAAGTCATGCACTAAAGGGATGAGGAATACTTTGATTTAATCACTCCACAGCAGACTGAGCCTCTTCCAGTGTGCTTTCCTCTGCTGCAAACTGATTGTGTACCAAGAACAATATCTGAGAGGAAGGCTTTCAGGTTCATCTCTTTCCCCACAATTTCTGGCTTCCTGACAAGTATAAATTGCAGACTTTTTCGGTGACTGGAGGAATATTGTATAAGGAACTGTGACCCCATCATTTATCTACTATTTATTTAACTTTTAATACTGTCACCTCTGAGAATCAAACAAATTGGTATACCTCAGAGTCTAGGAAATGGATTTTTAATTAGATACCCAGAGAACAAATCCAGATGATGGATGTGAAGGTGATTTTAGCATTCTGCATGACTCCTAGCCCATGATTTTTGTACTGTATTTTAAACCATGACTTTAGCTTAAGAACAGCCAGTCTACTGTGAAAGAAGAAACTCTTCACTGAAAGGGTTCTCAAAGATTGGAAACACAGGCTGCCCAGGGAGGTGTTTTGATCCCCATCCCTGAAGGTATTTAAAAGTTGAAGAGATGTGGTGCTGAGGGACGTGGTTTCACACCAGACTTGGTAGAGTTAGGCAGTGATTGGTCTTGATCTTAAAGGTCTTCTCCAGCAATGATTCTGTGATTCTGTGAAAGCAGGGAAGGACAAATAAATACTACAAATTAACCTTGAAGGAAGAAGGAAAGTAATACAAAGTGAATCAGAAGCTTTCAGGTGCTTACATGAGATGACACTGCTGAAGAATGGACAGTAAATTAGTGAAAGGGTCACAGTGTGAAGAGCAGTCCCATGAGAAAGCTACTATAGAAGACACAATGGTATGAACATTCATGCCTAGAGAAGGGCAACAAGGCTGGTGCAGGGCTGGAGCATAAGCCCCATGAGGAGGAGCTGAGGTTGTTCAGCCTGGAGAAGAGGAGGCTCTGGAAAGGCCTCATTGCTGTCTTCAACTACCTCAAAGGAGGTTGTAGGCAGGCGGGAGTTGGTCTCTTCCCTCAGACACCCAGTGACAGAACAAGTGGACACAGTGTCAAACTGCACCTGCCTGCAGGGCAGGTTTAGGCTGGATGTTAGGAAGAAATCCTTCACCAAAAGAGTGATTTACCACTGGAATGGGCTGCCCATGGAGGTGGTGGAGTCACCATCCCTGGAGGTGTTTAAAAGGAGACTGGATGAGGCACTTAGTGCCATGGTTTAGTTAATTAGAAAGGTTAGGTGCTAAGTTAGACTCAATGATCCTAGAGGTCTTTTCCAAGCTGGTTGATTCTGTGTGAAGAAGAGGCTGATTTATTATTCATTAAGCAGCTGGAGGCTGCCTCAAGATCACCTGCCCTTGTTCTCGTGGACGACTTTAACCAGCCAGACATCTGCTGGGACTTTAACACTGCAGAGAAGAGGCAGTCTAGAGGGTTCCTAGAGTGTATGGAGGACAACTTCTTATCTCACGTGTTACATGAGCCTACCAGGGGTGCAGCCCTGCTTGACCTGCTGTTTACAAATAGAGAGAGGCTGGTGGGAGATGTAGTGGTCAGAGGCTGCCTGGGGTCCAGTGACCATGAAATTATAGAGTTTTCAATATACGGTGAAACCAGGAGGGGCATCAACAAAACCTCCACACTGGACTTCTGAAGGACAGACTTCAGCCTATTTAAGGAACTAACTTGGAAAGTTCCTTGGGAAACAGCCCTAAAAACAAAGGGGTCCAGGAAGGTTGGACTACTTCAAGAAAGAACTCTTGAAGGCACAGGAACAGGCTGTGCTAATGTGCTGGAAGACGAGCTGATGAGGGAGACAGCCAGACTGGATGGGCAAGGAGCTTCTGAAGGAATTAAGGAAAAAAAAGAGCGTGTATCACCTTTGGGAAAAAAAGGGGAAACTCAGGAAGAGTTTAAGGATGTTGCTAGGTCTTGTAGGAAAAAAATTAGAAAGGCAAAAGCCCATTTAGAACTTAGGCTGGACACTGCTGTTAAAGGGACTAAAAAATGTTTCTATAAGTATATTAATGGCAAGAGAAGGGGCAAGGACAACCTCCAGTCCTTATTAGATGCAAAGGAGAATGTAGTAACAAAAGATGAGCAAAAGGCAAAGGTACTTAACACCTTCTTTGCCTCAGTCTTCAGTAGTGGGACAGGTTGTCTCCAGGACAACTGGCCTCCTGAACTAGCAAATGGAGTCAAAGACCAGTACAATCACCCTGTAATCCACGAGGAAGCAGTAAGGGACCTGCTGAGACAGTCCAGCATCAGTAAGTTTACAGATGACACCAAGCTAGGAGCAGGTGTGGATCTGTTGGAGGGTAGGAAAGCCCTGCAGAAGGACCCTGAGAGGCCAATGGGATGAGATTTAACAAGGCCAAGTGCAGAGTTCTGCACTTTGGCCACAACAACCCCAAGCAGCACTACAGGCTGGACACAGAGTGGCTGAAGAGCAGCCAGGAGGAAAGGGACCTGGGGGTACTGGTGGATAGTAGCTGAAGATGAGCCAGCAGTGTGCCCAGGTGGCCAAGAGAGCCAATGGTATCCTGGCTTGGATCAGGAACAGTGTGGCCAGTAGGAGGAGGGAGGTTATTCTTCCCCTGTACTCAACACTGCTCAGGCCACACCTTGAGTTCTGTGTCCAGTTCTGGGCCCCTCAACTCAAGAGAGATGTTGAGGTGCTGGAACGTGTCCAGAGAAGGGCAACAGAGGTGGCGAGGGGCCTGGAACACAAACCCTATGAGGAGAGGCTGAGGGAGCTGGGGTTGTTTAGCCTGGAGAAGAGGAGGCTCAGGGCAGACCTCATTGCTGTCTACAACTACCTGAAGGGAGGTTGTAGCCAGGTAGGGGTTGGTCTCTTCTCCCAAACAACCAGCAACAGAACAAGGGGACACAGTCTCAAGTTGTGCCAGGGGAGGCATAGGCTGGATGTTAGGAGGAAGTTCTTCACAGAGAGAGTGATTGGCATTGGAATGGGCTGCCCAGGGAGGTGGTGGAGTTACCATCCCTGGAGGTGTTCAAGAAAAGCCTGGATGAGGCATTTAGTGGTAGTGGTTTTAGGCACTAGTGGTCTAGTTGATTGGATAGGGCTGAGTGATAGGTTGGACTGGATGATCTTGCAGGTCTCTTCCAACCTGGTTAGTTCTCTTATTCTATGACTCTATGATTTGGAACCCTTAACTGTTGTTCAGTATTTTAATGTTTATACCCTTTTTTTTAATTCCTTAACTTTTAATTCCACCACCTGGAAAGGCAAGAATCTTACCACTCTCAGACTATACTCAGACTTAAAGAAGAGAAACTTCTCTGTGACTGAACAAATTTGTCTACTTATAAAGGCAGAGCAACCCTAATGATTTCATTGGTATTGTTGCTGTATGACACCAGCATAAGTGAGATGATATTTCAGGGCACCACATATCTGTACCAACAAAAATTACTTTAAAGGCTTTTTTGATAAAATCCTGACATAAGAGTCTTAAAGGGATAGTTCTCTTTACAGCTGACATTTGAATGTTCTTTCACTATAAGCTGTGTATTTCCCCACAAGCTGGCTGGAAATACTTATTTTCCAGAGAAGCATATGGCCTGGCTTTGTGAATGATAAACCTCATGGGATAGCTCCTTCCTGGTTAAAAGGTTCTCAGAATATTAATCCTGAGAATCTGTATGCAAGGGAGAGAGCTGGGAACTATCAACTGGATTTCCATTAATTTCTTGGGATTTCTATCTTCTACCTGCTTGAAGGGGGTCACACTTTCAGAAAGCAAGAGACATTGGCCATTTGAAAACTGGAACTCTTTCAAGGTGTCACAATTATGATAATTTTTCCTGCTTATTGAAGGCATCCAAATGAACTGTAGACAGGTCTTCTTCTGAACACCTCCAGGGACAAGTGGAACTTCCTCAAAACGCAGGAAATACCCATTTCAAAGAGCAGAAAGCTGACCAAGAGTGACAGAAAGTAGCTTGGGTGACTGGAGTTCCTGTCTGAACTTAACTGCAAAAAGAAAGTAAAAAGATGGAAGGCTCCCCAGGAAGATTAAAGTAAACACAGCAGGTGACATAGTATAGATCACTGTGATAGGAACGTAACATAAACAACAGTCAGCTTGTTTTTCTTTCCTCATGATTAGATCCTATACCTATCTCTTGAGTTTATAGTCTAAGGCTCCATTTCAGCAAATCCAGATCTTCTATACCTGTGTATCAAGGTCCAACAACATCAAGGAAGTTTAACAAGAGGATATAGAGGTTGTAGTTCAAGGCTGGTAGCAATGACATCATCTGGTTACTCTATCCAAGCTTTTAGAGAATGTCATAACTCAATTAACAGTTGTGGTTCAAAAACAAACCCTAAACAACATTGACTCAATTTTTGTGGTTTTCATGAAAGAGGCAGATCTTAAAATAAGGATTCAAATGAGCAGAATCAGTCACTGTGGTTTCTCCAGCTACAATAAATTGTTCATGATTGGCAATTAATGCATTTGATGTCCTTCCTTGACAAGCAGCGGAAAAAAGTGTTACCTGCCTCCTTCATCACTGCAGCCATAATTTAGACACAAGCTACCTGCTGTCCTCAAAGAAAAAGGAAAAAAAAATAGGGGGAGAGTTGGGGGGAGAAAAAAAAGAGTGAGGATCTGGTGATTTGTTTTACTATAAATGCAAGCTAATTGCATTGGTCTTGCCTTCCTAGTGGCCACGCAGCCCCAGACTCCCAGCAGGATGGCAGGTACATTCCAGGTAACATTCCCTCCTGCTGTGCATTCTGTCCCTTCACTAAGAAGGACCTGTAGAATTAGCAAAAAGGCAGAAAAAGATACCATCATTAGAAAACCAGCCTCTTCACATTCCAGAGACGCCAGAGTGTCACACACAGGTAACTGCAGTTTCACACCCGCACTCCACAGGAGGTCAAGTGTTTGGCCTGTCGGTCTTCAGAAGGGCTTTTAAAATCCCGTGCTCCACCAGCAAGTCAGTGGAAAGATGACTGCCAGAGGAGTCTGTCCTAACAACATCGAGAAGTCACTACAGCTACTGACCCAAAGTGAACTTGATTCGTACAATGTAGATCTTGTTCAACAAAAACAACTTTTTAGGGATTACAAACTTTGCTGACAGTGATAATGTTGATAATGACATTGCATGTTGAGCTATCTGCAGGGAATTTAAGTCAGCCTTGCACAGCACTCTCATTGAAGGAATTTGTATTGAAAGTAAAGACTCAAAGACACATTAAGTAGATTACAAGCATGATGAAAGAACATAGTTCTAAATGGTGAGCTGACACCCTAGTGTGAAAGTTACTTCTGCATGCATCAAGGAGCTCCTGTGAGCCCCATGATGGCCAATATTTTTGATAAAGATCTGAAGGAAATATGAAATCCTTCTTGTAAATGTTGCAGAAGATGCAGGCTACTGCAGCATTTCACCTACTTGGCCAGACTCATTATGTGCTTCCTCTCTTCATGATGTATGATATCATATGTGCAAAGGTCTGTCAACAGTGTCTCTTCTGCTACAAGTGTATTTTCTTCCTTGCAGTTTTGCTGTGCTCAAGTGGGACAACTTTACTTCAACAAACTCCATGTTCTAGTTACCTTCTTTTTATCTGTAGTTGCTTAAGAAGCCTTTCTTCAGTTTTCTTTCACTCATTTCTCTGTGACAGAAGTCAGTGGTTTCATCCAAGAGAAAACTGACGTACTATGAGGTGCTCTTCCCTTCATTTTGGCTAGTCTGTTCTTTTTTTCCAACTGCATCTTCTTCATACTGAGAGTTCTACTTTGCTGACCTTCTATGACCCTGTTACTGACTCCTTGCAGATTAGGATGCATTCATATCCCTTCATATTATCCCTCTGCTTTTCTCATCACTTCTCCATCTTCCTGATCTTTCCTTTCACAAGAAAGACTATGTTTTATTTTCTCCCATTAAAAAAAAGAAATCCAGTCTTTCCCTTGCTGCCCACTGTCTAACTTTAGACTGCAGTCTCATACTCCAGTTCTATTCTCTTTCCAGTTCAGCTGAGCTTCCAGGACCTTTCTGTTCACCTTTTCATTCAACCAAATTTACAGCCAGTATTACTACATTGACCTGTGTCTGCTTAAGGTTCAAAACTAGAACCCTCACTTGCTTCTTGCCCTTAGCACAGTGGCAATACTCTTTTGAATTCCCTTCCTCCCTTAGCTCCAGTCACTTCAGCAACTTTGTCCTTTTGGGGTTCTCTTATCAATTGCTCTCTTAACCTATACTTTCAATGACCCTCCACCTTCATAGATGATTGCATGGAGCTCTGACTGTTCCTTTCTTTTCCTCCTGTCTCTGTCTCAGCAGTCTTATCCACAAGCACAAGTTCATCTGTCATCTCCAGGTGAAGATAAATGTTTCTATTCCTCCTTTATCCATAACTCTCAGCTTCATCCATGTCTCTCAGCTTCAGCATCTTCTGATACTTATCAGCTTCAATGCACCATAACCAAAGCATGTCACACAATTCTGACTTTTCTAGACAGTCCTTACAATCCCTCTCATTTAGCAGCGCTGTGAATAATGTGATCACTGGGCTCATTGGGCAGACAGGTGATGCAGGCAGCTAGTCAAACCCAAAATCAGACCAAGTTTCCATCTTGCATATTATTTCTGAAGCCTGTAGATAGCTACAGAGTCATAACTCTTTTCCAAATTCTCCTCATCTTTGCCTTCAAACACTACAGCCTTTTTCTGCCTCTGTAAAGACCATTTTTCTAGACTTCCTTTCCTCTTGACTCTCTCCATTGGCTCCTTTTTGTTGAAGAATGCCTTGCAGACATATTTCCACCTTTCAAGCCATTTCATTCATTCTCAGTCTGCCAGCTCCTGTCTGCAGCTGACAATTATTCCAACCCTTTCTTCCATATCTGCTAAATAAAATTACCTACGTAATTTTTCTTGGTTTTTCTTTTATTGCTTCATAGATTTGAGAGGATGTCCCTGCAAGTGACCACCTCTGCCCAAGTGCAAGAGCCCACTTAGAAGTTACTGCCACAAGCAAATCAGATTCAATTTGGGGAAGCTAAAATAATTTATTGCAAATCAAAAGTCAGTATAGGATAATGAGAAATAAATCCAAATCTTAAAACACCTTGCCCAAACCTTTCCTTTCTTCCTGGGCTCAACTTCACTCCTGAATTCTCTGCCTCTTCTCCTTGAGCACCACAAGGGAACAGGGAACCACAAATTATGGCCAGTTCATCACACTCCTTCCTCCTCAGGAGGACTCCTCAAACTCTTCTCCTGCTCCAGTGTGGCATCCCACCAGCAGGAGACAGTCCTCCATGAACTTCTCCAATGTGAGTCCTTCCTACAGGTTGCAGTTCTTCATGAACTGCTCCAGCTTGGGTCCCCCATGGAGTCACAAGTCCTGCCAGCAAAACTGCTCCAGCATGGGCTCCTTTGGAGGTGTATGGAGAGATCTGTAGAGAATATGAAAGATGTATAAAATAAAATTGTCTACTCAGAAGTTGAACAGAACAAACAGTTTAGTAGATCTTACCTTTCTACATGTCAGCATTTCATAAAAATCTTCTGCCACTGGTTGTGTGCTCTAGAAAGTTGTCTCCACCCCCCCTGCCCTGCTTTCAGTGTTGAATGATTGATTTAGCTTGTCAAGGGCTAACAAAACAATGTTTCTCCTGTTGCTGTAATGTGGATCTGCTTCTCTCAAATTCCTACCTTTCATAATGAAACCCTAACACTTAAGCAAGGCTTATGAGCAACCTCACCTAATTCTGCAAGATTAGCTTTTATAATGAGCTAGTCATATTGGTCTTTAGTCAAAACAAAGAAAGAGAATTTATATGGAATCATTAATCTGACCTCTTTTAGGTATCTGCCTTATATCATATCTGGGACTGTCCTCCTCTCTCTCATTGATTATAAAAGAATTCTAGACAAAAAGCTGAAAGATAGACACCATTAACATCTACTTCTGGTCAGACCAATCCTACTCTGGTTCCACTTCTATTTTACAGAGACATAAGTGATGAAACTCAAATATCTCAGTCTAACATATTAGGTACAAGCACAATTTATTAGTATGGTGGAGCCTTTGTATACTTCTATTCTATAATGTTTTTTTATATATATATATAAAAAATAATGCACCCTTTAGGAGGGTGCCTAACCCACCACCAGCTCTTGAAAGTCAAACTGGAATCATCTCCATAATTTGATGTCCTTACAAAAGCTCTTTTTAAAGAATGCTGAATTAGTGGGAGAGGATTGAGAACTGTGAGGACTCAAAGGAATAAGGATTTGGGTTTTTTGTCTTAGAGAACATACTTGTGAAAGCAGCAAGGTTTCTGGGTATGGATACTTTTATGCTATTTTTATGTTTTAAAGTGACAAACATGAACACAGCTAGAATAATATTCTGGTGTGACATCCACAAAGGGATTAGAAGAGAAAGCGTTAAGTAGCAATAGACTGCTGCTTTTCTGATCTCTGTGAGGGTGGGACTCAGCTCAATTACATTAATCATGTAAAAGCCCAACTCTGCCTGTCTGCGTGAGCTGCCTCTATAGCCAACAGAGACAGACTGGTACTTCCTAGCATTGAAATGTAGAAGAAATGTCTGAAGGACATCAGCTGAGACTTTTTTGAAGTTCTTAACACTATCCTCTGATTGCAGGGAAGATCTATATGCCTAGCTCAGAATAAATAATTAACTTTGAGAAATTAAGCCAGATCACATTTTATCTTATTCCTGTAGTAACTGCGACTTGTGATAGCTATCAGTTAAGGATAAATATGGTGAAAATCTTGTGGCAGTATTTCAGAGATCAAACAACAACAGCCAGATGGATGGCCAGCAGGGCACGGGAGGTGATTCTCCCCCTTTGCTCTCGTCAGACCCCACCTGGAGTACTGTGTGCAGTTCTGGAGCCCCCAACACAAGAAGGACATGGAACTGCTGGAGCCAGTCCAGAGGAGAGCCACAAAGATGATCAGAGGGCTGCAGCAGCTCTGCTGTGAGGACAGGCTGAGAGAGTTGGGGCTCTTCAGCCTGGAGAAGAAAAGGCTTCGAGAAGACCTTATAGTGGCTTTGCAGTATCTGAAGGGAGCCTACAGGAAGGCTGGGGAGGGACTATTGACAAGGTCTGGTAATGTCAGGACGAGGGGGAATGGGTTTAAACTGGAAGAGGGGAGATTTAGACTGGATGTTAGGAGGAAGTTCTTTACAGTGAGGGTGGTAAGACACTGGAACAGGTTGCCCAGGGAGGTTGTGGATGCTTCCTCCCTGGAGGTGTTTAAGGCCAGGCTGGATGAGGCCTTGAGCAGCCTGCTCTAGTGGGAGGTGTCCCTGCCTATGGCAGGGGGTTGGAGCTGGATGATCCTTGAGGTCCCTTCCAACCTAAACCATTCTATGATTCTATGATTCCATTCTATATTAGGGAGCTCTTTGTAGGCTTATCTATTCATTGTGCTTACTGTAGAAAACATAACCAAAACGTAACCTGTAAAATACCTTGAGTTAATTTGCAGAAGACAGAAAATGGAGGGCATCATCATGGCTCCTGGATCTTAATCCTATTTTCAGAAGAAAAAAAAACCTTTGAGAGTTTTTTAAGCATTCCTTCCTAGCTTTATCTAGAGATCCTTAATCTAAAATATTAGGGACTAACAAGATAAATGCTTTTGCAATCCATTTAATGCATTTTTAATAAGTAACATTCCCTTGATTTGTTAGTTAGAGCTTTCTCAAAGGAGTCTTGCTCTAAAAGGTTGCCAGTTTAGTTGCAACATGGTATTAAAGGATATTAAATGTCTGATAAGGAAGGTTCCTCAAAACACACTTACCTTTGATCCAGTGCACTGTTAGAGCAGTGATCTAACAGTTGGAACAAGGGGGTGGAAGAACTATTTGCAGCTCTGACGTTGGCTCTCTGTGACTTCGCACAAGTCACAATTCTGCAAAGTCAGAGAAAGTGACTAAGCTGAGGGGGAGGGGAGGAGGCTCCTCTCTGCTTCCAAAAGCAGAGTCTCCACTCTCTCTGAAAAGGGATGAAAAGACTTAGAATAGATTTCAGCCCCCACAATGATTCTCGTTTTCAGGAAAATTGTGTTCCCCCTAATTAAAGATTGAAATGGTACAAACCAATTTTCTCTAGCAGCACTACTGGAACAACACACCCATAATCCATTAAGGTTTTCTTACAGCTGCTTTTCTGCTCATCTCTATAATTGTTTGTGATGTCAATGCTTTAGCTTCTATAACTGGCAATAGAAGTCAACATGTTCCAGTGGATGGAGCAGAATTCTCTGAAGGATGCACAGAAAATGTTATTATGTGTAGGATAATTGTATACTTACTCATTGACAAAGAATTTGTTTCAACAATGAGCTTTTCCTGCTGACTGCAGAACTGATTCTCCAGGTGGGATTCTTACATCTGCACAGAACCCCATTGATACAAGTGGGGTTTCATATGTTATCAAGAATCAACCCACTGGATGAACATGCAAAATCACAGCTTTAAAGCGGTCATTTTTAAAGCTCTGTGACCTCAGGCAGGCTGCTGAATGAGTAGGTCATAAGAATCAAGCACTATTTAATCTACTTACTGCCAAGTTCTTACCCTGCTCCTCTCCTACCCACACACACCTCCACATGCACACACCCTCCCCAGTGAATAGAACATTGACAGCTACCATGAACATCTTGCTAATTAATTCTAGAACCAATCCAGATTGGACTGGTTAGGAACTGCCCAAACGAGTAGGTGTTCAAGAGCCATGTGGAATGATTATGGTTAGGATGTCCCTAGCACTTTGCTTTTGTGTGTTTTTTTTTTAACTCTACCTTCTCAGTTCTGAATTCCACCCCCCCTCTGAAGAAGGGAGAGAAAGAAAAGTAAATAGTATTTTTTGCTTAGCTAAACCAGGTGCCAAAGGAGCTACATAAATGGGTCACTTTCAGTGACAAATAAAAAGAGTTCTAGCCCCATTTGACATTTCATGTGTCATTGTTAAATGAAATCAAGAAACTGCTGTTGCACTCAAATGAATATTACTGTAATGTCTTTGCTCACCTATGGAAAAAAAAAAAAAGACCTGAGATTCTATTTGTGATTCAAATGTGAGAAAAATAGAGGCTGGGAAATAGGAGGAAACAGAGTAGAAACAGAAGTCAGAGAACATATCTGAAAGGTTACATCTCTAGTTCTGTAGTAGATTCTTCAGTGCGTCAGAGCAAATTTGAATACACAGGCACAAGCTCACCAGTCATGGCTTAACTTCAAACCTTTCTTCTCCTTCTCTCCTTTTTCTCTTCTTCTTTCCCTTTTTTTTTTTTTTTAAATGATAACATCATGCCTGTAACTTAAGGACCTATGCTTCCTCGGTGATTCTGGGGCTGTGACTGCATTGAATCACATCCTCTTGACTGTGTCATGTAGCTGTGAAAGACCGCAGAGGTCAGGCAGCGCAGTCCAACTTCTTACACTGTTTGCAAAGGCCTCTCTGTGATATATCAGTATTCTAATGGTATCTATTTGTTGTGCAAGAATAAGGAAGTTTTCCATTAAAGTACAAGTTACCCATAGTGTGGAAACTGTGGGAGACTTGCCTAAGGACCTAAGAGACACAGGCATCTACATGAAGGGATACAGAGCTGACTCAGTAAGTATGGCAGCTGTCTATGATACATACCTGATACTCATGTGTATGTTGGCGACCATCCTACGCATATGCCTTAACTCCTGCTTTGTCCTACCAGATGTGTCATCACTGGGAAATTTGCAGAGGACTGCTGACTAAGACAATTTTGTTCCAAAATAGTCCTGTTTTACTGCAAGCACAGATCATTCCATGTCAGGGCTTTTTTTCAAGTCTCTAAGTTTTGAGTAATTGAGATAATTAGAAGTTGTGGCACTTAAATACCAGAACAGAAGCATGATACGGTTCAGAAACAAACAAATAACTGCTCTGTCAAAGTTGTGGGTGGTATAGAGAACGTAGCTATCTTTGTGCTTGGCTATAGTCACAGATTTTTTCAGGAGAGAATGTAAATGTAATTGTTCCACACGAGTCATGTGGCTGGTCTGGAGACTGCATGTGTTATGATGCTGCTGTGAGAAAATTGCTAGCCAAGGGCAAAAGGCTAATCGTTAGCACTGATGTTAGCGCTCATCTGATCAGAGATGGGAACAGGCAAAAAGAGCCATTCATCCCACTCAGCCCAATAGGACTCATACATACAGAGCCATCTGTATGCTCCAGCCAGGTTGTGTGCTCGTGCATGTTCCCTTCTCAAACACACATTTCTTCACAGTCTGCTGAGCAAAAGAATAGTTTTCCCTCATTGTTTCTTGATCCATCTGATCTGCGGTAGTTCTGGATACAAAAACTCTCAGAGTCTCTCACCTGTATATTCAGAGACAGAGGCATGTCACCACTTCTGCAGTGGAAGTCAACTGTGGAGAGGTGTGATATACTTCAAAAGTGTTGCTGATATTCAGGGATATCTCTAGATATGAGATAGCCTCATGGGAATAGACTGAGGAACTGAAGGAGGGTAATTCAAATGGTACTAAATCCTGCCAAGCCCAAGCATACCTCTGTAGAGACAATTTTCTTCAAAACTGAGATCACAGTATCACAGAATTAACCAGGTTGGAAAAGACTTCTAAGATCATTGAGTCCAACCTATCACCTATCACCTTCTAATTAACTAAACCATGGCACTAAGTGTCTCATCCAGTCTCCTTTTAAACACCTCCAGGGATGGTGACTCCACCACCTCCATGGGCAGCCCATTCCAGTGCCAATCACTCTTTCTATGAAGAACTTCTTCCTAACACCCAGTCTAAACCTGCCCTGGTGCAGCCTGAAGCTGTGTCTTCCTGTTGCTGGATGCCTGGCAGAAGAGACCAACTTGCACCTCGTTATAACCTCCTTTCAGGTAGTTGTAGAGAACAATGAGGTCTCCCCTGAGCCTCCTCTTCTCCAGGCCGAACAACCCCAGCTCCCTCAGCCTCTCCTAACAGGGCTGTGCTCCAGCCCCCTCACCAGCCTTGTTGCCCTTCTCTAGACACATTCAAGCACCTCAAAATCTTTCTTAAATTGAAGGACCCCAAACTGGACACAGTACTCAAGATGTGGCCTAAGCAGTACTGAGTACAGGGGCAGAAGGACTTCCCTAGTCCTGCTGGCCACACTATTCCTGATACAGGCCAGGATGCCATTGGCCTTGTTGGCCACCTGGGCACACTGCTGGCTCATGTTCAGACAGCTGCCAAACAGTACCTCCAGGTCTCTCTCTGCCTGGCTGCTCTCCAGCCACTCTGTCCCCAGCCTGTAGCACTGCATGGGGTTGTTGTGGCCAAAGTGTAGAACCTTACACTTGGTCTTGTTAAAACTCATGGCACTGGACTGTGCTCATCTGTCCAGGTCCCTCTACAGAGCCCTTCTACCCTCTAACAGATCAATACATGCTCCCAACTTGGTGTTATCTGCAAACTTACTGATGGTGGACTGAATCCCCTCATCCAGACCATCAGTGACAATATTAAGCAGGACTGGGCCTAGCACTGATCCCTGAGGCACACCAATAGTGACTGGCCACCAGCTGGATGTGGCTCCATTCACCACTACTCTCTGGCTCCAGCCCTCCAGCCAGTTCCTAACTCAGCACAGAGTGCCCCTGTCCAAGCCACGAGCTGCCAGCTTTGCCAGGAGTTTGCTGTGGCAGGCGGTGTCAAAGGCCTTGCAGAAGTCCAAGTAGATTACATCCACAGCCTCCCCCACACCCACCAGGTGGATCACCTGGTCATAAAAAGAGATCAAGTTGGTCAAACAGGACTTGCCCCTCCTAAATCCATGCTGGCTGGGTCTGATCCCCTGTCCATCCTGTAGGTGCCCTGTGATTGCACTCAAGATGACCTGTTCCATAATCTTGCACGGCACTGAGGTCAGGCTGAGACAGGTCTGTAATTTCCTGGGTCCTCCTTCCGACCCTTCTGAGTTTACCAGACCAGGTGCAGTAAAGGTTGCCTCATGGTCAAAGAACCCAAACTTCTACTTCAGGCACTAGCCCTTGAGCCACATATTAATAATGCTGGTGTTCCTGTACCATTCAGCATCCATCTTTGCCACAACTGGGACTGAGCAGAACACCACCTGTGCTCCTACACCATCAATCAGTTGGCCCAGAGCTTGGAATTCCCTTTTAATTACCCTGGTGCCCTTCGTGTCAATTTCATCACTGCCATGCTGGACAAACAGCAGCAGGTAATAATCAGAGTGACAAATTATTTAGGCAGCCTCCTTGTGATATCCTGTATCCAGGCCCAAGGGAGACAACAGACCTCCCTGTGGGATGGGTCTGGACAACATACAGGGCCCTCAGTTCCCTTCAGAAGGGAATCACCAGGTACTATTACCCTTCTTTTCTTTTTATTACCGGAGGTAGTAATGCAGGGAGCTGTTTGTCTAGACTTTGGTGACACCACTAAGCTGGAAGGGCAACCATTCTTGTCCCCGTGTAGAGCACTGTACCTGTCTTTGTCTCCATCTTCATTCTTCTGGCTGTCAACTCCCAAAGCCCCATACCTACTGTGCAGTGTCAGCTGGGTAGGTGAGGGGAGCTGAGGAGGTTCTCACTTGCCTCTCTGAGGAGGGACTTTTTTCCATTCCTTCTTGTCTCCTATGTCCCCTTCTTTTGTCTGGTGACAGGAGAAGATGGAGCCTGCTGCTTATAGAGCCTCTTCCTGCTGCCTTGGCCCAATCTATCTCACTTTCACACTCCATGATTGTTCTCAATCTCTCTACCTCTGCCTCAGTTCAACCACCTTCCTGAGCTCGTTTATTTGATCACACCGTACACAAGTGGCGTTCTTGACTCCTTCTAGTCCAAGCGCCAGGCTCAGGCACTCGCTGCAGCCGGAAACCTGCACAGCTGCATGTTTGTGCGGGAGCGTGGCCTGAGTTCCTACACTCTTTTGCCCTGTGCCTCTCGGCTGCGTTGCGATCATCAGCTTCTCTCGGCCCGGGAAGGAGCCAACCACTGTTGGCTGTTTCCCGCTCACCCTGCTCCCTCGCTCCTACACACAGCTGCTCCTCCTCTCGCCCGGGGGCTGGCCACCCTGGAGGTGTGAACTTATGTAGTGCGCTGGCGGGGCCCTGCCCAATGAGCTGCACACAACTACAAACAGCTGCAGCGCCCCTCGGGGTAGAGGCAATCACTGTTTGCCCTTCGGCAGTTCCTCTAATTCTCTCAGCGCTCACTAGGATCCGGTGGGACAGCTGCTGCCTTCTAACACTTAGTATTAGAAGAACACTGGAATAAGATAGTGCTGCACTTATAGACGTGAGCTTTCATCATCTTGTACCACAGACAGCGTAGACGATTAAATTATTCCCCGGGAAGAGAGTGAAGAAGCCTGTCAGTGGGAACATCCCATCAGACAGCAGTTAGTAAGGTTCTCCCTACCACTATCCTCATGTCACATCAAGTTATGCATGTGTACTGTCACTATGCAAATTACCTAAGTACCTAATCTAATTGTCTTCACTGAGCATATATAACAAAGCTGGCTTGTAGTGCCTATATATACCTGCAATCTATGTTGCAGTACTACAGATCTAACTTACTAAGGAATTCCACTAAAACTGATGAATGTCCTGGGTTTACTGGCATGGAATCCCTGGCCAGCCATGGCCTGCAGGCTGTTAGCGGTTTGGAGTCAGCCAGGGCAGTGACCCAAGTTGGCCACAGGCGTATCCCAGACCAGAAACATCATGGTCAGTGTAAAGGGGGAAGTTTACTGAGGATGAGGGCTTCTCCTGCTTCTACTCTTCTTTCTCCTCCTGCTTCTCCCCATCCCTGGAAGGGCTTGCTTAACCATCCTGCCTTCCCCTTTATTGTGACCACCATACATTTGCTGGGCTGAGCATAACTTTATATACTTTATATTGGCATTGGTGTTAGTTTTGCTGTTTTGTTAAATCTATTTCCATTTCAACCTGCAGATCTCACCACCCTCACTGTAAAGAATTTCTTCCTAATATCCAGTCTAAAACTACCCTCTTCAAGCTTAAATCCATTCCCTCTCAATCTACCACTACAAGCCCTTGCAAAATGTCCTTTCCCAGCTTTCTTGGGAAGGGACTGAATTCTGGTGTCTCCAGGCAATGAACCATTTTCTTCTGTAAGAAAATGTTGAGGCATTTCAACCAGGCGTTCTTCTGATGTAGCTCTCCTCAGGAAATAGCTGATTTAATTTTTGAGACTGCTTGAAATTTCATCTTGATAGTGAAGTTTTTGGACACAACTGATAGACTTTGAAGGAGGGGAGGTGAACATAAGCCAAGGAGGGCAGGTTTTCTCAACTCAGAACAAGTAATCCAAAAATTTCTGTTCATTTCTATTGACTGCTCTCACTGCATCTCCTGTTGGTATGTATGAACCACTCCATATTTACTCCAAAGAGGCAAAAGTCCCTTTTTAAAATATTAGCCATTTAAAGTAAAGAATCTAGGTCTCCCCCAGAGAGTTCTCTTACTCCAGTGATCAAGAGATGTTTGCTTAATGGCCCAAGAGTGACAATGATCTTTCCTGTACTCTCTCCTAGGCTTTAGCACATGAACTTTTCCCATCGTCGCAAAACCAGCCAAAAGTGTTTTTTACCCTCCCCTGCCCTGGGCTGCTCATTTCTGCTTTTGTACAGGGGTCCACTGCCCAGTTCAGTTGTGCTCATACAGCTCTCTCTGAGGCTGTTGTAATCTGGATCAGTAACTTAGCCTGAGGTTAAAAAAAAAGTTTTGTTTTTTATTTCTCTAATTCCAGTTTCTGAAAACAAGCAGAGCTGAAGTATGAAATGGAGATCTGAGCAGTGGGCTTTGAATTTCTGAAGCGATGTTGTGCTGGCACATACATCTGAACCTTGACGGTTATACATTTCACCTCTGCTCAGTTAGGTGGATGTCTGTGGCTGCCTTCACTCTCAGCTCCAGTTACTACAGTTTTGTTTAAGAATTGCAATAGAATAGCTGTATATGTTAGACTGTCTGAAAGCTGACTGACATCAGGCAAGTAACAGCAATACGGCAGATATACAAATGAAACTAATGTTGTGACATCCAGCTTTCATTGGGCCAATTGTCTTTTCACTGGGCCAGCTTCCCAGGAGCTGCTCAGATAGGAAAGTTGTCATATCCAGAAGGTTTCTTTAGATGTCTGATTCAAATGCTGATGTCTCAGGTGGCCTCAGCCACCAACTCAAACCATTTGCTATCTATCAGGAAGCATTCATATGACGTCCCACATGTTAGTCACAGTTACACATCCTCATAACAAGGTTTCACTGAAAAGAAGGGAAGCTGACTGCCACAAAACTGAACTACTGAGCTTCAACCTAAATGGTTGTTTTTTACATCATTCCTGAATGGGAGCTGAGCCTATGCTTAAAATCCCCTAATAGTGTCTTTAAGTATGGAGAGACCAAGCAGTACCGGGTTGAAGTTAGTGCTGGTGAAACACAGACAGCAAAGGAGCAGTAACCTTGCCAAATTTAATTATTTGCCCCAAATGACTGGATTTACAGGTGGTTAGTTCTATTCTAACACAGCAGAAATTAAGTTCACTTTTTTTTTCTTTTTCTGTTTTGTTTTAGAAGAGACTTCCCTGAGAAGCCCCAACTAAAGCAGACCTTCTGGAAAAGGGTAAGTCTAAATTTGGGTCTAGATGCATTGAAGTTTTTCTAAGTAACAGGCAAGTGAAAACAAACTGAAAATCATAGAATCATAGAATCAGCCAGGTTGGAAGAGATCTCCAACATCATCCAGTCCAACCTAGCACCCAGCCCTAGCCAGTCAACTAGACCATGGCACTAAGTGCCTCATCCAGGCTTTTCTTGAACACCTCCAGGGATGGAGACTCCACCACCTCCCTGGGCAGCCCATTCCAATGGCAGATCACTGCAAGCAACTTCTGAGGCTGTCTATAACAAAAATTACTTTAAAATACTTACTGGAGATGAGAATTAAGCTATAGAATCATAGACTAGTTTGGGTTAGAGTAGATCTTTAAAGATCATCTAGTCCACCCTGTGCAGTAAGTGAGGATATCTACAACTAGAGGAGGTTTCCCAGAGCCCCAGACAACCTGGTCTGGATTGATTCCAGGGGTGGATCTTCTACCACTTCTCTGGGCAACCTAAGCCAGTGTTTCACCATCCTCTGTATAAAAAAAAAAATCCTCTTCTATCAAGTCTAAATATACTCTCTTTTAGTTTCAAACCATCACCCCTTGTTCTGTCACAGCAGGCCCTGCTAAAAAGTCTGTCCCCAGCTTTCTTACAGGCTCCTTTAAGTACTGAAAGGCCACAAGAAGGTCTCTCCAGAGCCACCTTCTCTCTGGGGTGGACAACACCAACTCTCTCAGCCTGTCCTCACAGCAGAGGGGTTCCAGATCATTTTTGTAGTTTCCTACAGATCCACTCCAGTAGGTCCATGTCTCCTCCTGTGCCAAGGACTCCAGGATTATGTAGAAATAAATTCTTTCCTGAGCAAGAGGAGTATTAAGGATATCTGCCTTTCTACTGGCTTCAGACATTTCTCTCTAAATACCTACACTGTAGTGACATATATTTCCCTCAGCAGCGACAAAATGGGATTAGCTACCTTGCTGCTGATTTCCACTGCCTTTTAGGGAACCCTGAAATCTCTACACTTTTGTTACATACGTTTGAATTATTTAACAGGTTTATAGGTCATTAGAGAGACTCTAATGAAAGATGTCATGTGAGCTATAATTTATCAGGCCACCAAATGCAAGCACGCTTACATTTCCAAAACAAGGGATTTCCTTATAAAACAGCTCCTTATAATGCATTGCTCTACAACTGGTAAAACTGATGTAAAGGCCATTCTCTCCTGTGCAGATAAATGCTTGGGATACAGTCAGGTAACAGGATTTGAGTTGACAAACTCTTAAGAAGTCAGGGTGCTTCTTAAGAAACCAGATAAAACACAGTGACTGACACTCTATGTGTTCTCAGCTATGCAAATGTAAATAAAATAAGCTGGCATGTAGCTCTTAAAATAGATATAAAGCTGTTGTGACAAACAGCTATACAATGCTTCCAAAGTAAAATCACTATTCAGTTAGTTATATATAAAATAACCATTTATTAGTGATAATGGAATGTCTCCCTCTCATCATTATAGTGACAAATGTTAGATGACTACAAAGCAGCTTTCTAAACCTCAGTGGAAAAAAATGCATTGCATATTCTTCACATGCTTGCTCTGGGGGATCTAATCAATAGATTAGCACTGAAGTGATGCCTTCAATGCATTCATTTCGAATGTTGTGATCCTCCTCAAAATACTAGAATTATTGTGATGTTAGGATGTATTTCTAGTGTGGATGAGGGACTTAAAATTTGGCAGCAAAATGGCTTCCGTGTCAGGGATGAGCCTTCTGTAATCTCCTTGATGAACTGCCCAGTGATAAGCCTTTTATGAGACTCGCCCGTTGCACATGCTCAGCAGCACAGAGCCACCATTTGCCAGCTACAGCCTCCTAAGAGTCTTTCTGCACTAAGGTGCTGAGCTGGACAAGCCCAGCAGGCAGGAGCAGGCATCAGAGCTGGAAACAAGAAGACTGCTCTGTGGTCTCTGCCAAGTCAGTGCCAGAGAAAGAGCCTGAAGGAAACGCCCAAAGAAATGAAAAGCAGTCTGTCTGAAGTGCCAAAATGTAACTAAAGCTTGGGCTGGAGGATTTTAGATAGACTTTAGGGTCAGGTAACTGGTTGTTGTTACTGGGAAATTGAGAAAAGGAAATTGGCTTTGGGAAAGGGAGATTTGGGACTAAGATGGCCAGGGGATGGGAAGGCTGAGGCAGAGTGGAAAGATGAAGGATATCCTAACACTAACTAAATGAAAAAAAAATGGAGTAAGAAGTCTGGATTGGAAGAATGAAATAGGAGATGGGAACTGGCAAGAATGGCATGGAGGGGGTTGAAAAGCTTGAAAATGGGACTGGGAGAAGAGATCGTGAACATGATCATAGTTTTGTGTGTGTGTGTGTGTGTGTGTGTGTGTGTGTGTGTGTGTGTGTTCAAAGAGAATTAAACAGAACAGTGAGAGGAGAGCAAGGGCAGCCAGGCAATTATCCACCATGCTGGCCATTGCAGGAAACTGGTTGTGAACCACAGCCAAAAACTTGGAATGGGAGGGGCTGGAACTGCAAGGAGAATCCTGCAGCTGAAGGCATATATGGAAATAATGACAGAGAGACTATACTAAGATTATAAAGACAAGAAAGAGGACCAGCACGGCAGTTTGGAGTGGACAGAGACAGTAAACATCCAGCTGTGGTGAACAAAGTCATCTACCTCCAAGAGCACCCCCTGGCAACACTTAGACCTGAGCCCCAATTTCTTGACTGTTAGCGGTCTACCGTCAGCGAGCACTCATGGAACTCACTAATGTTTGAGTATCTCAGTATGAGTTCTTCAGTTGATTTAAGCCCATGCTGCCACTGGAAAGTCTGGACATGTTCTCTCCTGCCTCTGGCTACCCTTTCCTTGCTTCAGCACTAAGGAGCATAGACACACAGTAAGGGCTGATGCAGCTCAGATCTAATCAGACACTGGATGCTATTATGCAGGGGTAAGCTTTCAGTAAGATCAGCAAGCTGCTTTTCTGTGCTGCCATGTGCTTACTCATGCCAAGCAAAGTTAAAATGGTGGACCATCTAGCAAAGACAGATGGGGATGCAATGAACAGGTTTGCTCCCCATTTCTTTTTCTAGTCCTACTTACAACAACCCTGAAATGATGCACTTGTTACCCTCTGTTGGTGGACCATATGGAGGTGGATAGCTTACTAATACTGACTGTTACTCACTAACTGAAGTAATAGGAAGCAACTTTCTGTAACTAAAGTATGTTAGAGAGGCTGAGAAAATTAAAGAAAGAGACACAAGTGGGGTTTTATGTATATCAGGCCAACTAAAGGCAATGTAGCTGAAAGAATGCAATGAAAGGCACTTTTACAGTTCATAGGATCACAGAATCACAGGATGTTAGGGGTTGGAAGGGACTTCTGGAGATCGTCGAGTCCAACTTCCCTGCCAGAGCAGGACCATAGAATCTAGTGCAGGTCACACAGGAACACATCCAGACAGGCTTTGAAAGTCTCCAGAGAAGGAGACTCCACAACCTCTCTGGGGAGTTCTCCTGCTATAAAACTCTAACCAAACCAAAGATTCTTGAATATTCCTTTAAGGTTGCTTATTGGCACCTGCAAATCAAAAAGAACTCTTTGCATTGTATTAATTAGATCTCTGTACCACTATGTGTAATACAATAGTTGTTTCCTTTTTACTCTGAGGAAGAAGTTAGCACTAGCCAGATTATTTAAATAGCCATCCTATTAATTACCTAAAATTTCACATGTAGAGCTCTTGTTGCTCTGCTTAGGATTTGTTTGAATTTTAGAAATGTTAATAAGTTTTTAATACTTTACAGGGGAAAACATGTAAGGCTCAAAAAGGTGTCCACAAGTCACAGAACGACTGCCTTTATAGAAAGTGGACTTTGGTTTGGTAATTAAATTCACAATCAACAAACTCAGAGAGGAGACGTTTCCTTTGTACAGGTGTATCCACTTGGAGATTGTGTACTTGAACAAAGTGAGTCTGGCTGGAGTAGGCTGGCAGCTCTGTTTGCAGAATTGATTTCTGAGAATTATCAGGCTGGTGGCATTGGTAGGTTAGGGCTGGTTTCACCAGGGGGACTGCTAGGTGATGGCAGTACTATCACAGTGGGCACAGCCTGGCTCAGAGCAAAATGTTGAACGAGCTAGTGGCACAAATCAGTTGGTCCTAACATAAATAACATAAGTCTTTAGCTTAGAACAGACAACAAGAGGCTCTTCTCCCTTTGGTATCACTGAAGCCAAGCAGATTGATGCATAGGATGACTTCTTTTTGCGCTTGTGAGGTGGATCATATGTATGGTGGAATAATTTTAAGCTGTTTGTAGATGTTTTTTTCCCTATAGTGGTATCATGGGCACAAGGGGAATCTCTACTACATGTTTCTCAAGTCACTATATAGCAAAAGTATATTAAAAAAAACAGTGTGAGAGGACTCTTAATAACATATGTCTTCTGCCAGTTGGATTTCAAAGGGACTTTCAAACAATGAATTCTTTGGTTTGGTTTCTAAAAAGAACAACAGATATGTCTCAGAATCCCAATGTGGCAGCGGTTGGAAAGGACTTCATCTAGTCCAACTCACCCACTAAAGTGGGTCACCCACACAAGGCTGCCCAGTATCACAATATCCAAGTGGGTTGTGAATCTCTCCAGAGAAGGGGACAGCATAACCTCCTTGGGCAGCCTGTTCCACTGCTCCTTCATCCTCTCAGCAAAGAAGTTTTTACCTTATGTTTAGGTGAAAGTTCCTTCATTCCAGTTTGTCCCCATTGGCTTTGTCCTGCCACTGGGGACCACTGAAAAGAGTCTAGTCCCATCCTCTTCCCTCTAAATTTTAGCTATTGATAAACATTGAAAAGATCCTCTCTCAGTCTGCTCTTCTCCAGGTCACACAGCCCCAGGTCCCTCAGCCTTTCATTCCCAGAGAGAATTCTCTCTAGTTCCCTGTCTCTCTTGAACTAGGGAGCCCTGAATTGAACACAGTATTCCAAATGTGGCCTCACCAGGCCCTTTTCTGCTGGTCAACTTTCCAGCCACTCAGGCCTGTAGTGTTGCATGGGGTTGTTGTGCACCAGGTGCAGCACCCAGCATGTTGCCTTGCTACAACTGATCTCAGCCCATCTATCCATCCTGTCTAGGTCCCTTTGCAGAGACTCCCTACTTTCAAGCAGAACATTCTCACCCAATTTAGCGCACCTGCAAACTTACAGATGGTGCACTCAATCTCCTCATCCAGATCATTGATAAAGACTTTAAACATGACTGGCCCCAAAACTGATCCCTGCCAAGGGATCCCAGCCACCACCTGGATTTAACTCCATTTGCCATCACCCTTTGGGCCTGGCTGTCCAGCCAGTTCTTAACCCAGCGAAGTGTCCTCCCAACCAAGCCACTTGCAGCCAGTTTCTCCAGGAGGATGCTGTGGGAAAGTGTCAAAAGGCTTTACTAAAGTCCAGATAAACCATGTTCATAGTCTTTCCTTCATCCACTAAGCAGCTCACCTTGTAGAAGATCAGATTGGTCAAGCAGGACTTGCCTTTCATGAACCCATGCTGACGGAGCTTGATCACCTGGTTGCCCTGAGCACACTGTGTAATGACACCCAAGATGATCTCTCTCATGATCTTCCCAGCACTCAAGTCAGACTGACAGGTCTATAGTTGTACAAGACCTCCTTCTGGCCCTTCTTGTAGAAGGGCATCACATTTGCCAATCTTCTGTCAGCTGGGACCTCTCCACTTAGCCAGAACTGCTGGTAAAAGAAAGAGGCTTGGTGAACACTTCCACCAGCTCCCTCAGTACCCTGGGGTGTATGACATCCAGCCTCACAGAGTCATGTATAAGAGGTGCAGCAGGTCACTAACCAGCTCCTCTTGGATTACAGGTGTTCATTTTGCTCCACATCCCTATCTTTCAGCTCAGGGGGCTGGGTATCCAATGCGCAACTGCTCTTACTACTAAAGAATGAGACAAAGAAGGTGTTGAGTACCTCAGCCTTTTTCTCATTCTTGACCACTATGTTCCCCTCTAAATCCAACAAAGGACAGAGATTCTGCTTAGTCCTTTTGTTGCTAATAAATTTGTAGAAGGATTTCTTGTTCTCTTTAACATCTGAAGTCAAATTCTTTTCCAGTTGGGCTTTGCCCCTTCTGATTTTCTCCCTGTATAGCCTCATGACAATCTCATAGTCCTCCCAAGCAGCCTGCCCCTTCTTCAACCATAGACTCTTTTTCTCCTAAGCAGCCATCAGATCTCTCTACTCAGCTGGGCCAGCCTTCTTCCCTGCCAATGTGCCTTTCAGCAAATAGGGACAGCCTGTTCATGTGTGTCTTTAAGACATCCCTCTTGAGCATCACTCAGCCTTCCTGGGCTCCTTGGCCCTTCAGGCCTGCCTTCCAAGGGATTCTGTCAATCTGTCTGTGAAACAGGTCAAAGTCTGCCCACAGGAAGTCCAAGGTGGCAAGATCCATTCGCTTGATCCTGGTGCATGTAGAAGAGAGATGAGAACAGATTTAAGCAAAGCCAATAAATTTAAACAAAGCCACCATGAATCAAGATGACAGGATTTGTTTCACAAATGTCAGGAACTCAGCATTAGTTCCAAAGAAGACAAGGTGATTAAAAAAGAGGGAAAATCAACACCCAAGAAATGACAAGACTTATTATTAAGCACCGTTGCTGATCTTGTAGATTTTGCCCATTGGCTGAATACTCAGAAATCAATTGTGTCATTGATTAATTAACAATGTAAATTTCTTACCAACCTTGACCTTAATGGACACTTAACAGGCAGAACCTCATATTCCCCAGAGGAACAGAGTTGTTTTTCTTCTTTTCAGGTATGGGTTTGTTTTTTGAAGTAATACCCATGTTGAGACTTCCTGGTTTTACTTTCCCCCAAAACATTTGTAATCCCCTAACAAGATGTAACTAGAAGCAAGCTTGAATCAGCAGGAGTGTAGTTTACATGTTGAAGACTCTTTATAGTGGAGGGGAAAATCTGTGTACATGCATAGGTGCTTGCTCTAAGGTTTATGTGCTGATGAAAACAAAAATTCTTCTCTTTGTGTCCTAAAATGTGAAACAAACTCTTAACCTAACAGATGTGCCAACACTGATTTAAGTATTTCTTGGCATGAGGGATAGCACAGGACATCATTATTAATTGCCACCTTCAGAAATCTCTCCTGTTCTCCTATCTATCCCCTGCCCCTCCCCTGAGATTTGAGATTAGCTGACAGATTTGAAAATTCTCCTCAACCAATTGGACAGAAAAGAAACACACTTCCCTTGTTCACCGCTACATTTTCATCACCAGGGACGTCATGTTATTTCATGCCTCTGAGAAAGAGCCCGTGATGAAAGCTAGCAGATATTCTTGTGGATCAGAATAAATAAAGTGGAGAACTTATTTCTGAAAACCAGGTATATTTTCACTAGCTGTTGCATTGTTTCATCTCTGTTGAGGACATACATACTTCTGTCCTTCTCTTTGGCTCACGTGGTATTTCCATTATAGCACCAAACACAAACTTTAAGTGACCTTAAACTATCAGGTCAACACAAAAGCATTGTGACCACTTCTCTTTCATTCATGTGCCTCTGTTTATTTTATTTTTGCCAGATATTGTTTTCCTCTTACACAATCTAATAGGAATGTGACTGTGACAAATGTGGGCATGCCTTTGAATAACTTCTCTTGCTGTATTTGAATCTGTCCTTAACATGATGTTTCTGTATGATATATGAGGCACTGGACATGTGTCTTTCAGGTCTTCAAGTGCATCATCATGCTCAGCCAGGTGATGACACATACACCTGTGTTACCCTTCTCTGGATGAG
This sequence comes from Tricholaema leucomelas, assembly GCA_013400475.1. Classification (NCBI taxonomy): domain Eukaryota; kingdom Metazoa; phylum Chordata; class Aves; order Piciformes; family Lybiidae; genus Tricholaema lacrymosa; species Tricholaema leucomelas. Next base: position 677,449 of record WAAF01011843.1, read on the forward strand.
AGTATTTCATAATTTCAATACTCTCTCTTTTAAACTCTGTGCTAGTTTGAGCCTAAAGTGTGGGGGGGCAGGGGGACACCCAAATCACCACAAACTCATTCTTGTAAGGCAGGTTGAGCTCAGATACCTTTTCAGAGTAAATGATGTCAGTTGTCAGAGGTTGCCTGTCCTTGGGGGTGGCAGGAGAATCGTTAGAAGCCATTTGATGACTATCAGCATGACTCTGTTATTTCTGCATATTCCTGTGAAGTGGATTAGTTCCAGCTGGATCTTAACCAATATTGAACTAAATACATGCTCAGGCTCTTTGGTGTTTCTGAACCCCCCTTTTCTCCCATGTTTTACTCCAACTGCTTAATAAAGGTACCTTCTTTTAAGGGAGCTGTTTGTCAATATCAAAAGAGAAACAGGTGCCTCCAACCAGTCAGATCCACAGGGTGATAGGCACTGGAGTATACAAGATAGTGCTTGTCTCCTGACTGAGAAGAAAAGCAAGACTGCACAGGAACACAGGGCCAGGATCAGACAAGCCAGAGAGAAGCCAGAGGTGAAGTCACTGCTGTAGCACTGAAAACAGTATGTCAGGATACTGGTAAAAGCCAATACCTGAGCAGACCTGCTGTCTGCTCTTACACTTCAAACTCTGTGCAAAACAAACCCCCAAACATTCAGGAGTTTATTACCCCTTGACTACATATAGAAGTCCAAGCAAAATTGTGTGTGCTGACTCTCACAAGTGGCTTTATAAAACTTTGATCCTTGGAAGCTGATGAGAGTTTCATCACCTAACTGATGAAGTATGTCCATAAAGCACAAGCCTCTGTTTTTTTATTATCATATGCAACTTACTGACGATTTTCTTGGAAAATTTTCAAGAACAACTAGTACAAAGAATAGGATTTGAAGCAGGATCTTAGCCCTTGGCTTCTCCTATTTCATGCTGAAGCAGGGAAGTTTCTTTTGTGATGCCATCTCCAGTTTCCTTGACATGTTCCACATCAGAGATCCTCTGAACAGAGCCAGGGAGGTGAACAGTCACCATTCTTTGCTCTGAACCTAAGTAGTTTTAATAGAAATAGAACTGATTTCTGATACATTTTGGATGGTTGACAGGGTTTTTTCCCTTACTTTTCCAGTGAGCTTTGAGTAATAAGCTATTCCCTGAGAAGTGCCAGTGTTCCAGCCTTTGTAGGGGTAGAAAACCAGTTATTGTACTTTAAAACTGCTCCCATATACAGAAACAATATTCAGTAGCTCTAACATCTTTTGAAGCTATTACTCTTAAGTCTTCATCTTGTCTGAACCTTGAACTATTGCAATCAAGTTATTAGGTTCAAAAGACACAGCCAACAATCACCATGCTCGGTCTTCAAACTTTCATAAATATTCTTCAAATACTTCCTCAGTCCCATCAGCATCTCCATAGATTCCACTGGACTCCTTCCAGTAGTTCCCTGTCTCTCTTGAACTTAGGAGCCCAGAACTGGGCACAATACTGCACATTATTATCTTTGCTGAGTTTAAACCACCTGCATTACAGCTTTGCATTATAAGCCTCCTGAGGAATTCTTGAAAAGAATATTTCACCTGAAAAGATTCAGTTTGTGGTTGGTTGATTTCTTCCCCAGAACAATGTTCAGCAAAAAATACATGCTTCTCTGAATAGCTTTTGTAGTTTCTCATTATTGGTATGTGCCAACAATACAACTTGACAGCTGATTGACTTCTTGAGGATGTATTCGTTGGAGTAGCCTCTTATCTCCTTTGCTCACTTCTTCTCTTTTCAGCTCAGAGTGATCTAAAAGTAAGATTAAAAAAGGTATATGTAGCGAACTTTCAACATCAAGAGTTCCTTCCAAACTACAGCAATGATCATTCTGGGGATTTCAGTGAATCAGCATGACATTAATACACCAATATGGTTGGTTGTTTTTTCAGATGGATTAGGCATGACTTTAGACCACTTTCATTCTTCATTGTTTTGCTGAAGAAAAAAGGATAGAAACATATCCTTGCTAAAATCCCACCTCCTTGTGTGAGAACAATGACCACAGTTCAAGAAGACATAGAGGCTTCATAGCAAAACTTGGTAGTGTTTAGTAATGATTTACCCTTGTCTATTGACAGCAAACCCTAAATAATGATACCAAAAGATCACCAGCCAGAAGCTGGTAAATTTAGCAGAGCAAATCCAGTGGAATTCACCCTATCCTAATACGAGTGAACGTCTGGAACAAAGCCTTTTGTTGCAGTGCCGCCAGCCTAAACAACAAGACTATTGATTGCATGTGCCAGCCTTTGTTAGTGGGGGCTACCTGAAAAGATGAAAATGGCATGAATCTGCAATTTCAGAGCCATTCTCAGCTGCAAAACATCCATCTCTAAATGGACTCAAGAGGAGCACTCATGTTGACTTAAGGGTATATGCTAAAGGATCATGCTGTCATGGTCTATCCCTAGGAAATGAATTTATTTCCAATGCCAGTGCTGAGTTAAGTCTCAAGAAGCCACAGCAGAGTTCTGATCTTTCATGTCACCACAATTATTGTCATTAATTCATCTAGTGAACAGCAGTCAAATCAGTGAGCCCTACAGACAGCTTATCGCAGAATCATACAATCATGGAGTCATAGAATCATATGAGTTGGAAGGGACCTTGAAGTCATCTAGTTCCAACACTCCTGCCATAGGCAGAGGCATCTTCCATTAGATCAGATTGTTCAGAGCCCTGTGCAATCTGGCCTTGAAATCTTCCAGGCCTCATTGATCAACCATCACTAGTTCATTTTGAGGGTTTTGTCTTTCTAACAAGGGAAAAAAGGACCTCTAATTGTTGTGGCTTTGTGTCGAGGAACCTGTAGTAAACCTGTCTGCTAAATCACATGCAACTGTTCTAAGTAGCTTCCCTCCACTGCAGGGTTATTTCTGTTTCAAAGGCTTGCAATGGTCTGAAGATGAAATATCAGTTTATCAGCAATTGCAGTAGGCAGGGAGGGGAGAAGCCAGGCTTCAGTCAGGTGAGACTCTACAGCTACTGCCACTGTAGCCAGAGTGCAGTTCTTCAGTTATAATTAAAAATTACATTTAAGAGACTGATTGCTACAAACTCTAACCACAATTTTACTCATGAGCTTCAAATCTGAGCTAGGTAACACTAATATTGACCAGAGAAGCTCTCTGTTATCCAAGAAGAAACAAGTTGGCAAACAGATCTGTGCTGCTTTAACTTGGTTTCTTTGAAAAATTACATTTTTAAGGAAATTAGCTGAGAAACAGAAAGTGTATGTGGCTAATAACATACAGGCACTGTGTTGTGGAGGGGAATTTAATCGATGCAAGATGATATTTTCCAAAATTAATATTGTTAATTTTGCTATTCAGAACTCTCACCACCCCCAACCACTCATTTTAATAATATTTGGGTTCTTACACGGGCATGGAAACATTCTCTGGATAATATCTAGATCCAGCAATAACCAGCAAAATATATAAACATTAATTGAACTGGAAGAGAAGATTCCTGTGGTCAAACACCACTTGCAGTCAATATGCTGCTTGCCCAGTAGCTGGGCTCAAGCTCTTTCTGCTCTATGGCAGAAGGCAGTAGACAATTACAAAGAGGCATTTAAGCATTTACCCAGAAATTATTATTACCCACTCGTGGGGGCTAGCCACAGTTCAGACAGTGCCCAGATGCTTTCAGGGGCCTCTGTCTTGTTGGATGTTGAGGCTTGAGTCTTCCTGGCTTCTGGGGAAAGGACGCAGACAATCTCTGACCTTGTCCCCTGTCTTCTTCTGGACGATCTGTGTATACATCCAGGGATTCTAGGCAGGACCTTCAGGTGCAGAGGCAGATGTGGTGCAGTCTCAGCACGATGTCATGCTGGCCACATAGGCTGATCGTGTGCAGGCATCCAGGGTCTGCTCCTGGTAACTCACGGCAGTGGAGTTTAGCAGGCAAACAATAAGGCAGTGTGCAAGAGCAACACGTCTGGGCACAGCAGAGAGAGCAGGGGAGCAAAGCAGGGAAGCAAAAGCAGGTTGTTTACTTGTGTATCTTCTTTAATCAATGTGGGCCGAGATTAATTGCCCTTTGGACACAGAACAGTCAATCAGGATGGCAGTTAGCCAAACCACACCATATTAGGCAAAGCCACAGGCTCGCTCTTCCCTAATTTAGGAAAAGCACAGGCCTTGCACTAGGCAGGCACAAGCTAAGTGTGTGTGCCTTACACCACAGGACCCTGGGCAGGCCAGACTCAGTGGCTCCAGGTTCTTTTGTGTCTCTTTCCTTTGCTTGCCTCTCTGGTGGAGCAGAAAAACATGCCTAGGCAAGGCAGGACATGTATAAGCCTATTTTGGGCCTATGAGGCCTACCACAACACACTGCTCCTATGAGAAGGAAGAGTCCATCATGTGTTACCATCCCTGCTGTAGCCACCTGAATTTTCTTGAAGCTCTTATTGCACCTCAGCACCTGCAGATCCTAATATAAGACTAAACTCAACTGCATCCTAGATTAGCTATAGAACAAAGTTACTAAGAAAATTGGAACTCCTGAAGTGCTTCTCCACTGGGTTATCCCCAGTATATCTTGGAATTAATAAATTCTTTAAACATAGGTGTTTGGGTTTTTTTTCCCCCACATTTTGGTGAGATATATTCCCTGGTACTAGGAATAAGCCAGTTTCCAGAATAACCACCACAGAATCGTAGAGTGGTGTGGGTTGGAAGGGACCTTAAAGATCAGCTAGCTTCAACCCCCTTGCCGTTAGCAGGGGCAACTCCTACTAGACCAGACTGCTCAAGGCTTCATCCAATCTGGCTTTGAACTTCTCCAGGGAGAGGGCATCCACAACATCCTTGGGCAACCTGTTCTAGCAACTCACTACCCTTACTGTAAAGAATTTATTTCTACTACCTAGTCTAAACCATGTGAAATAAAGTCTGACAGCAGAGTGGCATCAAAACCAAGTGAAGAATTCCCACGTCCCTTTCTTCCCCTCAAAAATCCCATTTTTATGACACTATGACTAAAGCATCAATTTCCTCAGAGGCCATTGTACACGTTCAAAGTCAGTATTAACTATTACAATTCAGTATAACTGAAAAGTAGAGTGAATCCTATGTTGGAAATCTGTCCCTTGGACACTCGCATGTTGCTGAGGTACTCTGTCTGCTCCCAGAGGAATCTGCCCATTGACTTCAGATAAAGAACTTCAGAAAAAGATAAAGAAACCAAATGAAAGGCTTTCAGACCACTTCCTCTTCCACTTTGTCACACTAATTCTGAGCCATGTACTGATGTGAACATGCTTCCCCAAGGAGGAACTGTTCATAAACCACCTCCAGCCAAAGACATTCTTTTTCTCGCTAAAGATTCCTTACCTTTTTCTTTCCTTCCTTTACAGAAGAAAACATTTTTTTTGTTCAGACTACATTGAATCCACAGTCAAATCTACACTCCAGTGATGAACCAAGCAGGCATTTTGTTTTCCCTTCCCAGTTCTGAAAGGCAGCTTGTTAAAGGTTTTTCAAGCACAAAGGCACAAAGGCTGACTAGAATAATATTCGTATACATGAATAAAACTTCTGGTAAGAGGTACTGGTAGAGTTAGGCTGTGCTGCAGTGGATAAACCTACTTTATGAGAATTATAGAAAATCTAAGTTTAATCTACTCTATAGAAAACTTCATTTGGACAAAGGGAAATCAAGCACTGGATCCCACCCCATATCTATATCTATATTCCCAGTCCTGAGGGGAAGCTGCACAGCTTTTTGAATTCCTAGAAGCAGGCACAGATCAAACCTAAGCAGATTATTTTCTTCATCATCTTCTTCAGAAGGTACGTTGCAGTTCTATCAACCGGAGGAAAGAAAGGATAGCAACCCATAACATTCTGCTAGCTACCCTGTTGAGACATCACAACAGTATTTGATGCTCTGAAATCACCACGTTAAAGTAAAATTACTCTTCCAGTCACAGAAAAATACAGAATTCAGCCCTGAAACTGAACAAAAAATAACTTTGAGCCAAAGCCTAAACTGTTAGGTCATAAAGTTTCAGTGCTGAATTCATAAAAATGCATTTCTATTGCTCTAGAAGGCACCTTTCCTCTGCATATCTCAGTTTTTCCTTTTTCTGTTAAGAAGATAGTTACATTTTTTTATCTTTCTCAATGGGAAAAAGGAAAAAAAAAGCTTTCAGTCTTTCTACAATTATGAGAAGGAATACCCCATTCTTCCTCAATATCTACAAATATGCCTATTGCAGAAGATAGATAACATTTTGCCACCCTGGCTAACATTCCCTTCACCTGCTAGCACTGGTTATGGGATTTTTGAAAGACTTGATGATCTTGTTGAGAAAAAGACTTCTAGAGATTGTTAAACTCTGGGAGAGTCAACCTGGAAACACCATACTCATAACCACAACAAGAAAAAAAATGTCCTATGTGAGCTAGATTGGAATACCTACCTTAGTTAAAAATCTGTAGGCTCCTCTGTATTCTCTATAAACCCACAGAATTTCAGCTCTCTTCTCCACATGCTCACTCACTCTAAAACTGTATTCAGTCATAAGAAGGCAAGTTAGGGAGAGACAAGCAGAGAACGGCTGTCTTTCAGTCATGGTACCAACACTTAGATCAGTTCTCAACCTACTATTCCTTTAGCTTATGATACACTGTGTCAAAAATCAAAGAGGACATTGCTCAAATTAATTTTCAGGAAGTGCATTCATTGTAATGATCACTGCATTATTGCAGAATCCCAGCAGGTGGGGGTTGGAAGCGACCTCTGGGCATCGTCTAGTCCAATCCACAGCAGGCTGTCCAAGATCTCAATGTCCAGGCAGGTTTGGAACTTCTCCAGAGAATGAGACTCCATAACCTCTCCGGGCAGCTTGCTGCAGGGCTCTGGCACCCTCACAGGAAAGATTTTTTGCTTCCTGTTAAGATGGTACCTCCTGTGTTCCAGTTTGTGACCACTGTCCCTTGTTCTGTTGCTGGGCACCACTGAAGAGACTGGCCCCAGAGATTATGAGAATGAGAAAACTATCATAGCTGAGCAGCCATTTAAAGTAACCTGTAAGGATAACATTATCCTTCAGCTTTACTCTATGCTCCCATTCCAAACCAACTACTACACTTAGTATTTGGTTTTCTTAGTTGTGCTATAATCCAGTTCTTATCCTCTCCAAGGCAAGGGAAGCCACATTCCAGTGGTAAATCAGTGCTGCTTTCAACAGAGCTGAGGAGTTCCAGGAAGCAGTTAAAACTCTGTCTGTGATGTGGATGCAAAGATCTCAACTTTGCTGATGATCAATGTCACGAGTTGAAAGAGAAAGCAATGTGATTACAGAAGATACTTTTCATTTTAGACTTCTGTTTTGGGGCTTTTAAATGTAAACTTTTTCCAGTTAGGTAATACTTGTACCCCTTCACTGCCTATGTGTGTTCTCAGATTAGCTCTTTACATTGCACCTTCCATGGAGCTTTTACCTCGTTCAGGGCACAGAGCATCTTCTAGGAATAAATCAGGGATGCACAGGAGAGATTTACTATGGACATAAAGAACCGTTACCCTCATCTCTGCCATCCCTGACTGTATGGCTCCCATGATTAGGGCTGTCTGTGCCTCTGTGTACTAGTGGATGTTGTAGTATTGAAGATTCCAGTTTCACATGTGGTAGAACTAGAAAGGTCGTGGTGAAAGAGACAGGAGAATGCAGGAAGGGGAAAGCAAATCCTCAACAGAAAATACCCATTCTTCTCTATGAGATTATCCTTTAGTTCTGCTTCTCTTGCAAACCTTCTATTTGATACAGTGTCATGTAAAACATAGTAGTCATTAGTTTCCATGTCTGTCTTTGGAAACTCAATTCAAGTTGTCAAGTACTCAGCTGGAGTTAAGGAATCTACTATTTAAACCTTAACAAATAACTATATTATCTGAGATATTTAAACCCAAGCCTCTTTAACTGAACAGCAGAAACCAGTGGGCATCTCTGACAATGTGCACTTCATTTCACATCTCAGCTTCACACGGGCAGAGGATGGATAAGAAACCCAACTCATTTCATGGGCAGATTGTGAAGAAAAATTAATGGTCACTAAAAAAATGATATATTACATTAAGTCTGTCACTGAAGTCCACATGGAAACAGGGGAGTATCTGCTAGTGTTTTTTAACAGCAAGATGTTGGGGAGAGAAGCTCCATTCTTATCAGTAAAGAGCTAGATGTGATGATGTCCATGAAAATTACCAAGAACCTATTGCTATAAATATTACCATTCTTTAGTTATTTCAAACTGGTTATTTACTGCTTTAATCTAACCTAGAAGTCAATGTTTTGTAGATCAACAAAGTAATGTCCTAGTTTGGAAAGTTAGGAGTCTCTCTCTTCTAGACTTTCATGTAAAGAGTCTTATCCAATTGCTCTTCCTTCAGGTGATGCCATTTGCCTCATTGTGTCACAGAATTAATCCCTTATTTCTGCCTGAAATGACCTCTCTAGAAACTGCCAATACCACAAAGTGGGAAATAGCTCTGTGTTGGAAGTACAGATAAAAATTGCAAGAAATGCTTATTTTACAGCATTTTTATTTCTTCATTTTAATTGAATCATCTCAGACCACTTAGAAGACAAGAGTCTGCGGTGGAGACAAAGAAGGCTTGAGGAAAGCAAGAGGGACCGAAATGACAGAGTGTATCAGAGTGCAAGGATGGGGTGCATCCCAAGTGTTAAAATGAGGATAGAACAGGACCAAAACGGGAAAGAAAAAGTCCATCAACACAGTTTGACCAGTTTGAGAGTCTTAAATTATCAAGCTGTCTTGGATCAAGAAAGCATGGATCATAGACACCCGAGAAGGATTAATCTCACCTTTTTGTGGGCAGTGGCAGAACAGGTGCCATGCTGCCAGTCAATAAAAACCCAGGCAACAAAGTTAATCATGGTTTTGCACCCGAACATAGAGAAAGCATTCTTTGCTCTGAGGGCGGTGGAGCCCTGCACCAAGCTGCCCACAGAGGCTGTGGAGTATCCTCTGGAGAGATTTCAAACTCACCTGGACATTGTGATCCTGGGCAACCTACTGTGGTTGACACTGCTTTAGGAGTTGGATTAGATGATGCCCAGAGATCCCTTCTAATTACCACAATGCTGAGAGTCTGTAGTTCTGTAACTTAAGACTTCAATTCACCTCACTAGAGCTAGATACTTACTTCAGGATGAGATGTAGCATGCTGTGAACTCCATTGACTGCAATGGTGTCTCAGTCTGGACGTTGGGAAGAAGACGTGGTTCTTTTTGAACATTCCTGTGAGTGAAATAAAGATGCAAACAAGGTCATAGATCAAGACAAAATTAAAGAGAAAGACTTTTTTAGTCTTAATAGTTACTTTTAGTCTTAATAGTTACTTACCACTGCAGTAACTATTTAACTGGAGAGGGACTTTTTACAAAGATGTGGATTTTACAGAGACATGGAATGTCAGGAAGAGGGGTAATGGCTTCAAACTGGAAAAAGCTCTATTTAGATTAGACATTAGGAACAAATTCTTCCCCACGATGGTGGTGAGGCTCTGAAACAGGTTGCTCAGAAAAGCTGTGGAGGCTCCAAGGCTGAAAGTGATCAAAGCCAAGCTGGATGGGGCCTTCAACTACCTGGTGTAGTGGGAGAAATCCCTGCCCATGGCAAGGGTATTTGAACTAGACAATCTTAAAGGTCCCTTCCAACCCAAATCATTCTATGATTCTATGACTCTATTTCCAGTTCAGCTGTTCCACCACCTACAAAGATTTTTATTGGCATTACACTGGTACACAGAGAGGCCAAAAGGGAGTTGACCTTTGAAGTGAACTTGACTCCATGGTCTGTACCTTGCCCATAGATTAGGACATTCTTCATCCTGCTAAACAGAAGAGCAGCTGGTTTCCTGCCTTTACTGGAACTGCCACCATAGGCAGTTGTCCACTTCTGACTGGAAGCACTGCATGCATACGGTGAAGCTTCCTGCCTGGCTGACACTGTGATTCTTTTCAAAGCTGAATTAACCAGAAATATTGCTGCCACTACCAGAACTTACGGGCTAACCACTCTTCCTAGGCTGCTCCATGACTTTATTCAGTGAGGCTTCTCTATCAGGAACATTTATACACAATGTTAGAAGAGGCATTGAGGGAAGATTGCAGGAAAATCAGTTTCAAGAACCAAAACATTGCTAAAATTGGACATATCCTGGCTTAGTGAGGGATGAAAAATGCCTAAGAACTAAGAAGGAAATTACACAGTATCACAGTATCACAGTCTCACAATATCACCAAGGTTGGAAGAGACCTCATAGATCATCAAGTCCAACCCATTACCACAGAGCTCAAGGCTAGACCATGGCACCAAGTGCCACGTCCAATCCTGCCTTGAACAGCTCCAGGGACGGTGACTCCACCACCTCCCTGGGCAGCCCATTCCAGTAGCCAATGACTCTCTCAGTGAAGACAGTATCACAGTTCACCAGGTTCTAGAGAATTTGATTTTTTTGTTGTTTTGTTTTTTTTTTTCCTTTGCAAAATGAGAGCAAGCTGTCATGGAACTGAGCATAGCAAAGTCCAGCTGCAAAACCTGGGCACCACCTGCTACCTCACAGATGCCTGAATCGTGGCAATTTTGAATATTATGGTTGATTTTCCTGAAAAGTCTTAGAAAGCAACAAGAGGTTAGAAGACAAAGCAGAATTAATGGCACTGCAATTAATGAACATGTGTAGCACAAATTCTTTCACTGAAGATGAAATGTGAAGTGTGGTGAAAACATTAAGAACTAGTAAAAACTCTGAGCTTTTGTTGTTTCCTCAAAATACTAAAAATAGAGCAGTACTGGTGAACTACGTTTCTTTTTAGTCACCCGGAAGATCAAAGCACATAAGATCTGGTTTATCAGGACCACCTCCAGCACAAATGAAGATGTCCAGTTCTTAGGCCTTGCAAGCAAAGTAGTATCTTCAGTGACCACTGCTTTCATCTCTTTGCTAAAACACGTAGGCTGAAGGTGAGCCAGCAGTGTGCCCAAGTATCCAAGAGAGCCAATGGCATTCTGGCCTGGATCAGGAACAGTGTGGCCAGTAGGACAGGACAAGGGAGGTTATTCTTCCCCTGTACTCAACACTGGTCAGGCCACACCTTGAGTACTGTGTCCAGTTCTGGGCTCTTCAATTCAAGAGAGATGTTGAGGTGCTGGAAGGTGTCCAGAGAAGGGTGACAAAGCTGGTGAAAGGCCTGGAACACAAACCCTACGAGGAGAGGCTGAGGGAGCTGGGGTTGTTTAGCCTGGAGAAGAGGAGGCTAAGAAGTGACCTCTTTGCTGTCTACAATTACCTGAAGGGAGGTTGTAGCCAGGTGGGGGTTGGTCTATTCTCTCAGGCAACCAGCAATAGAACAAGAGGACACAGTCTCAAGTTGTGCCGGGGGGAGTATAGGCTGGATGTTAAAAGGAAGTTCTTGACAGAGAGAGTAATTTGCCATTGGAATGGGCTGCCACGGAGGTGGTGGAGTCACTGTCCCTGGAGGTGTTCAAGAAAAGACTGGATGAGGCACTTAGTGCCATGGTCTAGGTGACTGGATAGGACTGGGTGCTAGGTTGGACTGGATGATCTTGGAGGTCTCTTCCAACCTGGTTGATTCTATGATTCTATGACCACCAATGACTTTAAAGGGCTTGTCCTTCAGAGGGTGGCTACAACAGTGATAGCATGACAAGTACTTTTCAGACCGTATTTTAGGAATTGTGATGAAATCTTCATCTTCAGAAGACATTCAGAGAGTTCCTAGATCTCAGTCATCTCCATTTCGTATCTATGCCTATCTTTCAGTCAATGACCCTGTTACTGTCACTGAATAACCCCCTTTTTCACCATTGACCTCATCAGGATCTCTAGAAACAGTTTAAATACAGGCCAGTTCTAACCTTTAGAAATTAGGAAAGCATGGAAAATATGAGAGTTGTTAGATGTTTCTTCTGTATAAATGGTGTCCACTTAGCACTTCAGTACCAGGATTTCAGCTGGACAGAAGGATGCTTACCTGGGAGACATGGGCAGGTTAACCAAGACTGAGAAAGAAATCTCCAGCTATTTCTACATAAATCATCCAAAGCCCACAAACAGGTGGACATTTTCTGAATGGGTACCTGCTAGACAATTGTCCAAAATTTATGTATTAAAGTAGAACATTGAGGAGTTTCATGGCACTCCAAAATTGTTTTGTGAAAGACTTCGGAAAAATAATGAGTAATTTGATCAAAAAATGCCTAGTAACGGCCTCCTGCCCTGACACTGGTTTTGTCCCACCTTTCAGCCATTTTGAGACCAGAAATGCCATTTTGACGGAGTTAACTCATCACATCTACCTTTGCACAACAATAACTTCAAACCATCGAGTTAATGGTTTACTACACAGCACCTTGCACAATTTCCTGTAAAGCATTCCCAGATGACATATGAGGTGGTAAGAACAAGCTGTGTGGTATAACTAGTACTGAACTCACAACATACTTTGTGTTGACCCATCATACCAGGACAGCTTTGGTGGGGCCTTCCCCATTTTGCACATGGTCAGTTGGAAGATGTAAGCTGCATATATGCTGTTTGCATCCCAGCTGGATGTCGGAAAGGACCTCTGGAGATCATCTAGTCCAATTCCCCTGCTAAAGTAGGGTCACCCTGAGCAGGTTGCCTAAGATCACAATGTCTAGGTGGGTTTGGAGTCTCTTCAGAGAAGGAAACTCCACAACCTCAATGCTCTGTCACGCTCAAGAAGTTTTTCTTATGTTTAGGTGCTCCTGTGTTCTAGTTTGTGCCCGTTACCCATTCTCCTGTCACTGGCACCACCGAAAAGAGTCTGGTCCCATCCTCTTGCCCCTCAACCTTTAACTATTGATAAGCATTGAGAAGATCCCTTCAGCTTGTTCTTCTCCAGGCCAAACAGCCCCAGCTCTCTCAGCCATTCTTCTTCAGAGAGACGCTCCAGTTTTCTCAGCTTCTTTGTAGCCTGGGAAGCCTAAAACTGGAGACAGTACTGATGTGATTGGTAGCTCATGGTGAACTTCTTGTTCACCAGAACTCCCAGGTCCTTCCCTCTTGAGCTGCTTTCCAGCAGGTCAATCCCTCACCTGTACTAGTGCAGGGAGTTATTCCTTCGCAGGTGCAGGACCCCTTGCTCTTGTTCTTCTCATCTCATAAGTCATCTGGGGGTGCTTCAGAGGAAATTGTGCAAAGCATGATAGAATAAACCATTAACTTGGTGAATTAAAGGCATCATTGTACAAAGGTAGAAGAGATGAGTTACTCCTTCAAGAGCAAGTTCTGCAAAATGGCATTTCTGATTTGAAAAGGACTGAAGGGTGGTATACTTGCCCTTGTTGCATTTTATGAGGTTCCTCTCCACCTAACTTTCCAGCCTGTCCAGGTTGTCAGGCATTGAGGGCTGCTTGGTTCCCATATGGATCTGAATCCATTTGGACAAGGGTCCTTCACACTCTGATGGCTAAACCATTCAACAGCCATGTTTGGAGAGATGCATACAGATGCAGTCACCATCGCTGGAGGCATTCAAATACCTTGGCACTTTTGAGATGTGGTATAGTTGGGCATGGTGGTGTTGAGTTGATAGTTGGATTTGATGACCTGAGAGGTCTTTACCAACCAAAATGATTCTGTGATTCCACCACGATTCTAAGCGTTAGGCTGTGATGGTGGTAGAGAAGGCCAATTGGTCAGGAGCTGCCCAGGACCATGGAGGCGCGGGTCTGCGATCCGGCGAGGCTCAGAGACGACGGCTCCACAACCGCGAGGGACTCAGCGAACCCTCGATGTCTCCTCCCGTCCAAGCCCGCCCTCCCCCGCCCCCGGCCCCACTTCTTTACCCTTGCCTCTCCAAACTCCGCCGCCCACCCTCTCTGCTCCCCCAGGCGCGTCCCCGCCGGGCTCAGCTGAGCAGACAATGGGAGATCAAAGGCGGACTGGGGCGGGAGGAGGAGGATGGTGCCGGGGGCGGCAGGAGCGGTTGTTGCGTGTGGCGCCGACTCTCTGCGCTCGATTAGTGTTCCTGGGGAGGGAGCGAGCGAGGGCACGGCGGGGCGGGGGGTGCGGGGCCCGGGCCGCCGCCGCCGTGCGCGAGTGTGTGAGCTTGTGAACGCGCCTGTTAGCGTGAGCGCGCCCCTAAGGGAGCGTGAGTGGGCACGGGGGCGCGCCTGTGTGCGTGCGAGAGGCGCGGGAGCGAGCGGGGAGCCAGCGAGTTGCGCAGCTGCCGTGCGCGCAGCCCCGCCGCCGCCACCAGCAGCACCTCAGTGGCATTTAGCGATCGGAGCTGGTAGTTGCGCTGGAGAGAGACGCGCAGGGAGGAGGAAGAAGAAGAAGAAGAAGAAGAGGTGGAGGAGGAGGAGGAGAAGAGGAGGAGGAGGGGGAGGGAGAGGGAGAAAGAGAAGGAGAAGAAGAAGACGACGACGACGACGACGAAGACGAAGAAGAAGACGAGGAGGAGGGAGAAGAGGAGGAGAAGGAGGCCACACGGACACCAACTGAAACAAAGTCTTTCCAAACCAGCACCCAACTCTACCTTGTGAGGATCCCCAGCATGGCTTCCGAGGAACTCTACGAGGTAACAGCCCCCCGAGCGCCGGCCCTGCCCCCCGGCCCCGTCGGCCACCCCACCCCACTCGCCTTTTTGTTGCTCTCGGGAGAGCCGGCGGGCTTGTCACCCACACTTGCTGCGGCTGCCCCTGCCCGCTGGGCCCAGCGCCTGCCTGTGTGTCTGTGTGTCCGCCCCCCGCCGCCCAGCCTGGCCCCCCGCCCCCCCTTTCCCTCCCCAGTTTTGCTGGAGGAGGACGGAAATGTGACTGAAAGGAGGAGACGGCAAAGTGTTACCCGTGGCCTGCGCTTCCCCCCCCCTCCACGTTCACACCACACTTTGACTCCAGAAGGAGAAGTGTGGGGGGTGCCGAATGGTGGGGAGCAGCGCTGACAGCCGCCACTTGCTCCGGGAGTGAGCAGGGTGAAGTGTGTGTGCAAAAATGTGTGCAAAGCAGAGTTAGTGCATGTGTCCGGGCAGGGGGGGCAGGGCAGAGAGGCTTTCCTCCTGCATTGTACCCAAGTCCTGGGCTACCATCCTGTGCCTTGGCCATGCAGCAAGCCGCCGTGATGCAAAATATTAAAATTTAAACTCCTCGGTTCTTCGTGCTTCAGCGACACGGTTAAGGCTGCGAGGAGAGCCCAAACAGATTCAAAGTTAAGGCTCTGACACACCATCCTTCACTTGCCGCTCGGGAGGTGGTCAGCGTGGGTGCTGATGGGAGGGAAAGGGTTTTGGGGTGAAGAAGAGAGCGAGGTAACAGCCCAACTTTGGATTTCCTGTCTTACGTGTGGAGATTTCACATCCTTGCCCTTAATTGAAAAGCATAATGGTTCTCTTGGATTTAACTTCCTTGTTTTCATTTTTACAAGAAGTCATCCTTGGGAGTGAGAAGCCGTTGTTGTTTTAGAGCCATTCTTGTCTTCTGGGTAAAGAAGTGGTCACCTAAAACAAAAAATGGTTTTATCTCATAGTTAGTGTGCATGCAGGCACTGCTCTATGAAAAATACTTATATCCAGAGGCTGAAAGGCTGAGGTCAAAGGGAGACAGGCAGCCTTCAGGACACTGACAGAGGAAGATGCTTGCTTTACTGTACTGTTGGTGCATGTGTATCTCCCCTTAATGGAGTTACGTCTGTGCTGCCATGGGTGAACAGACCTGGAGAAGCCAGGGCAAGGTGCCCTGGATGGGCAGGTTGTGACTACGAATCAGAGGTGCTGAACTGATAGCCTAGGAGATTCCCAAGAGAAAAAAATGATGATTGGTTGCTTTGGCAAGTTTCCCTATCCTCATAACATGGCTTAAGCCAATCTTGAAGGGATCATCCCTGAAAGCAGGAGAGAAATTTAGGGAATGCTCTGCATGTGAATGGATTGCCAAAGACTTGCTTTGACTTTGGGAAAAGTTGTGTTGGGTTTGTGAAGTTGGCCCCAGAGGCTGGGCTATGGTTTATGCTTGCTCTTTGTTGTTGTGTTTGATCAAAGATGAATAATGGGATATTTGTTTTGGTAGGCACAAAAACGACCAGAAAGAGTCTGTTTGCTTGGCAGTTGACTGAGGTTAAGAGTGGCCATTACTTCTTACTACTTTTGGTTGTCATAGATAGTGTTGGAAGCTGTGTGAAAGGCTAAGTGATCTGTTGAGCGTGGCTGTCTTAACTGGGCAGGCAGCTTGTTGTGTCTGTTGGGTGGAAGCTTCTTCCACAAAACACCTGAAGTTATAAACTCCTTTATTTGTCTTAAGTTTGTTTGAGATGCTGAAATTGTTAATGCTCTTGGACACGTATGTGGTCAGACTGCCTCATTTGTAATTGTCTTTCTGAATTGCTGTTCATTTTTTATGACTTTTGTCTTGGAATGAATTTTAGAGTCATGCCTGGAAAATCATAAAATCATATACAATGTAAATACAGTGAGCATTACTTTGGCAAGTACATAACTGTTGACCTGAAATGTTGGATATTGGGTAACTTAAAGCCTTCTATGAACTTGGAGTTTGCTTTGTGTTCATGAATACTTTCTTTGCAATTCATGGCATATGATATTCTTTGAGTATTGTGATTGAAATCCAGTGTGAAATCTAGTGAGTGCTGTTGTTTTACCTCTCTTTTCTCTGCTCACTCTTGATCTTGTGTCTTGATTGAAAAAAAGTGTGCAATCTACTTGTGATTGTTAGACAATAAAAATGAGAGCTGCTCCTGCTGGTTTGTGTTAATAGGTCTTCCAAAATACAAACAGGAGATCCTCTTAGAAACAGTAAAAATGAAGGTAAGTTCCTTTTGGTTTCCTAAATAAAACAGACTCTTCATGGATTCAGTTGTTGTCTGTGGGATGATTACTATTTTCACTCTGGATGTCACCTGTGAAGAGAGCCAGCTGAACTGTAGGTCAGGGATTTGGAATTTGATGATCAAAACCTTGATATCCACTGAGGGGCTGTAAGGATGACAGTGTTGGGCTGAAGTATATGTCCTGTATGTCCTTTCTTCCTGTGCATTTCTGAGGTTGTGGTAAAGACTACTTGCTTTTTTGGAGGAGATATGAAGAAAGTATGAAACTTCTGTTGAAAAGCCTTGAAGAGACTCCTGTTTTTTAAACTGGAAGTGGTAATGGTGCCTATGATGTGAGGTGAATAACACTGGTTTTCTTTTGGCAATTTTGATTCTTCAAGTGATGACAAAGAAGAGCTGATGTACAAGACAGGTGAAGGAAAACATGAGAAATTGTGTTGTTGGAGGAGACTCCCCCAAGCTTTGTTTCAATAGACATTAACATTTTACCTCATCTTTCTTCATCTGTGCTGTCTATGTTGCTGTGGCATTGGGAAAGTCCTTTGTACATCTGTTTCGAGAAATAGCGGAGCCGCTTTCTTTCATACTGCAAGAGTGCTTTATGGACTGGTCTCCACCCATTGGAAGATTGTTGCTCATCATCTTCACTGGAGTAATTAGGAGTATCTACCTCATTGAGAAGATTAATTTGGAAGCAAACATTTGCTCTCTCTGCAGTCACATCATCCAGTCTCTACTGGCAGACCCTTGCAGCAATGTCTGAGATTGAAATAATCCTGAATGGAGATTGGCACGACAAGTGTAATGAAATGTGGAAGTGATCCCATGACAGTACTGCCCAAGACAAATGTGCATTAGCCACCAAATCATAACTACCACTTGGTAGGCAAATGCTAAAGTTAAAAAGTCTTTCTTATTTAATACCTTTTTTGTACTAAGTGTGGTCAGAATACGTTGAAGTTCTCTGTTGGAGCTAATGAAACACACAGAGGTTTACTTTTAGAGTTACTGTTTTTTACCAAGCAGCACAACAGTTCCTGTGGACTTCACAAGTGCATCTTGTGCATCCCTGTCTTTCCTTCACTCTCTATTTCATAGAATCATGGAATTGTTTTGGTTGGAACTTTTAGGATCGTTGAATCCAACCATTATCTAACTCTGACAGATCTGGTGCTGAACCATGTCTCTCAGCACCCCATTTCATTTTTTTTTGTGAGCACCTGCAGGGATGGAGATTCAGCTACCTCCCTGGGGACTCTGTTCCAGTTGAATAGTCACCTTGACATTGCTTATAAACCTTGCATTTTAAGGTGACTTAATTGATGTCCATTAAAATCTTACAGGTTAGTGTGTATGAAGTCCTGTAGTCTAAAATTTCACATTTTGAAATATTTTCTAGAATGGAAAATGTCTTTAGTTTTTTAATCCTTTAAGTGTCCTGCAAAATACCTATGTGTAGCTTCAAACTGGAAGAAGGTCAACCTACATTAGATATCAGGAAGAAATTCTTCCCCATGAGCATAGTGGTGCATTGGAACAGGTTGTCCAGAGAAGTTGTGGAGGCTCCATGCCTATAAATGTTCAAAGCCAGGATGGCTGGGGCCTTGAGCAACCTGGTCTAGTAGGAGGTGTCTCTGACCATGGCATGGGGTTGAAACTAGGTGACCTTGAAGGTGTCTTCCAGCCCAAACCATTCTATGTTTTTTTTTTTTGCGTCCTGATGCATCCTGATTCTCAAGATGATACTTCAGTTCTGATGATGATTCAGTATTTTTTGTTTTATTTTTAGAACTAAAGCCTTTGACATTAAATTATACAGACACAGTGGAATTACAAACTGAAACAAATTTTGGGAGCAAGTGGCTGAAGCTCTGTGGCCTTGCACTAGGCTATACGTCAAGCTTAATCACCTAATAAGCAAGATCCAGAGACACATATTCCATGAAAATTTAAGCTTTGTGTGTACAGCAGTGGCCACAAGTCAAAAGCAAGTGATCCTGTGCGCTGTTCTTCAGCTCCTGTGCTAGTTGTTTAAATGACTGAGTATAGAAAACTGAAAGAGAAATGCTGTCATTTTGTTGAGAATTTGATACTACGTGGGAATTACTCACTTAAACCCAGAGCTTGTCTCACAGCCCTGGTAACACAGCAGCCATCAGATCTTCATCATGTTTTCTGTGCCTTTACTGGAAAGTTTAGACATTGGCTTGGTTTAAGTTAACCAAAAGGGTAAATCTGTTCCCTATAGTCCACAGCTTGGTGTTTATCATGATTTCTTACTGCTCTTTGATGAAAAATTGCTAATCAACAACAAATTAGAATTGCCTATTTGGGAAATAACTATTTTACCTCCATTGAATTGTGTTGGTTTTATTCAGCCTCTCTTGCAGGACGTCTGAAATATCTTGGGATGTGTCTTTTGCTTCATTGTGATGTGCTGGTTTCTGAGTTGATGGTTAAACATCAGTGACATTTGTTCATAAAGGGGGTCTTACAGTCTTGAACTCTAATGACTGAGTCCCGTTTCACTGTGACAAGAGGCTGTTACTGCTTATTTCAGAAAGGTAGAAGACTGACTTGCTTGGCTAACCCTAGCCAACTAAATGAGACTCAGCATTTACATCAGACCTGCTTGTGTTGCTTCCACCCCTTAGGAACTGTGCATCTGGCTTAAAATACAGTTGGGGATTAGCTCTTCATCCCCCTCTGAATGTTTCACTTCTTGAAACCAGAGCGTGAAGGCAAGAGCACCACAGGAATGCAGTCACCATATTTGGTACAAGAAACTTGACTTTTGTCCATGTCTCTTGCCACACTGCTTTTCACCAGTCTGAGGTCTCTTCTACCAGAGCTGTAGACAGAACTGAAGAGATCTGGTGGCCCATTTCTGGTTGTTGCAGCAGAGGAAATGCCTGAGCCCATGGGGTTCCTCCCTGCCCTGGTCAGTAGGTGCTGCTACTGTGGCAAGGATCTTGTGTTGCTCCCGGATTTCAAATACTCATAGCCAAAGGAGTGAAATTCAGCTTGAGTCCTCTGTAGGATCTTAAACAGTGCTCAGATAAGGAGATGGTTTAGCAGTGTTTAGGCACAAAACTCTTTTGTACATATGTGTAAAGGGCAGGGGGCAAGAGGATGGGGGTAGACTCTTTTCAGTAGTGCCCACCAACAGGACAAGGGACAGCAGGCATAAACTGGATCCCAGGAGGTTCCATTTGAACATGAGGAAAAAAATTCTTTGCTGTGAGGGTGCTATAGCCCTGGACCTGGCTTCCCAAAGAGGTTGTCGAGTGTCCTCTGGAGAGATCCCAACCTTCCCAAACATTGTGATCCTGAGTAACCTGCTGTGGGTGATCCTGCTTTAGTAGAGGTGTTGGACTGGGTGATCTCCAGAGGTCCCTTCCAACCTCCAGCATGCTAGGATTCTATGTGTATGTCAGAGATATGTTAAGAAAATAGATACTTTTTTTTTTTCTGTGTAGTGTACTTTGAATTGCCCATGTCTGTCAGGAAAAAAAAAGGATACAAGGGAGAGGAAGGGGAAGAGATGCCCCATCCACAGAGCATGTGAGTCTCTGATAATTCTTATCTTCATAGTCTCTCAGAGCAGACTGTTGCATTTCTTGAGTTTCTTGGTCAATCAAAGATTGGCTAACATGGTGCTACTCATGTTTGGAGTTACGAAATAATTACTTCCAATTCACAAGGCTGTACTGTCGCAGAAGGTTGCTCCCACTATGCTGACATCCAATACCTCTGGAATGTGGATAAATTATTGCACACAAGGGACTTAATGAGATGCACCACAGCCTCTTGTTCCTCAGGGAATTTGGTATAGATGCAAGAGTGTCAGGGGTGCTGTGTCCCTCTGACTGCTCAGTAGGCACAGCTTCATTTCTTCTTTTGGAAGCATCTGTTGCAAGCATGAGCTCCATTGCCTATATTTGCAAGGTGAAAAGGGATGCACAAGTTAATAAAACTTGTTCTGTTCCTTTGAGGTTTTGAATGCTGTGTGATAACCATATTTGTCAATAAACAGGGGTTGGTCTTTGAGCAAAACATAATAATTTTTATATTAAATGTACCATCTGCTTTCTCTGACAATACCCTGTTCATCCAGAAAATACCTTCAACAGCAACGTTCTATATTCTCCTTATCAAGTGTATTCTCTTCAGCCCTACTGTGTAAGAGCTGTTCCTTTTCTAGTTTTTGATAGACTTTTAATATTTGCACACAAGAATTTTGTATTCTTTGTAATAACTTCGTTGAACTTCTCTCCATATTACTGAGAAGAAAAGAAAACTGGTATGTTACCAGTTCAGTGCTCTATAAAGACAAGAATATTTACTGCTTTCATAAACATCCTCGGAAGATTTACATATGTCCCCCCGATGCTGACCTTCTGCAGATCTTTGTCGAGTATTCTAAGAATATATAGGAAAATATAGAATGGATGTAGGTAAACCCCACATTTTAGACATAGGTTTGCACTTTTAAATTATTTTGCATCCTCTTTGCGAGCACAGAATGCAAAATCAAGAACTCTGGTACTTACTTGGTTTATTGACTAATGAAACTACAGTAACTCTTGTGATGGTTTTGGTGTGATTTTACAGTGAAATCACACTGCACAAAATAAACTAGTGCAACTCTGATCAGATCTTCTTGGCCATGTTGGGCCTGATGGTTTGTTTGTTTCGTTTTTTTTGTGGGAAAGGATAAGATGTGTGATTTTAGTGGCCTAACCACATTTGTAGCTCTGCCTTCCCAAGAACTCTGCCCCCACAGTGTCTGAAAGTTTCACAGTTTTTAAGTAAACTATTACATTAAGCCTGAATGTTCGATCTTTGTTGATTATCATTGTGGTATCTGAAAAATCAAACCACAGTGGATTTTGAAATGTCCTGGATGGCCAGGGAAGGACGATGATACATTTTTTTTCTCAGTGTTTTTGTTTTGTTGGCTTTTTTAAAGTAGCTTTGTAATTTTCATCTTGCAAAGACATTTAAATGTCTCTAAGAGCATCTTCACTTCATGTAAATCATTAATCTAGGGAAATTCACTTGATTTAGGGTATAATAAAAAAAAAGTTTTACTTTTTAGATATCACAGTTTGAAGTCAGTTATGGGAATCATAGAATCAACTGGGTTGGAAGAGACCTTCAAGATCATCCAGTCCAACCTATCACCCAGCCCTGGCCAGTCAACTAGACCATGGCACTAAGTGCCTCATCCAGTCTTTTCTTCAACACCTCCAGGGATGGTGACTCCACCACCTCCCTGGGCAGCCCATTCCAATGGTAAATCTCCCTCTGAAGAAATTCCTCCTAGCATCCAGCCTGTAGTATCCAGCCTATATAGCTGGTGGACGAGAAGCTCAACATGAGCCAGCAGTGTGCACTTGCAGGCAGGAGGGCCAAGCAGATCCTGGGCTGCATCAGGAGAAGTGTGGCCAGCAGGTCAAGGGAGGTGATTCTCCCCCTCTACTCCGCTCTGGTGAGACTTCACCTGCAGTACTGCATCCAATTCTGGAGCCTCCATTACAAGAGGGATGTGGACATGCTGGAGCATGTCCAGAGAAGGGCCATGAGGATGCTCAGAGGGCTGCAGCACCTTTCCTATGAGGACAGACTGAAGGAGTTGGGGCTGTTCAGTCTGGAGAAGAGGAGGCTCCGAGGTGACTTTCTTGTGGCCTTCCAGTATCTGAAGGGGGCCTACAAAAAAGCTGGGGAGGGACATTTTAGGCTATGAGGTAGTGACAGGACTAGGGGGACTGAATTGAAGCTGGAGATGTGTAGGTTCAGCCTGGACATGAGGAAGAAGTTTTTCAGTATGAAAGTGGTGAGAGCCGGGAATGGGTTGCCCAGGGAGGTGGTTGAGGCCCCATCCCTGGAGGTGTTTAAGGTCAGGCTGGATGGGATTCTGGCCAACCTGATCTCAGGTAGGGTGTCCCTGCCCATGTTAGGGGGGTTGGAACTAGCTGACCCTTGTGGTCCCTTCCAACCCTGACTGTTTCTATGATTCTGTACCTCCCTCAGCACAGCTTGAGTCTGTGTCCCCTTCTTCTGTCACTGGTTGCTCGGGAGAAGAGACCAACCCCCACCTGGTTACAGCCTCCCTTCAGGTAGTTGTAGACAGCAATGAGGTCCCCCCTGAGCCTCCTCTTCTCCAGGCTAAACAACCCCAGCTCCCTCAGCCTCTCCTCACAGAGCTGTGCTCCAGGCCCCTCACCATTTTTGTTGCCCTTCTCCAGACACGTTCCAGTATCTCAACATCTCTTGAATTGTGGGGCCCAGAACTGGACACAGTACTTAAGGTGTTGCCTGAGCAGTGCTGAGTACAGGGGAAGAATAACCTCCCTTGTCGTACTGGCCACGCTGTTTCTGGTACAGACCGGTATGCCACTGGCTCTCTTGGCCACCTGGGCACACTGCTAGCTCATGTCCAGCCTACTGTCTACCCTTACCCTCTGGTAGATATGTTATGTCAGAATAGAATAGAATAGAATAGAATAGAATAGAATAGAATA
Organism: Tricholaema leucomelas; assembly: GCA_013400475.1. Classification (NCBI taxonomy): domain Eukaryota; kingdom Metazoa; phylum Chordata; class Aves; order Piciformes; family Lybiidae; genus Tricholaema lacrymosa; species Tricholaema leucomelas. Next base: position 700,894 of record WAAF01011843.1, read on the forward strand.
CTGAAGGCATGTAGCTTAACACCAGAATAATTCCCTGACACCATGTGTTCTGAAAGTTGTATTTGGTGGATATTTGGAAGTCTTTCCATAGAACGCAGTTTTTCACTTAAAGATTGTCTGTATACAGGTAACTTTTTTGTTAACCACAACTATGTAGATGTATGAAGGGTGCAAACAATGCCTAGTGACTTTGGGATAGTTCCCAACATAGCTGCATTATGATTTGGCCAGTTGCTAAATCAGGCTTGTTTGTTGTTTCGATTTCAGCACCTGATTTCCCCCTGTTCTGTGTATAAAATATAGCTTGTGCTAGCACAGTGTGACTCTTCCATCATATTTTAGCAGCTAGGTCATTTACAAGGTTAAATCTAACAGACCCAGGATTGTGTCTCTAAGAAATAATGAGAATGTAAGACTATATGTACTGACACCAAAGATCCATCCAGTTCAGGATCCTGATTCCCATCAGAGGTCTGTAATGTCTCATTGTGGAGAGAATAAATGGGGACTGTGGCACAGCAGTAAACCCTGGCAGCTCTTGTGGCTGATGCTGTGGGGACCAAGGCATGTTTCAGCCTCAGTTATCGAATGCTGGCAAAAGGCCCTGAGCTCTTCACGTACTTAGAGCCCATCTTACATGATCAAACACAACAGAAACAGCAGCTCTGGCATGAAATCTGAAGTCACCAGCAGTGCATGTTCTAGATATCTGCAAAGTCTTTAGTGGAGACCTAAGGTCTGTATCCCAAAGTAAGGTCTAGCAAACTGCTTTGTGCTAGTAGTCTCCTGATACAGAAAATGCGGAGGGAGAGAAATATGGCCAGAGAACAAAACAGATTGTAAAAGTGCTAATAATAATAATAATAATTCTTGGAATTAATCTCATGGTTTGAAATTGACACTGTTTTTCTGACCATAACTATAGATTGTACTGGACTACAATCTTTCTCGTATTAGGGAGACTGATGAGCAGGTTCGTATTAAAGAAAATGAGTTATTTTCTCTGTAGGTGCTTTGTCAGACAGTAACTCTGTACTGCCTCTTTTAACTGGCTCTTTGTGTTTTCAAGGCTGGCACATTTTTTTCTGGCTTGTTTGGGTCACAGATAAGGACCAGACTTCATCTTTGATTACCAGTGCTTTCTAAGAACAAAGGGACAGAAAGAAAGTAAATGCAACAATGTTTACATCAGACTGGGGCTATTGAACTTCTGTTCTTAGCGTAGTTTTTGGTGGAATTAGATCATAAATGGTTATTCACAATAGATGTATCCCAAGCCCCTCGACAGGCAGTTGAGTGAGTGCTACCAGATCAACAATTTCTAATGCTTCCTGAATGTGATGGCTTTAGAGCTTCTTCCTCAGAAGACCAAGGTGTCTGTGGGAATATCTCCCCACCATTTTTTGCAGCTGAAGGACTAAACAGATGTCTAAACATTCCCAAGGGCTGTGGAAGTCCTAAATGAGTGTAGTTTTAGGCAAGTCAATCAGTTTTCATTTATGATATAGTAAAGTCAGAAGTTTCACAGTTACATTTAAAATGACAGTGCACCCCAGGTTGTTCAGTCTGTGTATATGGCTAGAAAAGGTTAAAGCCCAACTTAAAAATTGGTTTTAAGTTTTTCTTTCCTTTGGTTCATATGCTTAGTGTTGTTTACATGGTGGTTCGATTGTGCAGAGGGTATGTGTTCAGTGGGAGAGTAAAGGACACTTGATCTCTGTTTCATTTTATTTTGGGAAAAACACACGTAAGACAGCGTCATACAGAAGTCTTGGATGAGTTTATTATCATATGACTTTGGAGAGGTATGACTTCCAGAGAGCTAACCTTAGAGGAAACTGTCTTTTTACCCAGGCCATCAAGGAATGATGATCAGTAACAACACAGAATTTCTTCCCCAGGGGCTGATTTGGATTCTGTTTTCACTCCTGCTAGAGACATCTCTCTTCTATCAGGACAGATCACTAATTGTGTTGTTTTTCCTCTCTCCCACACTGTACTCGTCACATCTCCTGAGATTTGTGCTTATTCATTTATATTGCCCAAGAATAAAATATTAGGTTCTGAATGAGAAAATGGAAATGATTGTACTTAAGGATGCAGCTTTGAGATGTAGCATTGTAGGAGTGCTAAAACATGGAAGGCAGAGCATCAAGCAGCTGTTGATTCCACAGCTCGTGTCCCTGACTACAGAAACTCAATGGATCTGAGAGATTGGTACTTAACACATCTTTAAAAGCACTCAAAGAAGTGATCTTTCTCAATTTTTTCATCAGCAGTGTCATAACTATGCAAATCATGCCCTTTTCTATTTAGTGAAGCAGGAGGACTCTTTGTCCTTTCTTGAAGTTTGGAAAAATGCTTTTTGAGATAAGTCATTACAACACCTTACCTTTAAAACCGATTTTTGTACAGGGATCCTTTTCCGTTTTAAGTTCAGTTTTGCCCTGAAAATGATACAAAGGAGAATAAGCATATTGAATGAGATTTTGTCTTGGAGGTTCTTTCTGCTACCAGTATCAGTAGCAAAATGGATTTGGAGTTTTTTTGGTTTCTTCTGTCTGACATGATAGAATAAGCACTAGGACACTTTGTGTTTCCTGTCCCTGTAAACATTGGGTCTTGGTCCACTACCAAAACCAGATGAAACTTCACCATTTGTACCTATTCCTATATTATTTTTCTCCATTTGTCCAGATAAAATTGTTTCTTAAGCTGTAGTTCTTCATGCCTTTGGATACTCAGGAGAAGCAATGAATGATGGACAGCTCTCAGTTAAGTTACAGTTAAAATAATCTAAAAAATAGGTATTTTTTTCCCCAGTACACGTGAATATCATAGTCATTCTTTACTGGCACTGGTCTGTGAAATGGGAAGTTCTTTCTTTATTGCTGTGTGTTATTTGAATATCTTCAATATTAATTGAATTATTCAACCTTCAAGTCCCTACTCAAGTAATTTCAACTTAGTTTATTCTAAAGAATTTAATCTTCTTTATTTGAACATACATATCTCTAATCAAAGCTATTAAATGTAACAAAACCAGTTCTTAACATGCATGCAAATAATTTGCTTTATTATTACATTCTTATTGTCAAATAAAAGTAGTGTCCTTCTCTTTTTCCTCTCTTGCTTATTCATGATGGATGTTTACATAAATAATGTGAATTAATAAGAATCATAACATACATACCTATATATATGTAAGAATCATAACATACATACCTCTATATATATATATGAGTTTATTCTTTCCATTAGTAAAATAATGCTTAATTTTTTTTCTTCTGTACACTTTTTTATATTTCTGAAGTTTGAACTTTCCCCAATATTTTCAGAATATCCAGAACATCTTAGAATAAATTAAAACAGGCTGACTGGGTCCTTTAGAGAGAAGCTGTGCTACAAGTACATGCCACAGACAAACTTGTCCCACTTTTATTGAGTTTGATTTGGGTGAGCCTAACTGCAGAGAGATATTTAACCCTCCTGCAATGTCATCTGTGATATCTTTCTGACTTCCAGGTCAGTCAGACCACTTAAGTGAAGTTCCTCTAGAAGGTCATCAGACTTCCTCTCTTCTGTCAACAGAGGCGTACAGAAAGGCTAGTCAGGTTAATTTAGTTAGTTAAGTATATTTAAATGTGACCTCCTAAGCAAAAAGGTGTTAAGGTGTTTTTTAACTTTTTCTGCTCTCTACTGTACCTAATGCAGGCTAATACTCATTACAGGCCTTCCCTTTGGACAGTGTACTTAGTAGGTAAATGTTGTTTAGGGATTGTACTATTGAAGTATAAAGTGTTTAGACACAACGGTGTAAGTTCAGGTTTGTCATCTGGGTGACAGTAACTCAAGGGGTTAGGGCTTTAAACCACAGTTGTTGTGTATTACTTAATTTTACATTAAATATCAGAAAGTTTTTGGGTGGCAGTTCTTCATAACTTACTTGAGCAGATCATTTGACTCACCACTCAGCTCTTCTACTGAGCCACAGTGGCAGCTTGGCCACATGTTAAGAGGCCTGGAAAATCAATTTGGCGTAATTAAAAACAACCAACTGGAAAACCTGGTCATTTGGTAGAATCAGTTCCTCAGCCTGGTTCAGTGCGTGGCTGTACACATACTTGCCAGGATGACAAAGCAGGTGTGGAAGGTCATTGGAGCTCTTGAGCTACCAAACGATGATCACAGAAGAATAACCTCAGCAAGCAAGATGTGAGATTGGGAAAAGGAATTTGTGTGTCCCACACCATTTGTGTCAGTTTTACTCTTTCCCTTAATGCTTGAGTGGCTGGTGTTGTAAAGGTAGTTTTGAAAGATACTAAATTTGAAGGAAGATGACTGTCTGTTCCTTGCCCACTTACACCTGGCAGTCTGAGGACTCTCTTCTCTACAGGTTAAGCAAATTCAGCTGCTGTAAGCCTTGCTGGCCACCACTGCCTCCTCCAGCAAGCCACTCACTCTTTCCTCTTGCTTTACAACTTGGTGTCACTGAGTCAGGTGTATGCCGCTTAAGGAAGCCTGTTTAGCTGAACGCTGTCCATTGTTTTCTGACTCAAGCTGAAGTCCCAGAGGTGCCACTTCAGGTAAAGGAGCAGGACTATATGGCAAGGTTGAAGTGAGACAGGAGAAAGACTGGTAGATTTGAGGGAGTGGTTGCAGCAGTGAATTTGCTCTGGTTAAATACAAAAAGAGTCTGTCAAAGCATGTGTTTAATTTTCAGCTGGTTCAACTCACTGGGCTAGCTTGCAGTGTGCCTGCACAGCTTCTGGCTCTTGGCTTGTGCTGACTCACAGAGCCCATGCCTCTGAACTGAGGTCAAGGTCAGGGACAGGGCGAGGAACAGAGAAATGGGCCGCACCAAGGCATGGGGTGATCCCAGTCAGAGTAGAAAACTCTGCTGTATGGCCTCATTGGCTGGTTAGGTTTCCATTTACAATGTGAGAATGGAAGTCTGAAGATAAGGGTAACATACTCCCTGATTATCAATAGCTCAAGGATGAGCATCAAGAAGATGGGACCAGACTCTTTTCAGTGGTGCCCAGCAACAGGACAAGGGGCAGCAGTCACAAAAAGGAATCCAGGAGGTTCCATCTGAACATAGGAAAAAATTCTTTCCTGTGACAGTGCCAAAGCCCTTGAGCAGGCTGCCCGGAAGGTTGTGAAGTCTCCTTCTCTGGAGATACTCCAAATCTGCCTGGACATTGTGATCCTGGGCAACGTGCTGTGGGTGACCCTGCCTTAACAGGCATGGGTTGGACTAGATGATCCCACATGTTCCTTCCCTCACCATGCTGGGATTCTGTGATACAAGCATAGTTAAAAGTTATTTTTAAGGATTCTGGTTCTTCCCTGGGTGGGCAGTGGGCAGGCAGTGGGATGGGGCAGGATATCCCCTCATAGCTGAGCTCACTGTTAGGTGCATTTAATTTGAAATGCTGATATTAATAAAGCTTATTTCTTTTTTTTTGTCCCCTAATGGAATTACAGTTCAAAGTCTAAGCACTGCCGATATCTTTTAGGTAGAAAAAATTGTGCTTTAGTTACTTTCGGTTTCAGTTTCATGGGCAGGAACAAATTATTTTCACTTTGACTCTGTTTATGTGAAGGTGGAAAAACTGATAAGGAAAGCAAACTGTGACGCTCCTTAACTTCTTCCAGTATAGAAGTAAAAACATGTTAGGAAAGAATACTATCTACTAATGCTAAAGACTATGAGGCAGTGCTGTATTCTGGAAGGATCTGGGAACATAGAGGTACTAACTGAAAGAGAATTTGGAATACAACAAGGTAGTTTAAGTGCCCCAAACCCGATGTTTTCACTTCTCTGTGTATCTAAGCCCCTTATTTTGTTTATATAAAGCAAAAACATTCAGTTATTCAAGTGTACCTAATACTTAGTTGTGAAATGTATTGTTTCAGAATGTTAAATGTGAGGATAAAAACTCAGATTATGGATTCAGCATGTGAAAGAGTTTTTTCTTTTAATACAAGGTTTTAATATACTTATAAATGTAGCCTGCATTTGTATGCACTTATAAAATGGAGTAAAGATTGGTTATTTCAGGGGTGTAGCACACAAAAAATCAGACTGCCTGAGTGTGTATTCACATGACTCATTGTTTTTAACAGATGCATGTAGGCATCAGTTTAGAAGCTATACTTTGCATCCAGACCAATGCCAGTTAATGGCAGTGCTAGCCACTGCTAATGATCCTTTGTTTGGGTTAAACCCCCAACAAACTATTAAATAAATAACTTAAAAGTACAAAGCAAGATTACAGTCAGTTTAAAAAAAATCTTGTTCATTATCATCTGGAAACTCAATCCAGTATATTCACATTCATTTACTTGCCAACACTGTTTTCAAAACAAAACCAAATGACCAACACCTCAGACTACTCGTGTGAAAACAGCTAAGGCAAACAGACTTAAACAGTGCCATTTTTTCCTGAGTGCCACACTGCATGAAGAGCAAAATCACATTATAGCAGCAGGCCATGATTACTGCCCTTCCATTTTTCCTTAGTGGTTCAGTTCTCATGTTGCTTTAACAGCCAGCCTGGCCTAAGTGCACCCAGAAGACAAGGATTCAAACATTGCGTTCCAGTTGTGATTATCCACAATCTGAAAGCAGCTAAACAAAGTGTTATTTCCACCTAAACCTAAGGAAAAAGGTCTTTGCTGTGGGGCTGGTGGACTAGGCTGTCCAGAGAGGTTGTGGAGTCTCCTGTGGAAACATTCCAAACCAGCCCTGGACGCTGTGATCCTGGGCAGCCTGTTGTAGGAGACCCTGCTTTAGCAAGGGGGTTGGACTAGATGATCTGCACAGGTTCTTCCACCATGCTGGGATTCTGTAATTTGGGAACTTGATCTTGACACTGGGTTAAAACAGCCTTTTTTTACATCTTGTATGCTCTCCTCTCCATTCTGTGATGGAAAGTTGTCTTAGAAAGTTCTGCAAGGTCTAAACTTTTTTTGCATAAAGACACATTTTCCTGGGATTTATGCAATAGAAGAATCTTTCTGTAACTGTCTAGAAGCAAGGACGCTGTGTTGTTGTTGTTATATCACATTGGGTGATCATTAACAAAAATGTCCTGGAATTTCTGATGTGTGCAGGTCATGCATCATACTTTTCTGAGAATTAAGAAATTCTGTTCAGTTTTACTCTTCTGACAAAAGTTAAATGCAAGAACACTTATCATAGAATCATAGAATCAACCAGGTTGGAAGAGACCTTCAAGATCATCCAGTCCAAACTATCACCCAGCCCTATCCAGACCATGGCACTAAGTGCCTCATCCAGGCTTTTTCTTGAACACCTTCAGGGACGGTGACTCCACCACCTCCCTGGGCAGCCCATTCCAATGCCAATCACTCTCTCTGGCAAGAACTTCCTCCTAACATCCAGCCTAGACCTCCCCTGGCACAACTTGAGGCTGTGTGCCCTTGTTCTGTTGCTGGTTGTGTGGGAGAAGAGACCAACCTCCACCTGGCTACAACCTCCCACTCATCAGTAACAGTTATCATTGCTTACTTCATAGAATCATAGAATTGTTTTGGTTGGAAAATGCCTCTAAGGTCATTGAATCCAACTGTAGACCTAAGACCACCATGGTCACTAAACCATGTGCCAGAGTGCCATGTCTACGCATTTGTTTGAACACCTGCAGGGATGGTGACTCTACCACCTCTCTGGGTAGCCCTGTTCCCTGACCACCCTTTCAGTAAATATTTTTGTCCTAATATCCAGTCTAAATTGGATATTAGTAAAGTACATAAGTTTGAACCTGCTCCATCCAGCACAGGCATCGCCAGTGATTTATAGTCACCTCTTCTGTATAAAATTTAATACATATTTTACTGAAAATACAAAGAGAACAAATTTCTCTTGAAGTTACAATACTTAAAAATATGAGTTAGCCCAGGTGACTTGTAATTCTTAGAATTACAAACCTGGGTCACTGAGAAGATAAGTGAAGCTATATGAGGTACAGGTGAGGATTCAAGTGATTTCAGAGAAATGCCATGAATGGTGGTGGCTGTTAACTGGCACAACAGAGACTGTTTCTTGGAGATTGTATTATATAGATACCGGTCAGTGGAGTTGAGAACAATGTGAAAATTCTCTTACCTGAAGTCAAAAAACTGCTAGTAATGACATGTCTGCTAGATGGCAACAATAATAACTGCAAAGAGATAGAAATGCTGTGAAGAATTATTATGTTAAGATTGAAAAACCTGCTGAAAGTCAAAATGTATTTGTTCTCTGAACATAATCTGAATGTTGTGTACACATTTACAGTGACTTACCAAAAAAGGTTTTTTTCTTATTCTGGTAGGAACAAACAAATTTTCTTTAGTCTATAGAAGTGAAGGCTTAAAACAAGCTGACAAAACCCCCAGTCAACTGAAGACTGAAGATAATGGGATTTATATTTGACTTGTTTTAATTGTTGGAGAAGTCTAAACGGGACAGGATAGACCAGGGTATAATGTAAATATTGGAATGGACAGGGTGATAATGATCACAGAAAGAGCTGTGGAAAGGTTGAAATGAGAATTGCTCAGCAGAGAATTGAATAAAGTAGAGTCTCTGTTTACCTGACTCTATTTCTTTATTCTGTGGCTGAAAGTTTTGGTTGAGAGACACCTAAGCTCTCCTCAGGCACTTGATGAGGTGCTGCGTGATACTCTGAGTTTTACAGCCTAGCTCTTTGCTAAGTCAACATGGGCCATCTGAAATACTTCTCAAATGGGTTAATTGGCAGATCATAAAGCAGTAATAGGTGAAGGACATTCAGGTTGGATTTTATAGAAGCTTTTCACAGCCCATTGCTTTGAAGATTTGGTTAACAGTCTGGAGGGAAGAGAATATAATCTATGGGTAAATGCATGCATGCCAAAAAAATTGATGGATTAATATGTGTGAAGCATGGTCTGTACTTAAAGAGGATCATTTCAACGTATGTTAATACAGCCAAATACATCTGTCTTGGCAATGAGATCATACATGTAGTAGAACTTTGGAAAAGAGTAATTCACTGATGTAGTAGCTAAAATGCAGAGTGCCATCCCTTGGGATGGGTCTAGCGGGGATCTCAAGTGGAATTGGGTGTGCTTTGATTTTACTGTGTAGCTCTAGTGAGATAGTGTTAGAAAATTGCATCCCATTAGAGCTTAAGATGCAAAAAAACCTCCAAACCCTAACCTAGATAAACTTGGAAAGATTCAGAAAAACATGTCCAGAACAGTTGAAAACTTTAAAAAGGAGTTAGTGGACAAACCCCAGTGTCTAAGAAGAGCCTGGAGAAACTGGTGATGATTATTTTAGCAGAGGAAATTTGGGGAGGTGACTGATGGCCTGTAAGTGCTTCCGTGGGGCAAAGATTTCAGAAGGTGCAGTCGTGCAGCTGTAGTGGACAATTCTATATGGAAACACAGGAGCTGAAAGCTGAGTTCAGATGGGTTTCTTCTAGAAATACAATAAATTTAAAATTTAAGGCAGGTTTTTATGAGAACAGTTTATTTAAAGATGTTCTGGATATATGACTGATAAAAAGCTGTGAGTTTTTCTCAGAAGATGACTTCAGTTTGAGCACAGTATGATGGTCTGATGCAGGAGTTCTGGAGTGAAATTATCTGCTATAGAGAAAGGCAAATTAAATGACAATGGCTCACATGAGTCATATCCAAAATCTGACAAAAGTGTTTTCAGCATCAAAGACAGCCTGCACTCACCTGTGATCACAGGACGTTCGGGGTTGCAAGTGACATCTGAGAATCTTTGAGTCCAACCCCCCTGGCAGAGCAGGACCGTATGATCTATGATCTAGTGCAGGTTGCATAGAGAGAAGAATGCATCCAGACAGGTCTTGAAAGTCTCCAGAGAAGGAAACTCCACAGCCTCTCTGGCGAGCCTGTTCCAGTGCTCTGGGACCCTTACAGAAGTTCTTCCTCAGGTTGAGGTGGGAGTTCCTGTGCTGTAGTTTATATCCATTGCCCCTTGCCCTATCACAAGGTGCAAGTGAACAGAGGCTGTCCCTTCCTGACACTCAGCCCTCGTATATTTATATATATCCTCTCTCAGTCTTCTCCTCTCCAGACTAAACAGCCTTAGGTCTCTCAGCTCTTCCTCCTAACGCAGTGCTCTGGCCCCTTAATCATCCTTGTAGCCCACTGTTGGGCTCTGCAAGTAGATCTCTGTTCTCTTGAACTGGGGAGTCCAGAACTGGATTCGGTATTCCAGGTGTGACCTCACCAGGGCAGGGTAGGGGAGAACCTTCCTCCATGTATGTCTGTGTTTTGGAAAGGACAGCTGGGAAGAGAAGTGTTAGGGGTGTGGAAAGAGAGTATAGTAAAGATGAGTTTAAATTTTATTTTGTCATACAGAATAACTAAGTTTGAGATGTATTGAATTAAAATATGTGGTGATCTAAGCAATGCATCCGCGTTCTATAGGCACTTTGAGGGATTTTTACCCTGCTAATTGTTAAAGGAGACACAATAAAAAGCTTCTAGACAGGAAAGAACCTACATTGTTAACAGATGACCTGAAAGTTCAGTTGCTTGAAAAGGCAAAATATTTTGACCAGGAGGATAATTCTTCCTGTGGAGCAGTTTGAGTTGCTCTGCTTAAGCCGTTCAGCTATTTTTAACCATGCCACAGCTATTGAGATTACTCTTCAACTTACTTCGTAACAGTGTAAAAAAGACTAAGTAGTTCTTTCTCTTGGATGAATGTAGAGGTGACTATGTCAGAATCCCTTTTTGTTGCAGTTTTGGTTTATTTTGTGCAGTTTCTCTGTTGGTTTTAACAGTTCAGATGTAGATTTTTGTTTCTAGTCACTATCAGCCACATTGTCTTCTGTTAAACTCCAGAAGTCCTACTGCATAGAGTAGGCAAAGGCTGCAGCTGCATGCAGAATGAGGATTGTTGTGATAAAGGGAAAAGAGAAGTCAAGGCTCTCTATAAAATCCTACTTTATGCAAATGACATAGATAGACTTTTCCAGAACTTTGTTCTTGAACACATCAGTGGTTTTAAAAAGCTAATTCCAGTTCAATGGCAGTTTTATGGCAGAATTTGAGTTCAATGTGTTGCTTTTTAGCTTGTCAGGGTTCTTTCAAATGTTTGAATTGAGCATCTAAAATCTTTATTAGAAAATCTTTAATGTGATTTACTGAATTTTAGGTTTTTCTGGTTTGAATGGTGATTTTTATTTACTTGGATAAAGACCTCTGAATTACTTTAGGGCTTTCCAAGAGTGAAGTTGTGCCTAAATTATGTCCTTCAAGTGAAGATTGTTCAGCTCACAAGGTGTGTTAGTAATCTAATTAAGTTCTTCTTGGAGAATATTTGAAGGAATGAAATGCTGTTTTCAAGACCTGTGCTCATCTTGGATTTCAAATACCTTATTTTTCAAAGACAATAAGATGGAAAATGGTATATCAAGGCAAATCTCTTTTAACCTTACAAATAATCATCACTTAGTAGACAGGATTATGTGTCTAGGTGGTTCTTTGTGGCTGCTTCTGCATGTCATTTTCTCTTGATGTTGTGTTGTGTAGGTACTATGTGATTTCTTTGGGACACACCATAGAGTTTTTATTCTTGCTTTCTGTGTGTGTATCGTGTAACTGCATCCTTTGGGAAGAAACCCAGCATTCTTACCTCTACAATTACCATGCCTTTCCTTGTAGTATTGCTTTGGCTTATCTTTGAGAGCACAACCCAAACAGAGGAAACAATCCAGAACTTCACAAAGAGCAAAAGTCTGTGAATTTGGTTTCTTTTCCACTTTTACTGTGTAGTCACTCTAGGTATCTTAAGTGGTGGAATTTGGTTGAGCCTAACAAGATGAGAGGTAACAGTCTCAAATTGTGTCAAGGAAGGTTTAGGCTGGATATTAGGAAGAAGTTCTTGCCTCAAAGGGTTATCAAGCACTGGGACAGGCTGCCCTGGGAAGTGTTAGAGAACGCTTCCTTGAAGGGGTTTAAAAGCCATGTAGATGCTGAGGGACATGGTTTAGTGCTGGATTTCATAGTGTCTGGTTAATGATTTGGCTCAGTGATCTTAAAGGTCTTTTCTAGCCTAAGTGATTATATGATTTCATTCTATGATTCATTCCATAATTTTCTTGCGCCCATGCTGATGGCATTGTGGGAAATGGAAGGCAAATCCAGTGTATTAATGTCGTGGTGACTTGGGTGATGATTTTGGTAGTAAACTATAACTCATTTTTAAAGAACTAGTTTGACACTTCTTACAAAGACTATTTGTCTGATACCCAAACACCTGGTAACTGAAACTCTGCCCAGTCTGCTCTGTGACACAGCTAACTGGCAATGTGTATGTGATACAAAAACAACAAAAAAGGGTGTTTTAAGTTCAGCTCCCACTAAATGATGAGATGATTACTTTTTTTCGCCTGATAAAGATGTGCCTATGAACAAGTTACATACATAGATGATACATACATAAAATCCCTGCATCCCTGCAGGGAGGAGAATCATGAGCTCTTTTTTATCCCTTGTCTTTATAAATGTTATACCACAGCCTAAAAAGACTTGCTTCTCTCACAAATTAAAACACTCTAGATTGAGGAAATTCCAGATTTAGAGTTCTTAATTCTCATTCTTTGTATTTAATGTGTGCACTGACTGGGTCATGGGTCCTGTGGTCAGGGAAGAAACCCATTTGCTGTCATAATTGAAAGAGAACTAGGAGGTGCACAGCTAATCTACCCTTTCAGATGAATTCAGTGAAAAGAGGCACTTCTCCTTTGGTGCTCCTGCAAGAGAAGCCTAAGCCATGGGCAAAACCCATGGTGCTGATGCTCTTTACGTTCTATTTGTTCTTATGCTTTTTTTGAAGGAGGCTGAGACCTTGTTGCTCTCTACAGCTACCTTAAGTGAGGGTGTAGAGGGGTGAGTGTTGGTCTCTTCTCCCTAATACCAAGCAACAGGACAAGAGGAAATGAGCACAAGTTGTATCAGGGCAGGCTTAGATTGCATGTTAGGAAAATATGATATACTGAAAGAGTGGTTGTCATGGAAGATACAAGTCCTGGCTCGCCAAGGCATGATCCCCTGGTCCCTTCCCTCTGCTGGGGGGGGGGAGGAAGCAGAGTGCAGAGAGAAGACAGAAAGCTTGGAGACATCCACTTTGAGGGTTCAGTGCTTGCCCAGACTTGTTCCTCCCAAATATGGGAAAGCAAGCTCCTGACTTCACCTAATATGGCCAGGTTCGGCAAAGTGCCATTCCGGCTGGTGAATTTGTGTGGCCGAGGCACCCATTACATTTGGGCAAAACAATAAATAGGCTTCTGCCACATGCTTACTGGAGGAGATATAGGCTGGATGTTAGGAGGAAATTCTTCACAGAGAGAGTGATTTGCCATTGGAATGGGCTGCCCAGGGAGGTGGTGGAGTCACCATCCCTGAAGGTGCTCAAGAAAATCCTGGATGAGGCACTTAGTGCTATGGTCTAGTTGATTGAGCAGGGCTGGCTGATAGGTTGGACTGGATGATCTTGGAGGTCGCTTCCAACCTGGTTGATTCTATGATTATGCTCTTCTTTGCCTGCAGTGACTTTGAAGACAGCAACAGAATTCCCTTTGAGTTTTGAGTACTGTCTGATAGTATTTTGAGAGTAAATATTCAAATCTTCTGTCTAAGACATTCTCTGACTAGATTCTATTGGGCCTTTCTGCCTTAGTAGCAGAAAAGAGCCTCTGAAGTGCCCTGGTGGGCAAGAGATATAATTGAAACTAAGAACCTCTTTCTGGTTTTAAGTTTAATGTTTCATTTGCTAATTATTTCTTAAAGTGTTCTAGTTTTGCCTGTTCCCTGTGTGTTTAAGTAACCAAATCATGCATTTTGAACATTGTAAATAAGTTTTCTGGTGAGATTTAATGTTAATAAACAGTTTTTATAGTTATTAACAATATTTGCCTGGACATGAAAATTAATATTGATTATTAATTTTGCATAGTTAATAATAGTGGTCAAGCATTGGAGTGGGCTGCTCAGGGAGAGTGGAGTCATCGTCCCTGGAGGTGTTCTAGTAATGTGTAGACATACTGCTTCAGGAAATGGTTTAATGGCTATGGTGGTGCTGGTTTGACCATTGAACTTGATGATGTTGGGGGTCTTTTCCAACTTCAGTGATTCTGTGCTTCTCTGGCTAGAGACTCCCACATATTCCTAAGGAGATATATGTTGATGTCCTGCTTTCCCCGTGCCTCCTCAGCATGGTGTTTCCCTTACCAACACTGCCGCTCAGGATATCACATAGTCACTTCAGGGAATTTTATCCATCTGCACGTTCTTCTCCCTCACAGCCTCTCATTTTTGTTTTATTTTCTCCTAGTTTGCTTAACAGGCTTGGTTTGAGGCCTGATTTTCTCCAAGAGCAGGTTCAGTTTAAATTTTGGGAACTCCATAATTACTGCTTTAAGCAACTGTGGAAAAGCATCCTTGGATAGTTCAACCTGCTGAGTTTCAGAAGCTGCTGTCCATCTTGGAGGTGGCATCGCTCCTAAAGAGACTGCCAGTGTAAGGAAAATGGAAAGCTTGGCATTATTTCACTACTAGCTCCCCTGTGATCAATCCCCTTTAAATCAGCATACAGAATTATCTTAAAAGTATGATAACTTTTTAGTTGAAGCACCAATGATTTTGTCTTTGTAATTGGAAGTATCTAGAATGGATTTGTTATTAAAAACTTGGGCAATATCTAGTTAAAAAAAAAACAAAAACACAAATTCCAGCTTCTCACTCTGGAATTTAATCCCTAAACTTCCTAGAAATGTGTTGGCCGAGCTTGCCTGCTGTTTTTTTTTTCACAGGAGAGGAGAGCCAAATTCGTTTTTCTAGAATTTCCTTCTTACTCTTTGTTGTTCAGTAATTTTCTTAACTTTAAACGCATGTGAGGAGATGATGATTTTGTGATGTGGTTTGCCCTTTGAGTAATAACAAAAACTGTAGGGGGAGTAATGAATGTTTATAAATGAGCATTTCCATGTTCTCATCAGTAGCTCTTTTGATTATCGTAAGTATAAACCTTGTACCCTGCAGTATAGGTATGAAGTTGGCAGTTTTTCCCATATCAGTGGACCTGTCTTTGATATGATGACTTGATTTTTTCTTTGCCTGCATGGATTCCAGTTAGTGTGCTTGATGTGATCCATTTTCTGGGCTCTTGCCTGCTTCTTAGAAGCTGCTGTCCCTTGCCTCTCCCCTCTTGAACTTTCAGAGTACTAGTTTTTAAGAGAGTAATGTATTTACTGCTCATACAGCTTAGCTTTTCTTACTGTCTCTTAGCAGGTTTAGAAAGCAATAGCAACCAGCCTACAATGTATTTACAGTCCTCCTTCAGCAGTGGCTTTGTCAATGGAAGAGGAAGTCCACCCCAAGGCATCCCTCTCTGCTCTCTTCTTGAGGTTACCGGTCTCTGATCTGCTGCTGAGCTGCTGATAGGAGCTCACCCTAATCTAATTCAGTCAAATTGAGCCATGTTAGGAAAGATTTGTTATTTAAATTACTTAATCTAGTCTGTTTTATTTTGACTGATGTGTTTAGGGAGTGCTTATATACGCAGCTCTGACGGAAGGTTTGGGAAGTGATAATTGCCAGCAAGATGTGATGGTCATTCCCAGCTGTGTGCAAGGTGATTGAGGGATACTGGAAACTTGCTTGTGTTCATGGAGCACTCTGACCGTTTTTCATGCCATTGAAAATAACTGCCAACATCCATCCCTCTCTGAGTTAAGCAGAGTTTCATCTGGACCGATCTAGAGTGGCCAAGAGACTTTGACTATCCACTTTTGAATGACTCCTGCCAGTGTTACTTCATAGCTGAAGTGCAGGTCTCCCTCTGGTGCCTATTTTGTAAAAGCACAAGATTTTATAGTTAGATTGAGCAATTGAAGACCAACTATATGAAAAGAGAAAGGTCTCTCTTGTCCTGGTAATAACAGTTCTAAGAGCGCTGACAGTAATGTTAGACAGTAGATTGATCTTTTTTGTCCATGGTGCTAATCTGTACTTAAATTCAGAGCAGAGTCCACCATCAGTACCAGCACTGCTTGTCCTCTGCACCTCTTTGACAGCAAAATCTTCTCTTTGGGTGGTTTGTTAGTACATACATGGAAATAAAAGTAAAGGATTTTTGCAGTTTCCAATCTGTTTTGCTTCCTCACCAGTTAGGTGCTCAATTTAGAAATGACTACACAAACATTAACATTTCTTACATGACTACAAGTTTTCTACCTTAATGAATTTCATACTGTGACAACCTTAAGATCTAATTTAGAGCCCATATTCCACTAAAGGAAAGGCTTAGACATCAGAACATTAATAGGAGCACACCACCACTTGTCCCCAGCAAATGCTACAAACTGATGTGACTGAGGGAGGAATTTTTCCTTTGAGTCACTTTCCACCTCAGGGCCTCTGTACCCTTCAGAGAACCATGTTTTACATATCAGTCCTGCCCTTCACATCTATCTATGTGTAATTTTTTTTCCATTTGTATTCCCAGGAACACTTAATACAAAAGTTTCTCAGAGATACCAGCTTCTTTTGAGGTTTTTATAGGGGCAGGGATCGTGTCAGTCTTCAGTCTCCCTATATATACTTCTCTACTCCCATGATACAAAGGTAGGTTTTCCTTATCTAAGTGTTAGTTTATAGTTTTGATATGTTATAATAGAATAGTTTAGGTTGGAAGGGACCATAGAGATCATCTACTCCAACCTCCCTGCCATGGGCAGGGACATCTGTCAACTAGACCTGATTGTTCAAGGCCTCACCCAGCCTGGCCTTGAACACCTCCATGGTGGGAACATCCACAACCTCTCTGGGTAACCTACTCCAGAGCCTCACCATCTTTGCACTGAAGAACTACTTCCTGAGATCCAGTCTAAACCTACTCTCCCTCAGGTTAAAATCATTCCCCCTTACCCTACTGCTAGACACATAGGTCATAAAATTCAGGTAAAATATTGTGGTTTGCTTGTCAGTGGAATTAGTTCTCTAAAGGTGGATGATATGCATCTGCACAAGAATAATCCCAGGACAGAGGTGAGCAAGAAACAGAAGGGAACTCTTTGTCCTGGTTCTGCTGAGGCAGAATCCTGGGCCAGCATGGGCTGCTTGGCAATTAACAGTTTGAAATCAGCCAGGGCAGCTGACCTGAGCTTGCTACAGGTGTATCCCAGACCAGAAACGTCATACTAGCTGTAAGGGGGGACATCTGCTGAGGTGAGGGGCTCTTTCCCAGCCTCTCCCTGACCCTGTTTATCTTCCTGATTATTGTGACCACTGTGTTCACTGGGATGACTATAACTTTATGTACTGTAGTAGTGTTAGTTTGACTGTTTCATTTTACCCCATGGGTCTCCTCTCCTTTTTTTGATCCCTTTTCTCTGCTGGGGAAGGGTCACCGGGTGGTCCAGCAACTGATGGTGTTTAGCCCCAGATAGAGGTTAAACACGGATATCTTTTTTTTTCAGTTTTAAAAAGATCCTTAAAGGGAAGGCAGCAAGGTTGAGCAGATAGCAGGCCACCCAGTGGGTGACACTTCCTTGCAAGTTGCTGTTAAAGTGCTCCTGTTTTTCTCTGTGAGATGAGCTCTTAGCTTGAATATCTGGCTGTAAGTGGCCTTTGTGTTGTCCTCCCATATTTTTCTGTTTTTTTCTTAGAAACCAAAAAGCGTTGAAGAAGCTCTTTCACACTCTGCCATTTGGCTTTGAAAAGGAATAAACTGGCCTCTAAATGCTTTGTGATTGTGATGCTGTCCAAGACAGGTCACTGACCTCTTCTAAGAGCAATACAGAGTACTAGATTACATTTTGACTGCTAGCACTTAATACCTCCTTAAATTCTGCCCTTGAATTTTGATGTCTTCCCAAAGACAGACAATCTAAGTCCCAGTGGTAGCAGATGTACATGGGGAGGTGATGAAAGATTGCTTGCTCTTGTTATTTTTTCTGAGGTATAAAAAGTTGTTTTGTCCTGGAGACTGAGTCAGATGCTTTCTAAGGCCTCTGAATCTTACTCCTCCGTTTTCTTCCCAAGGAAACTTCCTTTCTTCATGTAATTGTTTTGTCTTTAAGAATTTATTTGCTGGTATATTCCAAAGTGTCTTGGAATCAGGGAAACCCTCTCAAGAATACTGTGTTCTCAAAATGTGCTCAGTGCTGTGGGAGAACATTGCTCCAAAAGGCTTCATAATCTTCACAATAAAATAAAGGCAACACTAAAGATTACTGAAAGAGACTCAAATCTTGGTCAGTGTCAGGTTGTAGAAAGGTTTGGTGAAATACTGTTCTTCTTCTGCCTGTTTACACCTGCACTGTAAACTTCCCCCAAAGTGGGAATCACAGGAAGAATTGTACTGCAAGGCTCACACAATGAAAAACATTCTTTTCTGTTGAGAATTCCAGACCTTAAAGTAGTTGTTGGAGAGAAGGTGGTGTTCAGAAAGATATTTGTAAGTTGGAATATATTCACATGCTTTTCTTGAGGAAAGCAATGCTTTTTTGGAAGCAGTATTTAAAGATGATCGTTTCAGTGCTATCCAGTTCCATTGTAGAAGTAGTTCTTGTTAGATGGGTTTGCACACATCTTGAGCAGTTGAGCTCACTGAGATCTGAGCATTGTAGTCTGAGCATATCTAACGGGCCACAGTCTTCACTGAGGCTTAGGCACATTCTCGATCCTTTGAATCTTCACTCAAGTTTAGCAACTAGATCCTCAGACCTCAGCACTGATGAATATCAGCCAGGCAACTGTTGAACAGTGATGCTCACAATGCTGTAGGCCATTCCTTCATCCATTATGTTCTTCGTGCTTTGCTACTTGGACATTTTATTCCCACTTTCTAATCTAAGTCACTTTCAAATAGGTTATTTATTCCATTCAGTGCTAAAAAAGCACCTGCTTGTCTTTTTCATGAAACTACTGGTTTATTTTGATGAAGCTACATTCAACCTGTGATTCTTTATCTATCTTAATCCTCACTGTCTTTTTACTTGGCTCCTTTCACAATGTCCTTTCTTCTCTTCTGCTTCAATGATGATTCTTAAATATTATTTCCTTAAGTTGCATTATTTCTTAAAACGTTATTTCTTGCATCTGGAGTGTTGTGTTCAGATCTGAGCTGTCCAGTTCAAAAGAAATTGACAACTGCTGGAGAAAGTCCAACAGAGACAGCAGAGATGCTGAGGGAAGTGGAGCATCTCTCTGAAAGGAACAGTTGAGATACCTGGGGCTGTTTAGCCTGGAGAAGAGCAAACTGAGAGGGGAGTTTCTCAATGCTGATAAATAGCTAAATGGTGAGGGTAAAGAGGATGAGGCCGGACTCTTTTTGGTGGTGCCCAGTGGCAGGACAAGGGCCAATGGGCACAAACTAGAACTCAGGAGGTTCTATTTGAACATGCAGAATGGCAATTTTCCTGTGAGGGTGTTGGTGCCCTCGACGTTGTTATCCTGGACAACCTGCTCTGGGTAACACTGCTTTAGCAGGGAGGTTGTACTAGATAATGCATAGATGTCTCTTCCAACTGCCGCTGTGCTGGGACTCTGCGAAATCCTTGCTGAAAATAAAACCCAACAACCATCTATTCTTCCACCTGGGGACCTGAACACAGCGAGGAATGCTGACCTTTTTGTCCTCTCTTCCGTTTTTCCCTCTCTTACTGTATTTTAAATCTTTTTGGACCAGCTATGTAACTCAGCACTTACTAGCAGGATTTGAAGTCGTTTGGCAGGTGCCAAACTGAGCACTGTTTTAGATTTCTTCTGATGCCACAGTAAGATCTGTTTCTGCTGATTTTGATGCATTAGTATTGTTGGTAGTCATCAAAATATCTCACAGACGTGATTGAACCATGCCACTAAATGTGAAACTTGGTGGTTAAATTGGAATTTGTTTACCTTTGGTCCTTTGCTCTCACGCTTATCTTTAATGCTGCTGTTGTCAGATCCATCATACTTGGATTCAACATTAAGGAGAGTTTTTATGGAAACAATTCAGAATAAAGCAAATACTGGTGCCTTGCTAAGTAGCAGGATATTCACTTGTGTTTTCTGAACAAGAGCAAAGTCCCACAGCTATTACTTGTGTGGAAAACATGTGCTCATGATTCAGTCCTTTAGACATATATGTAGATTTGAGGCCAGAAGCAGTTAGAGGTGTACATACATCACGTCGTAATACATGAAAGGAGCATGTGTAGATTCCCACATCTGAAAATGGTCATACATCTACTGTACTTGGGGCACCTCATGTTCCTTACCATACTTCCCTAATGAAGCTGTTCATTTCCTAAAGTTAAATAGTTGTCCCCATCTGCACTGCATTAGCAGATCCCCACTGCTAGGCTAAAACATTGGCTGAAACTGTCTTTTAAATTTAGAATTTGGTCTGAGTTTAATTTAGCCAGTGTTTACTACTATAACCTCCTGTCTTTCTCTGGAGAGGTTGAGGCAGTAAAGTAATAACAGTTAACAGTGTAACTCTCAGTTAGCTGGAAGAAAACTGAAACTGAGGAATGTAAAGTTCGAGAGAGACTGAGAACTACTGGAGAGACTCCAGCAGAGGCCAGAAGATGCTGAGGGAACTGGAGCATCTCTTTTGTGGAGAAATGGCTGAGAGACCTGAGGCTGTTGAGCTTGGAGAAGAGCGGACTGAGAAGGGGATCTTCTCCGTGCTTATCGGTCGTTTGGGGAGTAAGAGAATGGGGCCAGTTTCTTTTCAGTGGTGCCTAGCGATAGGACAAGGGGCAACAGGCACAAACTGGATCCAACCCTGAAGTTCCACCTAAACATAAGGAAAAGCTTAAGTAAGCTTGAGTTTTAACTACCTAATTCATTCATAACAGTAGGAGGAAACTTTCTAAGAGACTCACAGAGATACTTTTTTGATTTCTGAAACCAACGTGTAAATAATAAAAAAGCCTAACTAAAAGAATGGTTATGAGCTAAGATATTTTACTTCAAAATGATGAAGCATAAATACAAATTCAACTTTAGCTCTTTGATTATTTTCTCACACACACAAATCATGTTAAGTAAAAATGTCAAGGTGAACATTTAAGTGCATAACCTGTTTTTAATGAAATAATGTTAAAATAGATAATCAGTAAGAAAATCTTCTTGCACTGTAGCTAAAATTTAGTTTGCATCCAATTAAAAAAAAACATGTAAGTTGTAAGTAAACCTCTGGATGTTCAGTTCCATTAACTATTTTAGGATTAAGAATAATGCAGTTTTTGACTGAATAAAAAAGAGTTTAAGTCTTTTCACAACCTTATCATCACAGTGATAAATGTCTGTGATGTCCCGTTCAACAAAAACCTCAGTTAAACGATTGTGTTTATCATTTTAACAACAACCAGTAAGAATAAGCTCTTCCTTAAAAATGTATAGTAGTATAATATAGTATAGCAGGTATAAAACCTTCACTTAAACCAGAGTTAAAATCTATACTGGTCATATTTTTATTTGCTTATTGTTTTTTTTCTTCCAGTGAATCTATCTTGCTGCTCCCGTTTTATTCATTCTTGTTGCTCTGAGTTATTCATTCCTGTTAAAGCACTTGTCTGGAACAGCAGGGAATGGGATACTCAGAAGAAACAACAGGACAAATAGACTCATTAAAGATTTGTTCCCAAAATATGATAAATATTCCCAAAATGTCATGGAAGAGAGAAACAAGTATGAACCCAAATCTTCGGAAGCTGCAGATAGAATTTTAGAGTAAAAAGCCTGAACTGAACTGGGGGTAAACAATTCTCACTTTTATGATCTGATTAATTGCCGTTTTCTTTGTGTGTTCAGGGGAGTTAAAGAGCACGGAAGAAAGTGGGATCAAATTAAAGTAAATTTGATTAGGAGGAGGATAGAACAGGAGAAGTAATTTTAAAAGCAGGTTGAGCAGGAGCTAGCTGAACTTTGTTCTAGCACATTTGTAGTACTTGAAACATTCTGTCATTGTCTCTCTTAAAGTGAGCTTTCTGCGTGGTGTGGCATGGTTTGTTTCTCATTCTCTTTATGCAGTTAGGTCTTTTGTGGTAATCGACGCTAAAACCCCCCACCAAACTCATTCATATGATTTACTTAACTATCCAGCAAAGTGTAAGGTGAGTCATGAGTCGGGAAGCTCCTAATTTGAAAAAGGTCCTCAGTTGCCGGAGGCTGGACCCGATCTTGCAAACAATAGGAGATGGAGAAGAGCAGCTTCACGGTGCATTTTCATTGCGGTTTTTAAGCAGAGTTGAGTGAGGACTTGGTGGTCGTCTCTTTGAGTCATCCCAAACTAGTTTCCTGCCTTGTTAAGTACTGCTGTGGAGCTGATGGATTGGTGAGGTGATTTGAAGAGGTGAGTTTACCAGAGCGGGGGTGTGTGTGTGTAAATCCTGAATCCTTTCTGAAATCAGATGAACTCCACTGCTTTCGGTGTCAGGTCACTCTGTGGGTGGGATGAGTGGGAATGTGGCAGAAAAAACTACAGTTGCCATGAAGCTTTCCTTGTAGGAAAGCCAGGCTGGGTGATGTGAAGTGACCTTTTGAGGGTTTTGGTTTTATTTGCAGAAGGGGTAGGAACTTTGTAGTACTTAATCACGTACTCTTTACTGGGCTCAGTCGTTAGCAGGCAGTTGATTGTGGGGAGGGCTAAAGGAAAGGAGAAGGAAGATAAAACCAGACTGTAAGACAGTGCATTGTGGCAGTGGGACGAAACATTCTGTGACCCACTACAGGAAGTCTTTAGACATTTTGGTAGCTGCACAAAAAGAGCTGTAATTATCACTGAGTGGTTTCTCCTCGCAGTCGTCGGGTGTGTCAGATCACATCAAGCAGAGGAGAGAGCCTGTGGGAGTGGTGTCTTCAGTGGAAACTCTATCTGATGACCGCAAAGGCCATGAAAGCCAACAGCAAGGTCCCTGAGCTGGACCTAGCTATCCTTTTTGAAGAAGACCTTTCTCTTCTTTTTTGCTTCAATATCTAATTCCTGTCAAAGTTCCTGGTTTCAAAGTAATTCCAGAAGCCTTTCTGGTGCCTGTTAGCTGATAGAAAATGAATAAAAGGGCAGCTAACCCAGTTATTCCTCAGAATGACTAGCTTTCAGTGATTAGTGTAATTAAATTGATTCTTCAGAAGGTGCAATGTCCTTTTTAACTCATATGAGTGATGGTGAAGAAAAATGATGCAGTTATGACTGCTTCTTTCAGTGACAGTTGATGACATATTTGTGACATAACACCTTACTGTAGACCTTCATTCTGTTCCATCAAACCACAACTAAATTTGCACTAGGCAGAAGTCACTACTGGTGCCACAAAAAGCAGACAATTTCTTTTCTTGTGCCTGGTTGCTCCTTCCTGCCCTGTGCATGGCAAAGCTTCTGAACAGCTGCAGCGTTATACTGGAAACCAATACGTTTTAACCAAGTTTATTTCTTTTAAAGATGGATCTGTTTCCCAGAGTGGTCTGTTGTCTAGCCCATACCAAAAGAAAAGTACCTGGCGTCAGGATGGTAGAAGCCACTCACTTATGCTGGTATTTTTAACACATTCTTATGGAAATGTGGGAAGATTGTGTGGTTTGGTTTGTTTTACTTTGGAAGGCCAGGCTTTTGCATTACCATCAGCCTCTGGAATTGGTATCCTAGGTATGTGGCTGCCTGAAAATCACCTTACTGTAGGGCTGAATTCTATTGAGGTTGTTAAATCCAGAGATTGTAGCCAGCTGTGTCTTGTACAGAACATCTCCCTTTGGACTAAGCAGGATCTTAACTTTTGTAGTGGCTTTATGCTCTAAAGTTTTTAAGTGTCCTCTCTTTGCCTTCCTGGAAGTTAACTTTCAAACAGCAGATTCCTCAATGAAAGAATTTCTGTATTTGATCTGCTGGTGGCCTTAGCTTTTGCATAAAGCTTATTTACCGTGTTGTGAATTAAACATTATTACTTATCCTTCGAGTCTTTAAGTATTGAGTGGGTTTTGATGTGAGAAACAGTGTCTGTTCATAGGAAGGGAGCGGTAGTTGGACTAGCTGACACTTAAAGGTGCCTTCCAACCCAAACCATTCTGTAATGGACTAGCCCAAAGATCCACCCGTGTAGTATCTTGTCTTGAAATGATAGCAGTGGATAGGTAAAGGATAACAAGACAGCACAGGGTTACTTGTCCTTTGGCCTACTGTTCCCATGACTGGGAAATGGTCATTTAAGGGCTTCCTGAGCTATGGTTTGCACTTGGAATTTAGTAATCTAAAACGGATCCATAGCTTACAAATTCATCTAGTCCCTCTGCAATGTGGTGTGGCAACATGGTCTGCTACTTGGTTTAATTGTTAAGTTATAATATTTTTTATTATTTTACTCCACTAACTCTTGGTTGTTGTTGTTGTTATGGGAAATTGAGGGCGTATTTCCTATGTATGTTCCTATGCATTGCTTCGTTTATCTCCTAATCTCATTCATCTCTCTTCCAAACCGATGTCACTCTGTTTAGTTTTCCTTCTTGTCATTTGAGGTCGTCTGATTCCCCAAAAAAATGGTGAGAATTTTACATCTGGTGTGGGTGATACTTTGGGTTCATACCATGCAGTACTCGAGGAATTCAAGCAAACTTCAGGACATTAAGAAGTTATTTGTATTTTGGGGCTTTCCAGATTGCAAAAAGGTCAGGGCTCCAGTGTTCAGCATTCTCATGGTTGTGGTGAGTTGTTTAAGCGAGAAGAACCCCAATGGCACTGGGAAGCACAAAAGAAAGATGATGCTTTAGATTTACTTGGGGTGGGGTGAGCCAAAATATTTAGAAACAGGGTAAGAGAAATGCAAACTCAGAGTGAGATTTGTCTAGATGCTGTGAGGTGTAAAGCATGTTTCAACAAAGGGTTCAGTTTTACACATGATGTAGCTCAATTTACCAGTCCTTCCAGATATCACGAGTTTAAAAGAAGCCACTCAGAGTACCATCTGTCCTAGAAAGTTGAATTATGAAGTTTTGTCTTGTCTGTCCACTCTCACCTACATAACATGAGCATTTCCATCTCACAAATTTTCTGCAGAATCAGCAGAACCTTAACTTCAGCTGTTAGCTTGGGAGAATCTTGAAGGTTTTTCTCTTGAATTCCAGTATTACCACTTTCAATCTTCAGAGCTAGCTTTGAACTCTTTGACAAAGAGAATGACAGCAGTGTTATTTTACTTTGTGCTACACAGCAGTAAAAAATGTAAACCCTTTCCCATGTAATCAGTAACAGGAGGTTTTTTCAATTGTTACTAGTAAAAAGATCAATAATACTGCAGAATGTATTTATGTGGTCAGTCATTTCTGTCTTGTTTCTTCTAATTCTGCCTGTTAAACAGAATTTATCTAAGTTTTGTTTAAACTTCTGATAGGATTTTAATTAAAGTCTTAAATTATTTTTAAAGTAAGAACTTGCTCTGCAGTGTTTGAACAACTTCCCTGAAATGTGACAATATCACCCTTCAGAATACAGTCTATTCATAATCGATTAATCCAAAATTGGTAAGTCAGCCTGATAACATGAACAGACTGTCCATTATGTGTCCAGGTATGTCCTTACCCAAGGTGATCACAGAGTCAAAGAATCACAGAATTAATCAGTTTGGAAAAGAACTTAGAGGTCATTGAGTCCAACCTATCACCCACTACCTTCTAATTGACTAATCCATGGCACTAAATGCCTCATCCAGTCTCCTTTTAAACACCTCCAGGGATGGTGACTCCACCACCTCCATGGGCATCCCATTCTAATGGCCAATCACTCTTTCTGTGAAGAACTTCTTCCTAACCTCCAGCCTAAACCTGCCCTGGCACAGTTTCATACTGTGTACTCTTTTGTCACTGGTTGCCTGGGAGAAGAGACCAACTTGCACCTGGCTACAACCTCCTTTCAGGTAGTTGTACACAGCAATGAGATCTCCCCTGAGCCTTCTCTTCTCCAGGCTGAACAACCTCAGCTCCCTCAGCCACTCCTAGCAGGGCTTGTGCTCCAGCCCCCCACCAGCCTTGTTGCCCTTATGGTAGTTGTCTTGGTCTGGAGAGGATACTGTGGAGTGGGCAACTGTGGAGGTGTAAGAAAGAAATGGCATGGTTTAGGTAGCAGTGTTCAGGGCGTAAGGAGGCAGATCAATATGGTTGTATTATGGCTAAGAGCAGAAGAAAGCTGACGCTGCTTCTAGTGTACAGAATAGAGTTGTGCTCTCCTAGTGTTGAGCTAAAACAAAATGTGTGCTCCAGCAGTAGTTGATCTGTGGAAGTGTCTTGTATCCTGTCAGAGAGGTAGGCTGCAAAAATGCCTCTCACTTTAAGGTGCATGCACACAGACAGATCCAAAACCCTTTAGAAGAAATAAACCGCTTTCCTCCAGATTCCTTTCGCAAGGAACAGTGGCTCTTTGTGTCTAGTGGAAACTGAAATGAGATTTCACATCCATCAGTAACTTCATCCTTTAGGATTAGAGAGGAATCCGTTTTGCTTCCCCTTCTTGCTCCAGTGATACGCCGCAGAGTTCTGAGAGTGTCAAGGATCATAATTTCATTCAGAAATTGGCATCTGAACGTTTAAAACAAATAAAACTGCTTGACTTCAGTGTTTTTCTAGTTGGGAATCAGTCACGCATTGGCACTTGAATAATTGCTTCTAAATGTGAGATGACAGGTTAAAATGGCATTGTGCCTATGGAACAAGAATGCTAACTTTTACGTAACCCTTCGTGCATTTATGGGCAGTACTTAGACATGTTATTTGCAAAAGTTTGGTTTTCTGGATTGGGCCAGTTTCATTTTTGCTCATACTGTGGTTTAATGAGAAAAGCAGACTCCTTTGAGTGTGCAATCAGGGTAAGGAATACACAGACCAGTTCTAATCCTTTGTTGTGACATGACATTGTATTTGGTTATGGTGGAAGGATTCTTCTCATAGAACAAATGATTAAAGACTTGAGGTAGGAAATCTTTTGAAGGAGATGGACTTTTCACAGCTGTGATACTGTCCTTGTCTAATTGAAGGTATTTCAAAAGTGAGTGAAAGACAGACATGCAAGGGAGAAATAGGGAGGTTTTAATTCATACACTTTTCACTATTCTGTAAAATTTCACTAATTAGTCTTTAAGGATTCTTGCTTATGCATTTAATTATCTTTAATTCTATACTGTTTGTAATTATTTTTATGTGTATAGGCTCAGTATTCATTCTTTAATCTCCAAAACTAATACTTTCTGTCAGGTAACTTCATAGAATCCCAGCATAATGGGAATTTGAAGGGTCCTCTACATCTCATCTAGTTCAACCCTCTGCTAAAGCAGGGTCACCCAGAACGGGTTGCCCAGGATCACAGTGTCCAGGCAGGTTTGGAATTTCTCCAGAGGAGACTCCATAACCTCTCTGGGCAGCTTGTGCTCCAACACTCTCACAGGAAAGTTTTTCTTCATGTTCAGATGGAACCTCCTGTGTTCTGATTTGTGCTTTCGGTCTGTTGTCCTGTCACTGGGCATCACTGAAAGGAGTCTCGTCCTATGCTCTTGCCCCCCACCATTTAGCTATTGATCAGCAGTGAGAAGATCCCCTCTCAGTCTGCTTTTCTGTAGGCTAAATGTATCCAGGTCTCCCATTTTTCCTCCTCAGAGAGATGTTCCAGTCCGCTTAGCATCTTTATTGCCTCTGCCGGACTATCTTCATTAGTTCCTAGTCTGTTGAACTGGGGAGCCCAGAATTTGAGACAGTACTGCAGGTGTGGCCTCAGTGGAGCTGAGTTGGTGGAAAGAACTGCCTCATCTCTGTTTTTGTTTTAGGTTGAGGGACTGTGGGTTACATTTCCTTTGTGTTCATGACAGACTCATATAAAACACACTGATATGAGACTGCATCAGTTTCCACTGTAACTCCACATTCGTGTTATTCCAGAAACACCAGTGCTGTGTATTCACTTCTTTTTCTCTTCTCTGTCCCACTTCCATCACATAAGCATATGGTTACACAATAAACCAGCTGAAAACCCAAGTGTTTTTGGCTGTATTTATTTTTAGGCGGATCCATTCATCAGTTTAATTCATAACATTGCTACTTCATGGAAGAGGAAAGAATCTGCAGTGTTCTTTACAGTAGCAGAGCCAAGTTGTTTCATCTTCAAGAGAATATGAAATGATGGTGTGTGTTTGTCAGGAATGGTAATTGTGAGAACAAGGAAAGCGTTTTTTAAACACCTCATCTATTGAGGGGGAAAAAAACCCCTAAATAAATGTTTCAGGCCCTGAGTAGTACATGCACTACTAATGTCCCTTTAAAAAAATTAAGAGGAACACACTTTTTTAAAAAGAAAAAGAGCTGAAGGCATTAGATATTTTTCTTTATCTAAAGATTGACTGTTTATGTTATCTCAGATAAAACAAAATTGTCACATTGATGGCACAAGTAATCTCACTCAATGGAATGAAAAAGCCTTAAAATGAAAATTAATCGGTGATACAGCTTAGTGACTGATTAGTAATAATAACAATAGCAAAGAAACAGGGAACTTTTGTGATACTTGAGTAGCAAGATGTGGAAGCTTCGGGCTTATGAACTACATGACAAAATCCAGCAGTTTGGATGCAGTTCCCAGGAAATTTCCTTAGAAAATGCTTTGCATTTTGGATTGCATCCCCGTTGTATTGGAGATGGAGGGACTTAAGACCTGAACCAGAGGATCATTGAATGGTTTCCTTTGGAAGGGAGCTTCAGGACCATCTGGTTCCAAACCCCTGCCATGGGCAGAGGCATCTCCTACTAGACTGGGTTGCTCATGGCCTCATCCAATCTGGCTTTGAAAACTTCTGTGCTTGAAGCCTCCATTACTTCTCTGGGCAACCTGTTCCAGTGCCCCCCCAACCTCACAGGGAAGAATTTCCTCCTAATACCTAAATCAGACTTCTTCCAGTTTGAAGCCCATGTCCTGTCACTACATGTTGTGGCAGGGCAAGCTCAAGTAAGGCCCTGCCGCACCGGAGGTTTGAATGGGGCGCGAACTGTTTTCCTCCTTCCCCCACCTCCGGCTCCGAGGGTTTGGAATGTGGAAAGAAGTAGGCGCGAAGTTCAAACCCCCACCCTGCGGGCTTGAATGGGGAAGAGCAAATCGCCCCAGCATATATATATGGTAACTGGACACATTGTCTGGTCGGACCTTGAGGGGTATCTTGAGGAACGTCTGGAAGAAGGGTGACCAGAAGCGCACGGTCCCCGCTTTTGGACCGCCGCATCCTGACTGCCTGCTGCAGGGACCTGCTTCTGCCCTAAGCCGCCGCCGTTCGGGGGAGCTCCGCGGAGCAGCCCGGCGTTGCCCCGCGATCTTTGCCTGTGGAAGCCGTGTATACAGTCATTTTGGACTTTGGCGGGCTCACTCGCCTTGGCTTCTGTGCCGCGTCCGTCCACTACGGGATTATAATGCTCAATGCCAGACGCTGCCGCAAAGGAGCCAAG
This sequence comes from Tricholaema leucomelas, assembly GCA_013400475.1. Lineage (NCBI taxonomy): Eukaryota > Metazoa > Chordata > Aves > Piciformes > Lybiidae > Tricholaema lacrymosa > Tricholaema leucomelas. The sequence continues at coordinate 730,393 of WAAF01011843.1, forward strand.
GGACCATCTGGAAACTCCTGCTGCACCGCCGTGAGTAGCACAGACGTTCCCTAGGGCTCCGGGCTGCCTTTCATTTGAGAGTAGGGCAAAGCCGCTTTTGCGGCCAAACCTTTTCCTTTTTCCCCTGATTTTCCTAAGTTACTGTATTGCCGATAAGCAGCCTTGTAAAGATTTTTCTCAACGAACTAAGAACTCCAAAATTAACTAATTTGTAGATGGTTGTGGACGGGGCTTTCTGGAGATAAAAACAACTACGTATTTTACCATTCCTGCCTCGTTAATTGCCACAACCAATTCACATGTCCTTGTAAAAAGTCCTTCTCCAGCTGCCTCCTAGTTCCCTTTAAATACAGGAAGGCTGCACTGAGGTCTCACTGGAGCCTTCTGTTCTCCAGGCTGAGCGACCCCAGTTCTCTCAGCCTGTCTTCACAGCAAAAATGCCTTTTTCCAAGTGGAAAAGCAGTTCATCTACTCCTAAATCCCACGGAGAAACACAGTGTCAGAATGCAGAGGCAGCTGTGCATGTCGAGGTTGATTAATTAGGGGAAGCTCTGGTATCACCAGCTTCTTCAAGTGAACTTGGATTGAGGAGTGAGACAAGCCCTACTGCAGGTAGTGACTGAGGCCGCAGGTTCATACAGCACATTCTGGAGCATGTTGGAATTGAGGCCAGGAATACAGAAGGAGGCGGTTATGTTGTTCTTAACTGTTGTCTGGAATTGCTTAGTATGTTTTCTGTATTTGAAAAACAGTTTCGTATCCAGAAGCTTGAATTCTGCCTTGCTGAAATAAGCTTTTGGTGTAAGGCTGAGAGGAGCCTGGTAGGAGGCTGTAAGTGCCCTATTGTCCTTCCTCAGATGCAGTGGTTCCAAAGAAAGCTGTCGTTGCTGTCTTTATGTAGGACAAGTGCCTCAGGATCTCCAAGAGAAGAAAGGGGGAAAAAAAGCTTTTAAGAGCTTATACAAAGTCTGGGTCCCTCCTTATGGAGGTTTGGTCAAGTGATCTGCAGTAGCAGGCTCATGTCACCATCTCTTTTGCAAGCAGGAGGCTGTTGGAAAGCCTTGTTTGGTGTCGGTAGAGAGGAGTGTTATTGTGGAATTAAGTGGAACTCGATAAATGAATATACCGTATGAGGTCCACTCTTAACTGTCCTGTGATTTTGTTGCTCTTTTTTCTTCCTGTTTCTGAAGTTTGCTTAGGCATGGACTTGAGCTGTGGGTTTGTTGTGACCTATGCTGTTCTTAAGACACTCTTGATAAAGTATGTCAAATCTTTATCTGGTACTTTTTATTTGGGATAGTGTTGGTTGTGCCAAGTTTGGGACCTGCACTTTTCATGACTGCAATGGATAGATACCAGCAACAGAATGTAGTGTGTGCAAATGGGTTATTCAACTCTAGGGAAGCAAAGATCCAGGATTTGCTTCCTATGATACAGCTTTTACAAATGGACTGAAGATGTGAAGAATTTCCTTTGCAATTCTGTGTGGATGATACTGAGGAGATGTATTAACTAGTGATAAGAATTTTAAATAATGACACAGTTATGTAATAACTTTGCCCAAAATGCAAATCTCAAATAAAATGCTGGTCGTTATTTATAGTTTCTTCTGATCAGGGCCACTTCCATTTAAGAAGAGAAGCCTATTTGATGTACTTGTTCTTACATCAAAAGGAGGAAACTGTGTTTGGTAAGAATACACTTGCAGGTCTTCATTTATATTCGATATTTGTGCTGATACTAACAGATGTTCAGGTAATCTCTTTCTGCTTTTGTGCGGAATGGAATCACAGAATCATTTTGGTTGGAAAAGATCTTGTATTTCTTCAAGTCCAACCATTGGACTGAGGTGCTGGAGCATGTCTATAGAAGGGCAGTGAGGCTCATGAGGGGCCTGGAACACATGACCTGTATATCTGAGTATCTGAGCGAGCTGGGGTTGTTCAGTCTGCAGAATAGGACACTTGAGAGGAGACGACATCACTTTCTACAACTACCTGAAGGAGTTGAAGCAAGGAGGGGCCAGCCTTTTCTTGCTGGCAAGTGACAGGACTGGAGGAAATGATTTCAAGATGCACTAGGGGAGGTTCAGGCTGCATGTTAGGAAATGCTTCTTCACTGGAAGGGTTATCAAACATTGGAATGCTCTGCCCAGGGCAGTGATGGAGTCACCATCCTTGGGGGTGTTTAAAAAGCTTGTGGACCTGGTGCTCAGGGACATGGTTTAGTGTTGACCCTTCACTGGTGGGTCAAGAGTTGGGCTGGGTGATTAAGATCTCTTATAACCAGATTTATTCTGTAATTTCTGTGATTATCCAACTCTATGAAGTTTGGTGCCAAACCAGGTACCTTAGCACCACAGCTCTGCATCTTTTAAAACACCTCCAGGAGTGGGCATTCAGTCACCTCCCTGGGGAGCCTGAAACCTGTCCTGGGGCAACATGAGGCTGTTTCATTCTATCACTTGTACCTTGAGGGGAAGAGGCCAACCCCCCACCTCACTACAATCTCCTTTAAGGTAGCTGTAGAGAAGGAGGAAGTCTCCCCTCAGCCTCCTTTGGTGCAGTGTAAACAGCTTCAATTCCCTCAGCTGGTCATCACAAGACCTGTTTTTTAGATCCTTCACCAGCATTGTTACCTTTCTCTGCACACCCTCCGGCAGGTCTGTGTCCCTTTTGTAGTGAGGGGCCCAAAACAACCTGGTACTCAAGGTGTGACCTTACCAGTGCTGGGGGACAACTCCCTGGTCCTGCTAGTCACATTATTCCTGACACAGGCCAGGATGCCGTTGGCTGTTTTGGCCACCTGAGCACACTTCTGGCTCCTCTTCATCTGGCTACTGAAAATGTTTCAGTATCTCAAATGTATAAGCCTGTGCTGTCTGTGTTAATTAGAGGTTAGATGTTGTGACCATTTCTGCAATAGCTGGATCACTATAATTAGGGTAGAAAGTAGCTGATAAATTCTGCAGTATGCTGTAACTTGCCCCACAGCTTCCTGTGATTGTTTCTGTGTGTGTTGTATCTGAAGGGATCTGATTTTTAGATTGCTGGTATTTTAATGTCAGTCATCGGTGGTGACTTGTGAGGCTGTAAATCTCAGGCATACTGTTTCTGCAGCGAGTTAATTCCCAAACCAAAGTGAGTGTGTCACAGCTCCTCCTTCCCCACCCCTTCTCCCCTTCTCTGGAGTCTTCTGGTTTTTAGTCAGATCTTCTTTCTCTTTGGAACTGTGTTTTTCAGTAGATCATGAATGAGCTGCAGGTGCAACAGTGCTCACTTTGAATGTAACTATGAAGCATAAAACCAAAAATGCCTTTGGAGAAGATGGCTGAGGAACCAGGCATGGCATAGGCTACATTCCATGGAGGTATTGGCATTGATAAGAATGCACTTGATAAATTGTCTCTTGTCTCTGTTAACATGGTGGAAGGGTATAAGTTGTAAAGTTGACAACAAATTATGAGCTTGATTGAGACAACTCTTTTTATAGGCAGCTTGATTAGAAATTGTGTATACAGAGTGTGAATTAAAGCTTTAATTACAACCTGCAGGTTGGGATATTAATTGAATGCTGTGGATAGCCACAGTTAGGTTTTGCATGACTTGTGCCCAGGAATCCTAAAAGAATGGACCATCTTTGATTGAAACAAAGCCTGTGAAAAAGAGAAGCATCGCTATTTGTTTAGCACAGTTATTTAGTTTTTGAAAGGAGGGTTGCAATATAAAATTCTCTATTGGATTGATAGCATGAAGAGCCACCAGAAGTGGTGACTCCTGTTCTTACACATAAATGTCTTCCATTTCCACTGCTTCCTCAAGAGGAGGCTGTGAGCTGCACCAAGCGGTAAGGTGATGATCCTGTTTGAACTCATCCTGCTGATCCTGACTGCCAGAAGAGAGTCAAGTGGGTGAATTCCGCATTGGCAGGCCTTGAGATAAATCAGGTATCATCCCTCATCCCAGAGCTGTCACAAAATAACACAGACACTGTATCATTGGTTGTAGCTCATTTGACAGAAAGGCAGTGATTGTCAGCATCTGGTCTGTGGTTATTTTATATAGCTCTGGCTTTCAGAAGGACATAGATGTAATAGAGCCATCACCGTAGCAGAGAGTCCTATGCCATGTAGACACTGACTAGTTGTGCCATAAGCGATAGGACAAGAGGAAAGCCTCAGGTTGTTCAAGGAGAGGTTTAGGTTGGGCACAGGGATCAATTTCTTCCCTGAAATGTCTGTCAAGCCCTGGAGCAGGCTGCCCAGGGCAGTGGTGTAAGTCCCCATCCTCGCAGGGTTTTAAAAGGTTGTGAATGCGGTGCTGAGGGACATGGTTTAGCAGTGACCTGACAGTGCTTGCTTGATGATTGGACTCGATTTTAAAGATCTTTTCCAACCTAAATGATTCTATACGATGCAGCAGATCAGTTTACAGCAGTTCATTGATTGTTAATCCAGCCACTGTTCTAATCAAATTGGTCAGCCTCAGGAGCATGTGGCCACTCCACGGTGAGAAGTGGAGTAACACGGAGCTGCAGTGAAGATGATCTCAGGGGTTTATACACTATCTTAGTGTAAATTTTTAAACCATGTTGTTCAGATTCAAACCATACATTAACTCTGGGTTTGGAGTTCTCAACATAAGTGTGTTAAGCTGTTTTCAGACTTTACCTGCTGGTGCTCACTGCACCAAGAAGCACTCTGAACTGGGGTTGAATCCTGCTATTAGAAATTTTCTAATAAAATATGCACTTTGGTGGGTTTTGTGTGCATCCTGTGGCCCTTCAGGTGGATTTTGATGTCCTGCTCAAATCTGTGTTTGAATAACTGCCTTCCCAAAACTACTTCCTCTATTAACTTTGAGCAAAACTTGGCACTTGAATTGTTCTCATGTGGTGTGTGCTACTCTGTATTGCTTGCATCTTTTTCACGTAGAATGCAATTTTTTATTACCAGTAGTACTTGAATACTCTTTATCCTTGACTTCTTCAAGATTTTAACAAATAGAGGATGTTTTCATTCCTAAACATGGCTGATTGCTTGTGGCTGGTCCTTTAGGTCTCATTTGTACATGAACAGTTTCCAGTTCAACCAGAGGTGACTTCACATGCATGCAAGACTTACTTTTACTCTGGTTTCTGTCTCTGAACTGGGGAGTGTCTATCATGGTAGTTTGGCTCAACTGGAGAAAATCAGTTGAGTGAAGCAGTTGGTGCTGTGACCCTAACCTCTGTTTGCTGTGCAACACTTGTATTTTGGACTAGATTTAGGAGAGCCTCTCAGGATCCAATACTCTTGCCGCAACATATGTTGAAACTGTTCAGAGCTGTTGCTTGCACCTTGTGGCCCCTTAGGGGTTGAAGCATGGCAGATACCACCATGGCATTGGTGAGACCAGTTCCAGTTTGTATTTCTCCATAAAGAATTCACACTGTGTACAAAACCTGGTCTGTGACCAAAACCAGTGCACACCAAGTGGGGAGTGTGTGAGGGGGAGAAGGTTTTGCTTCTCAGTTGCACTGTTGCTCTGAACAAAAGCACTGATGTAAACATAGCCTTCAGCTACCAGAGCAAGGTCTTACATATTCTACAGACAACAGCGAGAGTGTGAAGTCAGAGAGATTCTCTGCTGTTAACTTTAAATTAATTTAGCCTGACATGAATGTGAGGACAGAGAGGAACATCATGGGAATGGGAAGCGGGAAATGGATTTATGATACACGAGGCAGCACTTGTTGAATATTTATGTCCTTACTTCCATGTTTAATTTGGTCATTCTGGTATTTGTTAATTCCCCTTGACAACTGTACCTTCAGTTTAATGTCTTAAAATCTGTTAAAGTATGAGATTTTAAAAAAATGTATATACATAAAAATATACACACAGAGTGTTCCTTGTATACACTTTACAAATAGTGCCCAAATTACAATGCTTTAGACCAAGAACATCTTGAATTTCATCTGTGCTTTGACAGACCTGATCCTTTAGGACAGGTGGCAAGTGTGTGTCCTTTTTCTGGTCTATCGAGATGGAGCAGTTACTGTACCTGCCTTGCCCAGAGGTGCTTGCTGTCCGCTGTTGGAAGGTGACATCCTCTTAGATGTGTTGGAAAATGCTGCCTATATGGCTGCTTTCCAAACTGGTTACATTAGCTTAAATACTCCTAACATCTAAACCAGGTCACTTTGACAAAGATACAATAAGGAGTAATGACACAAGAAGCTGTACTAGCAGAAGGGGAGGAGCTGTTGTCTCTGAGCATGGGACAGGAAGAAGCAGTTGTGATTGTGGTGTTAATAAAAGCAATTCAGGGTGTCTGCAGCTTCAGGGAGAGAAAGCAAACGTGAGCTGATTCTCACTACATTAATGAAAATAAAGGCAATATAGCATTTTACAGAGAGCAATCTTAGGTATAGGTGTGTGGGGTTGTAATTTGGGTGCTCTGCTGTTGGGTTACACTTCTGAGAAGTGCCTTGTTCTCTCTGATTTACTGTGAGCTGGGGTTTTGAGTGCTGTCGACCAGTGCCTCAGGTGGGTAAAGTGATAACATAGCATGGTGAAATAAACTGAGATACTGTCTTGTATGATGGAGTTACAGCATCAGTGGATGAGGAGAGAGCAACTGATGTCATCTACCTGGAATTGTGTAAAGTGTTTGACACTGTCCTTCATGACATCCTGATTGCCAAATTAGACAAGCAGGGACTTAAGGGATGGACTCCTCATTGGATAAGGAACTGGCTGGGTGATCACATGTGATCAGTAGCTCAGTCTCCAAATAGAGACCAATGACAGGTGGCGTCCCTCAGGGGTCAATACTGGGAGCTCTTTAACATCTTTGTCAGCAATATGGACAGTGGCATTGAGTGCACCCTCAGCAAGTCTGTGAATGACACCAAGCTGTGTGGTCTGGTTGACACGCTGGAGGGAAGGGATGCCATCCAGTGGAACCTTGACAGGCTGGAGAGGTGGGCCCAAGCCAACCTCAGGAAGTTCTACAAGGCCAAGTGTAAGGTTCTACACCTGAGCTGGCACAATCCCAAGCACAAATATGGGCTGGGCAAGGAGTGGCTTGAGAGTATTCTGGAGGAGAAGGACTTGTGGGTGCCAGTTGACAGAAAAAATGAAGCTGGCAGTGTGCACTTGCACCTAGAAGGCCAACTGTATCCTGGGCTGTATCAAGCAGGATGAGGGAGGTGATTCTCCCCTCTACTCTGCTCTCGTAAGACTCTACCTGGAGTACTGTGTCCAATTATGGAGGCTCCAATGCAAGAAGGACATTAAACTGTTGGAGTGGGCCAAAAAGGTGATCAGAGGGCTAGAGGACCTCCCCTCTGGGCACAGGCTTTGAGAGTTGGGACTGTTCAGCCTGGAGAAGAGAAGGCTCTGTGGAGACCTTCCACTACCAGAAGGGGGCCTACAGGAAAGCTGGGGAAGAACTTTTTACCAGGGCTTGTGGTGATAAAACAAGGGGGAATGGACTGAAGGTTGAGAAGGGCGGATTTAGTCTGGGTATTAGGAATACATTCTTTACAGTGGGGATGGTGAGACATGGGAAGAGGTTGCCCAGGGAGGCTGTAGATGCCCCCTCCCTGGAGGTGTTGAAAGCCAAGTTGGATGAAGCCTTGAGAAACCTGATCTAGTGGAATGTGTCCCTGTCCATGGCAGGAAGGGTTGGAACTAGATGATCTTTAAGTCCCTTCCAACCCAAACCACTCTATGATCTTTTACCATCCAGATAGTTTGCCTGATAACTTCCACTTACTCTTGTTTATCTGTTTATTGTTAATTATCTGGTTTATTGTTACACTTACACCTACAGGGAAGCTAGGACAGATTTTTTAGCAGAGCCTGTTGTGACAGGACAAGGAGTGATGTTTTTTCCACTAAAGGAGAAACTATTCAGAAAGAAGAAATTTTTTACACTGAAGGTAGTGAAACACCAGCCCAGATTGTCCAGAGAGGTGGTAGAAGTCCCATCTCTGGAACCAGTCCAGGTCAGGTTATTTGGGGCTTTGAGCCATCTGCAGAGGCTTGGACTAGATGACCTTTCAAGGTCCCTTCCAAACCAGTCAATGATTCTGTGATCTTTGCCATTTGTGTAATTTACGTTTTTGTTGTGATTCTTCCACAGCATTTGAAAACTAACAGTTAGCAGCCAGTCTTGGCAGCACAGAACCTTTTCATTACTAAAAATAAATATTACCCTGTGTCAGAAGGCATTGGACACTGCAGAAAAGGTAGCTGGCACAAACTAGTTGTCTTCAGCATTTCTGGCATGATCTTGGCTAAGGATGTGGTCTAGCTTTTACCCTGGTGGTTAGGGGCATGTTGCCAGGTTTTAACTCTCTGAGCTAACTCAGCATAAGATCAGAAAAGCACTTGCTTAGTGGTAGTAGCAAGGGGAGAACCAATTCTGGACGTGTGGATGTTGCCTGCCTGTATCGTCAAACTCCCCTCTAACCCATGTGTCTGGAAGAAGGAACACACACAGAATTGTGATGTGTTGCATTAGAGCAGCCTGCTCTAGGTGACCCTGCTTTAGCAGAGGGGTTGGACTGGATGATCTCTGGAGGTCCCATCTAACCCCACTATGCTGGAATTCTGTGACATTTCATGTCATGTCACTGCAGTATATCAAAGTAGAAATGGATTACTTGGGCAAGCTTTCTTTTGCAGAACTAAACCAGAAGTACAAGTTTGCCACAAAATCGAGTTTATGTCCCTAGTTCAGGATGAATATTCCTTCTCTATCCCCAAACTCACTGCACACTCTGGAACCATTCCAGTTTCCTCTTCCTGGATCTGGATGAGAAACACGTTTGTCACTGGTATCAGGCACAAAAGAACTGAAGCAGAATATTCCTGAGTAGTTTTTCAGGTGGTCCTGAGGGAGTTGAACTAATCAAGCTGAAGTAATCAAAAAAGTCCCTCACTAGAGCTCTAAGGCCACATGATAAATTGTGTATCACAGGTTAATTGCTGTAATTTTTGTGTTGTAAATGTAATAGAAATAAGATGTCTTCAAGAAGAATTAGAGGGTTAGGAAAAAGTCCTCTTTTAATCAAAAAGGGCAATATCAGAGGAGGCTTTATTGCAGGCTTGGACAATACAGCTAAGTATAACCATTTTCTTTCTGCATTTCTGTTTGGTCTATAAATCATCAGGTTGGGAATGGATTTTTTTTGTGCGTGCTGTTCTAGAGTTCATCTGTTATCTCTGCAAAGTGTCTGGTTTTTTTGGATGAGAAGGATGTCTTCCTACTTGAAAAGGGCATGTCCTTAATGGGTGGCCTTTCAGCACGGAAAGACATTAGTAGAACTTTGTGCCTGGTAATCGATGCTGCTTGTTACAGAGATTTCCTGCTAGACAATAAAAATCCCCTGCTAGCGGTAGAGATCTTATTCTGAGAGTTGTGGTTTTAAAAATCTATTTTAAAAGGTCAAGAGAGGGAGAGAGGATAAGCAAAGACTATGACATGAACTGCTTTTTGGACAATAGATCAAATTTGATTTCTGAGCTTGGTTTTATTTTTGAATTTAACGTTTAAGGCTTAATATGTCTTTTTGTTCTGTCTTTAAAAATATTGGAAGGTGTATTTCTCCAGAATGTTTTTATTTAGGGGAGAACTTTGAAGGTGTTCTTAAATACAATTTCATGGTTATTTTTTTCTACCTGTATGGTTTTTAAAATCCTATAAATTTACTAAGAAATAACCAGGATTAAAAGTAGTTTTGATGTGTTTTGATATTTTAAATAATATTTGGACATTTATGCTGTGGTGTTCTATAAAATGTGTTGACTTATACAACTGGGTACCAAAATAAGGTGAAGGCAAAGGATATGACACTTAGGAGCTAACTAGTGTTTGGTGTTGATTTTATGTGGTGCTTTGTTTTTTGTTGGTTGGTTGGTTGGTTTTTGGGGGTTTTTTTTTGTTTGTTTTTGTTTGTTTTGGGTTTTTTTTGGTAAGATCTGTGCAAAATGCAACGTCATAACAACAGGATACCTGCAGGGTAAGGCATGAAGTTCTGTTACTGGAGAAGATGATAGTAATATTCATTTACTTATTTAAACTCACTGTTGAAGACCAGGTAGGACATGATGATAACATGCCACATATAAAACTGAGATGAAGTCTTAATTCAGTCTGTTGTCAACAGTTATGTGATTTAGGTAATGAATCATATATATGTTTGTGCTATACATACCTCGATTTTCCATCTTTCCACATTTTTCTGGAGACAATCCATTTGGTTAATGCCACTCCAGTAGTGGTCTTCAGAGGTTCTTCTATGGATGAGTGATCTTAGCTTAGAGGCATGGTTTTTTTTCTTGAGGGGCTAGGAGTTAAATGCAAAAATGGGAAGGGAAGAGTGAAATAATAAAAGGAAAGTCATAAAACCAGCCTTGCACTTAAATCTCTCTTTTGTTTTTAAAGAATTCCTTTTCTGCAGGACTGGCACTAACACCATTCCTGCAGCTGCTGCTGTCTGCCTTACCCCACTGCCTGGATTCCTCTGGCCTGTGGGTCCCATGTGCAGTTGCAGCATGTGCATATTTAATAGTTGTGACATAAATACCATCTCTATTTGCAGATAAGTGAGGCATGATAATTTGTTCAAATATGTGTATCAAAGACTAGACAAAGCAAGTATGGAAGAACAAATTCTGAAGAAAAAACCCTAATTCTTCTGTATTTGCCCCAGTTTCTGAGCTGTATGCTATTGTCCCTGGTAGCTAAAGGATGGCTTACTGTAACAGATTCTTGTATGCTTCATGCTAAGCAAGCAAATTATTCAAAAACTATCAAATTGGTCAGTTTTGTGAATGGTACTTGTAGAGAAACTTTAAACATCAGCTCTAAATTCAGAGAGGGAAATCGTGTCCGCACCAAGACCGGTGTCAAAAGCTCGCTGGATCCAGGGTTGGTTGTCAACTGTAATGTGTCATATTCAGGTTTTTGTGCACCCAAAATACTTACTGAAGTATTTTGGTATTTTAGAACATCTGATATGAGGTGAAAATAACAGTCTGATGTGCAAAGAGGAATTTCCAGCCCGCAGTGAAAGACTGTAAGCTCCAGAGGTACAATACAGAGCTACAGACCTCAACACTATTTTACAGTCCATCTACACTTAAATTATTTGCATGCAAGTTGTTCGCTGGAGTTGTGCATTTGCCCCTGTCTAATGTTTAATTTTCCTTTTTAACAGGTAGAGAGAATTGTTGACAAGAGGAAAAACAAGAAAGGAAAAACAGAGTATTTGGTGCGATGGAAAGGATATGACAGTGGAGATGATACCTGGGAGCCAGAACAGCACCTTGTTAATTGTGTGGAATATATACATGAGTTTAACAGACGTCACAACGAAAAACAGAAAGAAAGCACATTAACCAGGACAAACAGGACCTCTCCAAATAATGCCAGAAAGCAAATTTCTAGATCAACTAATAGTTCTTTTTCAAAGACATCTACTAAATCTTTAGTTATGAGTAAAGATCATGAGTCAAAAAATAATCAACTCTTTTCTGCCACCCAGAAGTTCCGGAAAAACAATCCACCATCCCTTTCTGGAAGGAAAAATATGGACCTTGCAAAATCAGGTATTAAAATCCTTGTGCCCAAAAGTCCAATTAAGAGCCGGACAACAGTTGATGGGTTCCAGAATGAAAGCCCAGATAAAATGGACCACATAGAGCAGGATCAGGAAGACTCTGTAGCACCAGAAGTAGCAGCAGAAAAACCGGTGGGAGCTTTATTAGGACCTGGTGCAGAGCGTGCTAGGATGGGGAGCCGACCAAGGATACATTCCTTAGTGCCACAATTGCCCGTGCCAGTAACAGCCACCATTGCATCAGCATTAACAATAAATGGAAAAGGTATGTGTGCCTTCGCTGTGGAGTTGCCATCTGATCTTTGTTCTGCTGTTGAGATGCAAACAGATTGCCCCTCTGTTTCAGCCATGGTAAATGAAGTCTGGAGAGCATCACAGCTTTATTTTACGTAACTATTTAACTACAAATTCGTTCCAGATTTTGTCTGCTTTTGCTTTCCTTGCAGAGGTTCGTGGGTATTTGTGTTTACAGAGTCGCTGTAGGATACATTTGTGTCTGCCTTGACATTGTATGGTGCACACACTCAGTGTACCGTTCCCAGAGATTGCATCGATGCTTTAAGTTTGATTATGTGGGGCAAGCGTATCATGAATACTGGAAAGAGGTGATGGGAATAAGTGAATGGTGTGAGCAGAGACTGGAGAAGGTTGCACATATATTTTCTTATTGCCTGGAAAAAATACCTGTGAGAGTGATGTTGCATTTAAAAAAATGAAGTTAAGTTTTGTTTCAGTAAAAATTTGAGCCAGTTGTAGACGTACACCTGCCTTCTGCTTGGATTGAATTCTGTCTTTGTTAGATCTTATTAACACTTCGTTGGTCAGACCTCTTTTGGTATTAGGAGTTTATTTAGGTTTCATGCCTGGCTTCCCAGTATTTTAGTAGATGAGAATTTATTCAAGTTAACTGAAAGGATTTTCAAACCCTGAAACAGGTTTCCCGGGGAGGTGGTTGAATCCCCATCCCTGAAGGTGTTTAAGAGACCGAGAGATGTGTTGCTGAGGGACATGGTTTAGCACCAGACTTGGTAGAGTTAGATAATGGTTAGTTTTGATCTTAAAGCTTTTTTGCAACCAGAACAATTGTATGATTCTAAGTTTACTGCAAAACGTGTGATACCGAAGAAACCTAAACCGCATTTGTGGGAGGAAGCTCTCTATTCTCCTCACTCAGATGAGACTCTTGTTTGAGATGTCATGGTCTGAACATGAGCCAGCAGCGTGCCCAGGTGGTCAAGAGAGCCAATGACATCCTGGCCTGCATCAGTAACAGTGTGGCCAGCAGGACAAGGGAGGTTATGCTTCCTCTGTACTCAGCAGTGCTCAGGCCACATCTTGTGTACTGTGTCCAGTTCTGGGCTCCTCAGTTCAAGAGAGGTGTTGAGGTGCTGGAACGTGTCCAGAGAAGGGCAACAGTGCTGGTGAGGGGCCTGGAACACAAACCCTATGAGGAGAGGCTGAGGGAGCTGGGGTTGTTTAGCCTGCAGAAGAGGAGGCTCAGGGGGGACCTCATTGCTGTCTACAAGTACCTGAAAGGAGGCTGTAGCCAGGTGGGGTTGGTCTCTTCTCCCAAGCAACCAGCAACAGCACAAGGAGACAGTCTCAAGTTGTACGGGGGGAGGTCTAGGCTGGATGTTAGGAGGAAGTTCTTGACAGAGAAAGTGATTTGCCATTGGAATGGGCTACCCAGGGAGGTGGTGGAGTCACCGTCCCTGGAGGTGTTCAAGAAAAAGAGTGGAAGAGGCACTTAGTGCTCATGGTTTTAGGCACTAGTGGTCTAGTTGATTGGCTAGGGCTGGGTGCTAGGTTGGACTGGATGATCTTGGAGGTCTCTTCCAACCTGGTTGATTCTGTGTGATTCTGTGATTCTATTGTCCTCATTTTTGTGCCTCAAAACCTTGCTTCCTCCCTATCAGATGCAGGTAGTTGTGTAGTCACAGATGTTTTCAATTTTGATGTGTAGTACTGTGTTCTCAAATGCATTAGATAAAATCCTCAGGTAAGCTGCTGATAGAAAAATTGCTTGGAAGCTATGGACTCAGCCTGCAACACTTAGAGACAAACCATACAGGCCAAAAAAGGTGTTGAGGACTTTGGGAAAATTTGCATTGGGTGCCCTGCTGTTGCTTGCAGCCAAATTTCCTGAAAAACCAAGAGAGGTTAGAAAACAGTGGGCAAAGGAGGAGTGTGCTCCTGGAGCTGTGGAGCCAGGTAATGGATCACCCTGATTTGCTCCAGCTGAATTGAGTAACCATGGTAGTGCACACATGGATGCCAGGATTATCTCTTGCTTTGCATGGGCTAAAGAGGGAGTGTAAATCACAAAAGATGTAAACAGAGCTGAAGGGAGAACTGCAAGAGATGCTAGTGTGAGATTTCTGAGTAGCTGAGGTAGAGGAGAGTGTATGTGTGTGTGCTCCTAGGATGATTCTGTGATAATTAAGACACATTTTGGAGTATGGTGGTGTTCCTGGGGAAGAGGTTGATGAGCACTGCCTTTGGTGTCCTGTTTTTTAACCTTTTAGTGGCCGTAAAACATTGGGGCACAAGAGACTTTGAGTAGTTCAGAAACCACTAACAACACATTCCTACCATCTTTTCACTATAGTAACTGTAGTAGTAGTAGCACAGTGAGGAGTATCTCAGAACGGGGCATCTAGTGGAAACGTTCTGCCTAGGAGTGACGATAACACAGAATATTAGCCGAGCTGCCCTTGTTCCACTGAGGTGTTACAACTGCCACCACCTCCTTCAGCTCTTCTTAGACATCCAGCTCGGCTGCTAACATTGAAAGGTATTGAGTGACACCAGGGATGATGGCAGTACAAGACTTTGCTCATGTTTTCACAAGATCTTAAGGTGTGGATCATAAAAGGGAGAGCCAGGAAATAGTCACAATATGTGGTTGTCCAGAACTACACAATGTTTTTCCACCTTCTGTCTGCTGATGGCAATATGTTAGTACAAGTACAGTAACTGAGGCTTTCCCGTTCTTTCCTGATGCACTGCTGCTGATCCCCAAGCTGACCTGTGTAGTCTACTGAGAAACAGGTTCTAAATGTCCACATTTAATAAAGTTTTGCAGGCAGTTGTGCTCCTGGGGCCAGCATCCAAATTAAACAGTGATTCTCTTATTCCAAAACTTGGAAACAAAGTTGCAAAAGACAAATACTTCTGTTTCTATATGATAAGCTATTAAGGATTTCTTGTACAGGTCTCTTCCTCGTGGAATCCCAGCCTGTCACTGAGCCGTTCGGTGTGGCTAATAGACCTTTATTTAGAGGGAAGCCCAGAGAGGCAGCCCTGTCTCCTAGGGCTGGCCAGGCCTTGGAGCTTCCTGAGGTGACACATTCTCTGCCTCTTCATTGAAGCTGATCTCTTCTTGTCTCTGCTGCTCATTAAAAACTGTAAATGGATGCTTGTTTCCTTCCTTCCCGTGCATGGGGCTGTTGCAGTTTAGGATCTTATTTCGCTCCATATTCAGGACATTCTTTTGGCCTCAAAAGTGATGAAGTCATCTCAGCACACTTTTGACACCACCTTGGGAATCCTACATCATGAAAGGTATTACTTGTGCAGAAACTGCATCAAATTCATACCCTCATCTTGTGTGCCAGATCTGTCGTGTTAATAATACAAGTGAGAGACCTGGCATTTGGAGCAGGCTTTCCAAACTTCCCACCTCCTCTGCATGCAACTTCTATTAATTTCAAAGAGTTCCTATTCCCACGTGGAGGATGCTGTCTAGATAAGAGAAAACCCATCTTGAAAAATACCTTTTTTTTTTAACTTGAACTGTTGTCAAGGGTTGTGGTTGGGCCAGCCACTAGATGAATGACAGATGCTCTTTATGAACCCCTCTCCTTTCCCAAAGGGAAGAGAAGGGCAATAAAGTATAGGGATTGATGAGTTGGGAAAGAAAACTAAACCAGCTTGACTAGAAATAGTAACATTAACATGAAATAGAAGCAAATAGATACAAACCAATATCCAGTTTAATCCTGAAGATGATGTCTATGGGCTGGAGTCCCTTGTTGGTCAGTTTGCGGTCACCTGTCCTGTCTGCTCCTCTCTGCAGGTGCTACCACTGACTTTCTGCAAGTGCTCTGGGTCTGCACAGGAGCAGATCTAAGCAAGAGCCTTTCTGTACCCCAATCCAATTTCCAGTTTTGAGATTGTTGGGTTTGAATTGTGAGACTGGTGTCGACGTTTTAGTCCTAGTTCAGGATGGTGGAACTTGAACATTTAGTCTGTTCTTCCTTTGTTTTCCCCTTTTTATTTTTGGTGTGGGTTATTATGTTAAATTTAATGTATAATGAAAGTACATGCCAGGCAAAACCCCTTGTATGCCCAGGAAAATCCCATGACTGCAATTACTAGGAAACAGTAGTAGTGTTGTAGCATGTAGTCCTGCTTTTTGAGACAAACTGCCGTGATAAAGTTCTTGTTCCCAACTTCCCACAGCCTCAAAAAAAGGCAATCAGCAAATATTGTATAAATATTCAGGGGTGGCAGGGGAATAACTTAACAGCAATGTTTCCTCTGGGAGCTATGGGTTTCACATTGCTGCTGAAATGTAGCTGCTACCCAAAGTAGATGTCTTATTAAAAAACCTGTGTATTAAATGCTCTTATCTTAAAGACCTGGCCTTGAAGGTAGAGTAGATGAAGTAATAACATACTATAATGTCAAGAAGGGTCATGTATGGAAGAAGTGGGAATGGGCCATGGCTGTGCTTCTGGTTTGTTAAAATAGTGAGGTGATCATCAGGAAAACTAATGTCATCGTCAGGAAAACTAATGTCTGTTGTTTGGGTTAAGTATCTGGTAGTTCTAAACTAAGGAAGCCTCTAAGTGCTTGTGGAAGCAACAGGAACTGGAGAGAAAAGTACCTTCTCAATACAACTCCAAGCTGAGCTGAAAGCAGTTCAGCTGCTCCCTGCTCCTTGCTCCCTAAAGTGAGGGGAGGTCACTCAATTCCCTCCCAGATTCTACCAATTACTTCTACCAGTTCTTTCTTCCTGTACCTGCCTGGATGTTGGCCTTTATGTAAGAAGCAGTCCGCTGCAACCAGCACATCTCATTAGGGCACCTTCAAGAGTCCCATGGGAAGCGTGAAGCAGCTGACAAAGGTGTGTGGGTGTGAAACACAGGAATTGTCCAGGTGGCCCACAAACTATCCATGTAACACTCCCCAAAGGCAAAACGAAGTGGCAGAAGTTTCTTGCTGTGTGAATTAGTGTGGACAGTACAACTAAAGGGAAGCTGGGATTGTGTGACAGCTTTTCTGGTTTTTGTTTCTTTTTAGCATCCTGAAATGACAGAGGCAGTTTGCCTCTTCTGTTTGTTGGTTTCTTTGGCTTTTGTTTGGTTGGTTGGTGTTGGTTGGTTTGTTTTGATTTAGTAGTGAAATGTGATTCAAAAAAAAGCCCTCTAAGAGGAGAGTTTCCTTTTTCAGTATGTTTGTACAATGCACTTGGTGGCTTTATCTGCTGACTCTGTCTGGAAAGCACCCAAGTATTTTATTAGTGTAAACAAAAGCCTATGAAATGGGTTAAAGTCCTGTGTAATGCCTGCCTAACTTTTGAAATTGTTGGTTAAACTTCTTGTTCAGATGCACTGCTGTGTAATTTTCTGTCTTCTGTTATGTGCATCTAGCAAATTGTGGCGAGAAAACCAGTTTTCATGGCATCGACAGTAAAGAGACCATTGTTGTATTTGGGATAGTGAGCCCAAAAGCCCCTCCAGTCTGAAGAGATCTGTTGGGTTGTATTCTCTCCCCATCCCTCGGTTCTGTGGACAGGTTTCAAATTCAGTTGGCACTTTGGAGCAGACACAGGAATGGCCTCACTAAGACAGAATAGAGAAAAGGCAACCTTTCTTGACCTGCTAGTCGCACTCTGCTTAATTCTGAGATAGGCTATATTCTACTTACATTAGTAGAAGCAGGAAAACATTAATCTGATAATAATGGGTATTTGTGTTTGTTGTGATTTTCTGCTGTAATTTCTGATCACAAAGGGTGACAGAGTAGTCTTGAGTTTAAAGAATCATCTGGTTTTGCTTTCTGTAGGCAGTTAGCTTGAAAACCTCTTTAAATATTGCAAAACTTACCCAAAACACAAGTTAATCTGGTTACTGTTGCTGAAGCTGGTGAGACATTTTCTTGTCTTTTCTTTTTGCTTTGCACATTGACAGTGGTTTCATTCCATTAATTTTATTGGTCCCTCTGTGGGCAGGTAAGTATGTGTGTGGTGTTAGAAATGACCTTTCTAAGCACAAACAAAGGAGCAGCAAACAAACAAATTAGAAAAAAAAAAGTTTTTAAATGACATGAGAGGGAGAAACATTACATTTAGTGAGTTGAGGGGTATTGCTCACCTCGTGCTCTGCTGTAGGAAGGGGAAAGGATCCAATTTAAAAATGGGCATTTAAAAAAATGCTATTAATGAAAAAAAAAAAGCATCTTTTGTAATGACTCTCCATAAAGAGAAGGGCTTTTCTCAAACCACCCTGTAGTAGAATGCTGATAGTAAATGGAATGGCTGCCCAAAAGATAGATCTGGATCCAGGGCGTGTTCTGCCAAAAATAGTCTGAGATGAGGGGGTTTTGAACTTAATTTATTTCCACTTGGTGTCTGTCCTTTAAGAAACCAAAAGAGGTGTTTATTTCAAGAGATTTCTTTCTCTTTCTGGAATGCTACATTACACAACTCCTGAGATGCTGCAAAGGGAAAGGAAAAAGTAGCAGGCACATGATGGTTAATCAGCCTTCAAAGCAATGGGTAAAATCATTCAAGTTTGCATGCCTTTAAGACACGTGATAAATCAATAATGTGCTTTTTAATCACT
The DNA here is from genome assembly GCA_013400475.1 of Tricholaema leucomelas. Taxonomy (NCBI): domain Eukaryota; kingdom Metazoa; phylum Chordata; class Aves; order Piciformes; family Lybiidae; genus Tricholaema lacrymosa; species Tricholaema leucomelas. Next base: position 748,860 of record WAAF01011843.1, read on the forward strand.
TATTTTTCAGTTGATGGTTTAGATATGTATTGTGTTTGCAGACCTCACAGGGAGGAGCTCATGATCTGTATCTCTGGAAACCAAATTTCTTTGGGTTTGCATTTCCAAATCCAGATGTAGGGGGCTAATATTTAAGGGTGAGCTCTCAGTTCTTCTGGTGAAGTGCCACAAGACAAAAACAACCGGTATCCCTCACTAATCGGGTCAGAGGAGAGCCACAGTAATGATCGGGAGACTGGAAGCCTCTGCCACCAGGACGGGCTGAGGGAGCTGGGGTTATTCAGCCTGGAGAAGAGAAGACTGTGGGAGACCTAATAGCAGCCTTCCAGTACCTAAAAGGGGCTTGTGAGAAGGCTAGAAAGGGGCTGTTTACAAAGGCACATAGTGATAGGTTGAGGAGCAATGGTGTTACAACAGAGAAGAGTAGATTTAGGGTGGATGTTAGGAGGAAGTTCTGTAGATGACCTGGCATTAACACCTCCATGCTGCTGTTGTTTGTTCTTTCAGGGTGCTCTTATTTAAAAACAAAATCAAAAAGCCAAACAAAAAACCTCCACAACAGCGTTGAATTATTTAGAGATATTAGGAGCATCCACATTCTTGCTGCAGAAAATGCTCCTTAAATCTGAATTATCTGTTGTGTGAGGCTGTACCGAGAGGATGCCTTAATTTTGGTGTCCTGTGTCGTGCTGTTGTGGGGTACACAAACCTCATCCCAACCACACCCTTGGATAGAGGACACTGTGTAGGAGCTATTAATGGTGGCACACGATGGTCTCAGAATTGAGGTGTAGAGTAGGAAGAGTCTGAGAACAGAAGTGCTTGGGGATTTGGCTTTCTTCTAAATTCTTTTGTCTGTATGTAGTGATAATGCTTTCTTTAATGTGATGCCCTTCCAGAAGTCTCTGTAGTGGTTGCTTGGGCTTCACAGTGATGGAAGATTAAAGGTCATGTTCAGAAGGAACTGCATAAAACCACATTAGATCTTAACAATATTGTGCAGAATTCCTACAGGAGTTATTGCACAGCAGTGTTACTGACAGAGTTTTGTGGAATGGTTTTGTTTGGAACAGACCTTTAAAGGTCATCTAGTCCAACCATCCCTGTGGTCAGCAGGGACATCTTCAACTGGAGCAGGTTGTTCAGAGCCCTGGCCAGCCTGACCTGGAATGCTTCCAGGATTGGGACATCTACCAGCTTCCTGGGCAACCTGGGCCAGTGTTTCACCACCCTCAATGTAAAAAAAAGTCTTCCTTCTATCTAGCCTAAATCTTCTTTTGGTTTAAAACTAACATGTTTTATAGCAGGATTTCTTGCCTCTTGTTTTCCTTTGTATAAGTACAGGAGGTTGCATTAGGCACTTGTGACTAACTTTAGGTTGTGAGGTTTGTCCTGCAATAAGTAGTTTTTTTTCCTTACAGTTGGAATATTGTTTCTTTGTTTAGGTTTTTAAAAAACTATCACCTTTAACTCAGAAGATAGTGAGGTCATCTGTTCTGTGCTCCAGTGTGTTACAAACCATTTAATTTCATCACTTTTTACTATATCCTGAGTTAGCTTCAGTTAGCCTGGAGTATTACCAGACTCTGGAGACTAAATTTATGTTCGTCATTTAATGCTGAATAGCAGGGAGTTGATTAGAAAAAATATGCTCAGATGAAAATACTTGGTTTGTATGTCATGTTCTGCATAACATCTTGAGAGGATGCCATCTGCTTCTGAATAAATAAATAAACTGGATTCCTATTAAAAGAGCTTGCTTGCAGAAAAGCAGCTTATGTTTCAGCCATGTACACATAGCTCAGCCCTGCTAGTGTGCTCTCCAAACATGTCCTTCTGGCAACCTCTGCTCTTCCCACCAAGCCCCATGCAGATTGTTGTGCCTCTCTGAATGCCAGAGTGTGCTGGCAATGAAAAACCAAGTAGGCTGGTTATGAAAACTTCTGTTGAGGTCATTCTGCTGAAAGGGTTTGTTACACCACTGGCAGCTTCTAGGGAAGAGGAGGCTGAGGAGGGGAGAGCGCCTTGCTTCTCAACTCCTGGAAAGGAGGTTGGAGATAGGTGAGGGCCAGTGTCTTCTCCCTAGTAACAAGCAATAGGACAAGGGAAGGTGGAATCAAGTGAGAGGAGGTTCAGAGTGGATATTAGAAAAAATATCTATATTGCCAGGCAACCAGCAACAGAACAAGGGGACACAGTCTCCAGCTGTGCCGGGGGAAGTCTAGGCTGGATGTTAGGAGGAAGTTCTTGCCAGAGAGAGTGATTGGCATTGGAATGGGCTGCCCAGGGAGGTGGTGGAGTCACCGTCCCTGGAGGTGTTCAAGAAAAGCCTGGATGAGGCACTTAGTGCCATGGTCTGGTTGACTGGCTAGGGCTGAGTGCTAGGTTGGACTGGATGATCTTGGAGGTCTCTTCCAACCTGGTTGATTCTATGATTCTATGATTCTATGTCATCAATACTTTCCCATGACAAATCTCAAATTACTTTCTGGACCTAGTTTTAGTGTGTAACATTAATAAAGTAGATGTGTCTAGATGGGAGGTAGAACTGTCTTGTTTGCGATGCAGAATGTAAAGGTAGCTTCTTCATTAACCTGCAGTAATGGATAATTAACTGTTCCTGAGATTTAGATTTTTGGCCAAGGACATGATGCACTTTCAGTATCATGTAGCTGATCTCATGTCTTGGCGACATAAGGATTTCTTCTGTCTGACAATGTGTTTTGCTCATTTCCAGTATGAACATTCATTACATTTGCTGGCAGGTGTTTGATTTTCTCCTAATTAAAGTTGGCAACATTGTGGCTATTAATTGCTTTAGAATAGTTTCAGTAGTTTACCATACTCTAATCTTTCCATAAGGTGCTCAAAGCTCTATTTTACTGGGAGAGGGTATGTGTGTTTTGTTTCAGCTTTTCAGTGCAATCCTCACAGTAAGGTTTTGAGTTTGATGCTAACAGGTTTCTCAGCCTTTTGGCTGGTTGATTGGCTGGTTTTTGCCCTCACTGTGCATGCAACATAATTGTTCATTTGCTGAGAGGTCAAAAGGCAAGGGAAGGGCAGCAGGACAGGAATGAAACCTGCAGAAAACAAGTTACCTTGTAGCTTACTTGAAAGAATCTAAGCAGTAGTAGTAGTAGACAAGGACCATTTAAAGAGTGCTACATGCTTCAGCGAGTGGAAATTCAGTAAAATGTCTCTGATTTTGAAAGCTTATTACCCTCAAATCTCTCCAGGTTGCCTGAGAAGAAGATACTTGGGCTTCATTTGGTGATTGTTGCTCCACAACTCACTTTTTTGACAGTTAATTTTAGCATGAATCCCCACGGAAGGATGTTCTTCATGTTGCTCATTTGGTCTCAGTTCCATCTTTAAAACGTTTTATTCCTCTAGGATGTCACTACTTGTTTTAGAGACTGCATTTGATTTTATTTTTTCCCTCCTACAACTATTATTAGACATCTAAAACTGTGAAACAGGTTGACAGCTAAAAGACAAAGTTTAGGGAATATTTATGTTCTTTGTGTATCTTTCTCTGAGAACATTGTACCTTTGTTAGAAACCAAAGGGATTCCATAGGCAAACACTCTGTCTGACCAAATGGGTTTGCCCCAAATACCTGTGAGCCAGTTATAATTCTATGGCAGTCATTACAAGCATCACAGCAGTAAGATTCCATTTATTCTCCACTGCTGTGGTACATAATGCTGCCATATTACTGATGTTCTTACTCTCTCACCTCATAAGCTTATGGTCTGGCAAGTGCCTTCCAAGCTGTACTAGCCTTTTCTGCTCTAAATCTCATGTTGGTGTTCATGGATTGCTCCTACATGGTGTTTTTATTTCTATTTCTGACACTTCAACACTTGAAACTTTCAATAGGGATGTGAATACTTGCTTTGAATTGCTTTTCACAATATCTCAAGTTTGGGATTAATATAGATGTGCAGAGAAGTGTCCATGTGCTTCTGTTTACATCTGACTATATTTAACTTTTGCTGTTTTCTAGTAGTAGTGCAGGGTATGTAATTTGGCATCTTTTATGAAAGGAAGTAGGTCTTAATGTGACCACACTGTTAAATTAACCATGAAATTAGTCTTTGGCATGGCATAGCAAAAGGGATTTGTGAAAGTATAGGTTGTAGAAGTAAGTTAGATAAGCCCAAGTGAAGTAATTTTAATGAAGTTTGAGGCTAAAACCCACATAGCTGAAGAATCACACTGGCAAAAAATGGAAGAGTGGAATGAAACAACAGTTGATTCTCTTGCATCGTAAATGCAGCTTAGGTAAGCAGATGGAAAGCAGTGGCTTTCAGTGCAACTTACCCTCTTTTACTAGGATAGAGAAAGGAATATCCTTTCCAGAAGGAAATTTTAAACCAGCAGGAAAAGTTTACACCATTTTTGGTGTGTGTATGTTCACAGTGCCTACCTTTCAGTGAACAACAATATCTAATGGGTAAACTTCCTCTGAAAATGTAAGAGGAAATCATTGTTACACATCGCATTTGTAGGAGTTAGATTTGGTTTTGGCCATCATCACTTGAAATAGTAATGGTTTGGGACAACAATGAAACTTGGCTTGGCTTGAGATTTTAGCCTTCTGGGAAAAGAAGAGACAAAACCTCGGGTTCTTCACCTGCCATCCAAACTTGAACCTGTTACCGGAAGAATAAAGGAAAGGAAAAGTAAAAGGAAATGTCAATGGCAGAAAGTTCTGTGGTGAATATTGGGCATGCATCAGAGGGAATTATATGGAAGAAACATATAGCATGTCAGAAACTGACAGACCCTGAGAACATCACCCATTGCTCAGCAGTTTGCTTTCTGCATGTCTTAGCTGCCAAAGGCAATGAGCAATCCTCAGCTGCTCAGATGAGCCTTTGTGCAGTGACTTGCAGTGTAATGTGGCTCTGGCCTTTGTGCCAGAGATGTGCTTTAGCTATCAGGTTAAATTCATTCAGATTTGGCCACCTCTTAAGTCTTTCTAAAAATATTTGCCCGTGTGCACACTCAGCACAACCTTCCCTCTTCATTTTTTAGCCATTACATTGCCTGAAGATTGCCTGCACCGAGCATAGTCTGACTTGGAAATGAATATTGACATCACCTGTGTGTATCTCCTCCTGACATAATGCTAATCCAGTCTTCTTTTCAGTGAGGGATCTCCTTAGCAGAAGAATACTGACCTCTTTAAAAAGACCTTTGTGGTTTGTTGAGGGGTGTGAGTTTTCTGGAAGACTCCTGCAACTCCTGTTCAGCTACTAAATGCTCTTTTTGCTCATGGTGATGTTTCCCTGACAAAGTACTGTTTGATTTAGGGGGATAAAAAGAAGGAACTTGAAGCCCCTCAAGAGGGAACTGATTCTTCTTTGGCTGAGACTTACAAAAAACCTGATTTCCCATTCTCCCTCCCAATGTGCTTTGGATGATCAGGTTAACTTTCAGCACTCAGTTGCTAGAGAGCAACCCCCTGAAAAAGGACCTAGGAGTCCTGGTGGACAACAAGCTAGCCATGGGACAGCAGTGTGCCCCTGTAGCCAAGAAGGCCAGTGGGTTGCATTACAAAGAACATGTCCAGCAGATCTGGGGAGGTTCTTTTCCTCCTTATGCTGCCCTGGTGAGGCTCCCACCTAGGATATTGCATCCAGTTCTAGGCTTCCCAGTTCAAGAGGACAGAGGTCTAGTTGAGAGTGTGCAACAGAGAGCTACAAGGATGATTAAGGGGCTGGAGCACTGCCTTATGAGGAAAGGCTGAGAGACCTGTCACCTTTTAGTCTGGAGAGGAGAAGACTCAGAGAGGATCTAATAAATGTATATAAATATATGAGGGGTGAGTGTCAGGAAGGATGGGACAGCCTCTGCTCACTGGTGCCCTGTGATAGGACAAGGGGCAATGAATGTAAACTTACAGCACAGGAAGTTCCACCTCAACCTGAAGAAGAATTTCTTTACTGTAAGGGTCCCAGAGTACTGGAACAGGCTCCCCAGAGAGGTTGTGGAGTTTCCTTCTCTGGAGACTTTCAAGACCTGTCTGGATGTATCCCTGTGCAACCTGCACTAGATCATATGGTCCTGCTTCTGGCAGGGGAGTTGAACATGAAGATCTTCAGAGGTCACTTCCAACCCCAAAGATCCTTAACATCCTGTGATCCAGGAGTAACAACAGACAATGCTGGACAAAACAGGCAGTTGCAGAACAAGCCAGAACAGGCCAGTAAAGGGCAAAAATACTCTCAAAAGTAACTGTTATCTTCCCCCTTCAATAAATGCAGTAAGCCAAGAAAACGTGGTTCTTTCAAACTCTTTATGCCCATTCTTACTATGATCAGATATATTCTTGGTCCCTTGCATCAGGGGAAGAGTGGTTCTAGGATCTGTGCTCTAAATGCCACTGAACTCCCCATAGCAGTCCAAAAGTTATTGCACAAAGTGAATCCAGTAATAGCACCCACAGCTAATTTTGATAGTATTTTGGTTGTGCTGAAACCAAGGAGATCAGCAGTTTCCCCTGATGAATGAGGGTTTGTATTCCTTACCCCTGGAGAAAAGGGAATTGTCATTTCTAATACAATCATTTAGAAGTTTGCTCTTACCACAGGCTATTTTTCTCATCATTATTCTGAGTCTGTTTGAAGGCTGTAATTTATTGTGCCCACTCAGAGCTACCAGCCTCCTCATTTGGAAGTATTTTACAAATAATATATAAAACAGGAGTAATTTTCACATCAAAGAGGTCGTTGCAGAAATTATCAGTTCCAAAAGGAGACTGCAATCCATAAGAACATCCTTACAATGACCTTACATAGCATGAGACCCCAGGCTTTATGACAGAGGTACACACATTGGAGCTGTGGCTGCCTAGACCACAGAATTTCCAGATTCAAGCATCTGCACAGCAGAGGATTTTTTTTCCTCCCCAAGGTTCAGTCAAGGGAAGGAGCAGAGGGAGATGGGGACATCAGCACTGAAAACAGCAGTTAGCCAAAATCCCACTATCATTCTTCAGTTTGCTCATCTGCACCTGACACCTTGGTCTAGGCACCTTGGCTTCTTGAAAAGCAGCTGCCTTTAGGACAGTAAGGTTGTTGCTATGCAATATAATCACATAGATGTAGAGACTTTTGCCATCTCCTTCCCCCAGACTGCTCTGCAGGTGCTGTTAATTGTTTCAGATGGGTTTCACATGCAGGCAGTCCATCAGGGTCACTAGGAAACACCTGGAGCTGGTGGTCAAACAAAGGGCCAGCCAGTGGAGGGCTGGAAGCTGTGGTACCAGTGGTCAGAAACATGAGCAAGAAAGTGCAAGGTGGAGGTAAGTTTTCCCTGCTGGTCTTCTGGGGAGGCAGATGGTGATTGAGGGACATCAGAAATGTGGATAATTCTCTTTTGTGGTGCTTGAGTTTCTGTTGGGTCACTCTTGTCTGTGAGATGAATCTACTTGTTGTGTGAAAACATCCAAAGGCACCTCTTGGATGTGGGATGAGGTGGAACTGTATCACAGGGCAGTGGACTTGTCTCATTTTTAATGGACCACGTTGGATCTGTCTTGCTCATGGGTGCTGGCTTATGTGCCTAGGTGTGTAGTGTGACTGCAGAGGGTACTCAGCACTAGTTCAGCAGTGAGCTTCGCTGGGAGAAATCCCTTGTGTTTTGAAGAAGAATCCTGACAGGGAGAGGGGTTGTGCTGCAGTGCTTTTAGGGAAAATCATTGTGAGAGGTTGTTTTCCCTTTATCACTAAGGGAAAAACCTCTTTCCAGTTTCATAATTCAAGATGCAATCCCAAGCACAAATAGAACAGTGGCTCGAGAGCAGTGTCAAGGAGAAGGACTTGAGGGGGTCAATTGATGAAAAACTCCACATGAGCTGGCAGAAAGTGCTTGCAGCCCAGAGGTCAACCATGTCCTGGGCTGCCTCACAAGAAGTGTGCCCAGCAAGATGAGGGACTTGATTCTGTCCCTCTACTCCGCCCTCAAGAGATCTCAGCTGGAGTACTGTGGCCAGTTCTGGTGCCCTCGGCACCAGGATGACGTTTCACTGCTGGGGCAGGTCCAGAGGAGGGCTGTGAAGGTGATTAGAGGGCAGGAGCACTTTCCCTGTGGAGACAGATTGTCTGTCTGAGTTGGGGCTCTTCAGCCTGGAGAACAGACAGCTTCAGGAAGACCTTTATACAAGAAGTCTCCTGCTACCTGCAAGCAGCCTACAGGAAAGCTGAGGGGGGAGTTTTTACAAGGAATTGTTGTGATAGAGTGACAGGGAATGGATTGAAGCTTGAGGAGGGCAGATTTACACTGGATATTAGGAGTAAATTCTCGACAATGAGGGTGGTGAGACACTGGAAAAGGTCACCCAGGAACGCTGTGGATGCCCTTGCCCTCGAGGTGTTCATGGCCAGGTTGGATGAGGCTTTAAGCAACCTGGTCTAGTGGAAGGTGTTTCTGTCTATGGTAGAGGGGGTTGGAACTAGATATTTTTTAAGGTCCATTCCAACTCAGACTATTCTATGATTAAATTATTTCTGTTAGCTGAACACAGTTAAGATTAAATCAACTTGTAGGACATACTGCTGGGTTTGTTCTGGATCAATTTTGACCTTTCTCAAGGAGAATCTAGTGAGTTAAATGCTGTCAGTGCTTGCAGATTTATTGTGCATCTTAATTATCTTTGTTACTAGTAACATGTATTCAGCTTCATGCAGCAAAACAAAACTGCTGTATAGCTCTAGCAATAAATACTGGAACTGGCTTTCTCCTCAGTGGAGATGAACAACTTCTGTTGTTGAACAATAGAAACAAGACAAAAAGCAGAGCTTGTGAGAGGGAAGAGCAGAATCCTATTTACAAACTAACCTGGTTTATTAAATCCACTCCTGACTTTGGAAGCAGCAGTTTTGTTTTGGTTTGAAACCATTTGAAAGGTGTTTCATAGCAAGAGTAAACCTGAAAACAAAGGACCCACCTGGTTTAAGTGTTTTTGTTATCTCTCTAAGCCAAAATCTATTACTTGCCCACTGCTGCTCTTGATTGCTCCCTACTTTATGGTCATCATATTTTTCATTTGCTACAGGTAACCTCTAAGCTGGACAAAAATGAAGGGGGGATTTTAAACTGTTTAAACCTTAATAATTTAAATCTTAGCCTAAAAGAGGGAAAGGCTTCGCTTGCTGACTGATACATAGAGTGATGCAGTGTGAAAGACTTGGCTTTGGCTTGAGCAGTTGTGAGAGAATGGGAGTCCTCTGAAAACAAAGCTCTTTCGTGGGCTGGTAATTGCAGAATTGCTTGGGTCGGAAAAGACCTTTAAAATCATCACATACAACCGTTAGCCCAGCACTGCCAGGTGACCACTGACTCATGTCCCTCAGCACCACATCTACACAGCTTTTAAGTCTTGGCTTGTAAGAATGTGTTTTGACATGAGATCTACTATTTACCATAGTCATTAGTTTAAAATAAACAACTTTCCCATCAGGTTTAGAGGCTGTATCAATTGCAGTGTTTCCAGTGTCCTTCAAAGGGTCATGAAGTCAGCAGCTAAGCAATCCCAAACTGGCTTTTTGACTATATATTGAGCTAATATAATTCCCTGAGATGTCAGGGCACTCTTTAACAACATTTTCTAGTCTGATTTGTGGAGCCTCAGGTTGGACATTAGTCTCCTTTTGTGTTCTGTGCAGTTTACACCAGGATTTATTATAGTCAAAACTCAAGCTGCCAGAACAGTCCTGTATCTGGCAGGCAGGTAAGAGGAGGTGATGGATAGGCACACCTCTCTGACTGTCTCTGTTCATGCTTCATCCCACTGCAGACTGTGGCTGCCTCAGCAGATGCGTAGGTTTACAGAATCCCAGCCATGGTGGGGGTTGGAAGGGACCTCTAGACATGATGTAGTCGTAGAGTCATCTAATGGTTTGGGTTGGAAGGGACCTCCAAAGGTGTAGTCCAACCTCTGTCTGCATTATGAAGGGACATCTTCAACTAGATCAGGTCCAAGACCCCTGCTAAGGCTGTCTCATCCAGAACAGATTGCCCAGGTTTGCAGTGCCCAGGTGGATTTGGAATCTCTCCAGAGAAGGAGACTCCACAACCTCTTAGGGCAGCCTGGCCCAGTGCTCCAGCATCCTCACAGGAAGGAAGTTTTTCCACATGTTAGTTTAGCTTCCACCACACCAGCTCAGTGTTGCAGCAGGACATCCTGTCCACTCTCATCCTGTTTTCTGTGCCAGCTTTTCTCATTGCTTTGCTGTCTAGCGTGGATAAACTACACACTGGCAGAAGTGAAGCGTGCTGTATTTCCCACGCAGGGATCTGCAACTGATTTTGCCATTTGGGAAAGCTTATAGAGTTTGTATCACAGGCTGTTTTCTATGGGGTTAATCCATCCACAGACCTGTTCTAAACTACAAGTCACTTTATGCTTGTACAAGTAGTTCATCATCTCAATGTTTACTGAAATATTAGAAGAGGAGAAATGCACAGCAGGTGATTGTCAAACATGACAGAGCGTGTCACCACAACAGTGCCTGTTCTCTGATGGTATCGGTGACACCTGCACTCTGATTTCAGTTCTGCCATCTCCTGTGCAGATAAACCAGTGGCAGTGAAGTTTGTTTTGCAATGCTGGCACTTGGTCTCATAACCAAATGGCTTGTATGAGGAAATACCTACTCTATAGAAATATTGTGATCTGTGAATCAGTATATTACTTAAACTGGAAAGAAATGTGTTGCTGTTCTCTTCACATCTGCTTCTCACAGTTGTCCTGTTTTCTTTCCATCATCCCCTCCCCACACAGTCTTGCTCCCTTGTTCAGTCAGTAACTCTGCTCAGGAACTGCTCAAACTGAAAACTGACTCAGTGCACCTCACCAAAATGTTTGAGCTTTTCATGCTGTTCAAGTAGTTTTTGTGGGAGTTTTGACATATCTTCATTTATTTAGGTCAGTTTATTACCCATTTATTGCTGGTTAGTCAGAAGTTGGTATTTCTGTATATCAAGCCCAGAGTAAAAGACTTTTGCCCAGGTGTTCTGTTGTAGTTGAGCTGTGTCTGAAGATTTTGGTAGATTTGGTTTAGGATACCAGTTGTCTTAAGACTGGGAAAGGGATGTCAAAAGGAGTAAAAACTGATGGTGAATAGTTTCAAAGTGGAATTTGGTTGAAGTTTGAAAGCTCTCATGGAACTGTTCAGCCGATGGATGAGCAGAGGGAAGGAAAGTGTTAAAGAACCCAGCTGCCCTATCCTTGGCTTAGTACTTGTGATAGATTCTGGTCTGGCAGACTGCATGGGGGAGAAACTGAGCAGTGAAGAGAAACAAATTTTAATTTTCATGTTATGTATGCTAGATTGGTATGGAAGTATTGATAAGCAGTTCAGTATGTGCTGCTTGCCCAGATCACAGGAGTGTGGTGAGGTTCTGAAAGGTCCTTGGCTGATTTTCCTGCGGTTGTGAGCTCAGCAGAACATCAGTCTGCTGGCAGGAACCATCGACCTCAGGGACAGACATGCAGCAGCCTTCACCCTTCTTGAAGCAGGACTGAACTGATTTAATACATTTGCAGTGCAGGTCTGGTCTGAACCAGCATTGTGCTGCTGCTTGCTCATAGTTTCTTACATAGTTTGAAATAAATAAAAGGAAAAAAGTGATTTATTTTTAACAAAACACATTCAGCCTTTTAGAAGCTTCAGTAAGCACAAGATCTCATTGAAGGATTAATGGAAAATATGATCCCACTGCAGCATTTCTGTTAATTATGGTTCAGAACACCTTAGATTCCTGTGAGATCTCAATAGTATGTTAACTGAGCTTGGGGGGGAAATGTCTGCTGGTATAGTATCTCCTGTGATGCAGCTGTATCTGAAGAGTCATCTCCTGTAGTTAAAAATGGCCAAGTTGTTTGGATTCCTGAAGTACTGATATGCTGATGTATAGCTAGAACAAAAAAGTGCAAACAGTGTCTTCGTTGCAGTTAACTATTGACCTTATGGCAATTTCTAATGATAGAAAAACATTCTGAGTTCAAGCAGAGATGTAGTTTATTATAACTCTGTATCACACCCTCTGTGGCAGGGAATGTTGCTGTTCCTATCATGCAGGAACTGTGAAATCTTAATTGTTAATAACTTACACTTTCTGGCATCAATACAAACTTTCATGGTTTAGGATCTTATCAAGGAAAATCAATTGTAGGTAGATTTTCTTTTTGACTCTTCAATGTGTTTCCAAGTTTATGACTAAGAGTAGCTGTGTATACAGCTCTGATGCTGCTCAGCAGCTGAGGTTGCTTCTGGGTTGAGGTGTTACTTTAAAATTCTGACACCTATATGATAGGGAGGCTGCTGGAGCATGGTTATTAATGGTATGAAGCTGCAAAATACTGGTAAAATGCATAGCGTCTGATGAAATTTCTCTGCAGTGCCTACGATGCCTTTGGATCTCCAGGAGGTTCTCATTGGAAGGACACTTGAGGAACGTGACTTTGAGCACAGTCTTGTTTATAAACAGAAATGAACTGCAAAGCTTTAAAGCTTTTTTTTTTTTCTCTGAGGTTGTTTTCCAACTCTGTCTGAAGCAACATCAATAAAAATGTTGTGTTCAAGGTCCCTTTGAAATTTGCCAGTCTCTAAGCCAGCAAGTCTTGAGGTATTTCCCATGCAGACTCCTTTTTTTTAATCACTAAAAAAATAAGTAGTGTTTAGCATCTTTAAGAACTTCAGAGCTTTACTTTGCCTTTCTGATACTCATTCTTTATCTGGTTTAGCATCAACTTGTATTCTTCCCAGTGTTCGTTACTTCCTGTTTTCTTTTGAGTAGAGCATATTCTCTATTTCCCCTCAGTTCCTATTGACTTATTTAACCATGTGGAGTTAATTGAAGCTACATCTCACTCCTGAATAAAATAATTCAGTTCCATTTATATACTCTTCCCTCATCACTGGTGTTACCTTGCTGTTTGCCTAAGTGTTTAATGCTATACCTTTTAACATAACACATCTAGGTAAAATGACTCAGTGTTCATCTTGGTAGAAATGAAATTGCAGTTCCACTGGGGGATGCTGCCCCATTTCTGTTTTCTTTATTCTGTTTGTTTAGTGATTGGAATCCACTTGAACGGGTGAGTCTCTGGCAGGGCTCAGGAACAACCAGCCATGTAGCTCATCATTTTGTCTCGGCTTTGACATGATTTAAAGGGTTTCCAAATGAAAATTGAGCTCACCATTGTCACTGGTCTCTGTACTCCCCCTGCTATTTCTGTGTTCACAAGCTTTGCTTTCCTTAATAGCAGTTCTTGTCTTTCACGTAATGACTTCCTCTGACGTTGTTGGTTTCTCTGTGTGTTCTTACCGATTGGTTCCTTAAGGAAGATTCAGCATTTTAGGCTTCCACTTAGAAAGATTGCCAGAGCCCATCACTCATGAACTCCTTAGTAAATGTTGAGTCCAAGTGCAGCTTTATGAGCTTCCCACTCTACAGCTGAGGTTCCAGTGCTGGACTTTGGAACTGCAGCAGTTCCCAAGCCCAGGATTCAAATGGAGATTGTTCCTTTTGTTTTTTTTTTTTTTTTTTTCAAGTTGTGAACCTGGGTCATTTCATGCACCTGCAGTGATGATATTTTAAATACAGAGATAAATATTTATTATTTCAGGATCTACAAATCAGTACTTGAACTATAATCACACTAGTATGACTCCTGTAATTGCTGTTCTTGTCCTATAGGATAGGCTCTAACTGGTTTGTCTTTACTTGCTGTAAAATTTACCTTAAACCACATTGTTCTTTCTGTTGACTGTTTGGTTTTTATCTGCCACACCTGTAACCTCCTAATCTATTTCTTCAAAATTTCAGCCTCCTAATACTAGTCTTGTAGAGGCTGTGGTTTCATATTAATATGCTAGTGCTGCTGAACATGTCCCACTTAAATATCCTAGTGCTTCTTCCATTGCTTCCTTAGCACTCCCTTCTGTTGAGCAGTAGTAGCATCGGTATTGCTACTTGTACTTTAGATAGATAAAACTTCTGTAAAGAAAAAAGCAACCAAGAGTTTTCTAAAAGCAGATTTTTGCAGGGAAAAGTAGCATTGGGAATTGGGATCACCTACAGGTGGTCCAAATAATTCTGGCTTCTCTGCTGACTTGCTCTGTAGCCTGAGGGAAGCTACTTTCACAGCTCTGCGCCATTTTCTCTGTATGGCAGCATGTGTTAACAAGTTAATTAGAGCTTTATGGGATTAGCAGTGTAGGGGTTAGGGCTGCAGCCAATGAAGTAGAAAGCTTGAGGTCTTCAAGAGAAGCTGATTGCTTTCCTCAGCATTATGCAGAGCATGCAGCCAAACTCCGCCCATAGGTGTGTGATCCGTCCTGCTTTTGGCAGTGATTATTTCCTTCTGATTTACCCTGGGCATGTTTCTTATTTGTTTACCACTATAGTCTTGATTACAAAATTTGATGAAAATGTGTTCTCATGAAGGGTCTCTTCCCAAAACTCATGGCTGTTTTCAGGATCTTTGCAAATCCCACAGCATGGGAAACCATGCCATTTGTCCCGAGGTCAAGATGATGTGAAGACAAATGCCTCCTGTCTTTCTAGTGGTCACCTGCAGGAGGGAGCCCAACTGATGGAGGATGTTTTATCAGCTGATCCAGGGCTCTTATTCCTAGTAGTCTACTGAGAGTACTGTTGACTTTAAAGCTTTCTCTGGGTTGTTTTTTTGTGGATTTTAAAAATTATTATTATTATTTAATATAGGAAGAATAAAGAATTCTGAATATTCTCTGCAAGTTGTCCAGTTCAGGCATATCCTCACATACTCTAGTATTGCCAAAACCCAGGAGAGAGGTCAGGTTCAGCTTGAGGGCACAAGCTGTACTTAATTCCTCTGTTCCATCAGTTTGGCTATTGGTAGTTGATAATATTTGAGGCTGGTCCCTCTCCAACAATACATAAGGACAAATTTGCCAAATTCAGGATTATTTTTGCGTCTCAGAGCATCGAACTATCCAGGACTTGTTGCATGGCATACACAAAGATGTCCTGCTTTTAATGTGAGTTATTAACCTACCTTCCAGCAAAGTGGCTCAGTCTAGGTACTCTGAGTGTTCAGAGCTTGGGGTCTCCTGTAAAAGCTTAACATGTTGTACACGTTGGTGTCCTGAACCTGTGAAAGTTCTAAAGCCCTCTGTCTGCTGCTTTTCTGCATGGAAATGCCAAATGGTTTTGCAGGCAGTTGTGGATGGAGCTCTTGCAGACGTTGGTGCTGAAAGCCACATCTGTGTGATAAGAATGAAATAAGAATACTTATCTGAGGTGTTGTTTTCCAAGAGGAGGTTGAAGGAAGCATTCTGCCAGTGCAGTGGTGCTATAGCCACCTGTCTGCGTCTCTGTAAGAATGTAGCTGAATGTTTTAGAAAGCTCTGATGTCCCTACAAGAGCTGTATCATGTGTACATGGCTTGTGTGTGCTCCTGTCTGTACAGGATGGTTTTTGACTGTGTCTGTTCTGGGCTGGCCCTGCATGCCACAGGAGAAGAGCCATTTTTTAGACCACTTTGGCAATTAAATTGTACTGAAATGCTCTTGATAAAGTGTTCATTGTAGGAATTACCGTGAAATAGCTGGGTGTACCTCCAGTTTAAACCTTAGCCTGTTCTGTGATAGCTTTCCTCTGTAGATGAGCCCCGAGAGATATCTTTTCTTAGCTCTGGAATTGAGAGCATTTCAGTTGAGTGCTGTGGTATCATAACCTGCAGCCACAAAAGTATCAAGAGAGGAAGGCTCTGCCTTTTGAGTTGTTCCCTGTATTAAAAGGCCTCAAGAAGAGAGTCTGACCTGGGGGGAGAGTTTTTCTTCTTCGTACTTATTTGTGAGAGAAATAACGTACAACCAATCTTTTGCTTCCCCCATCAAATGTTTTGGTGTGTGCCACTGAAGAATCTGGCTGAGATTTCTTGGCTGCAGTAGTATCAGACGTGCTCAGGAAGTTATCTGTATTGTTTTCTTGCAGCCACCTGAGTAACAGCTAAAATAATGAGGAGGGTCTTGGGCACTGTTCTGTTTGTTGGTAGTGTCACGTCTATAGGGTCAGTGGAATAAAAATCACTTCAAAATGAGTCTCAAGCTGCAGTGGAAGGGGACAAAAGAGCAATCCATGACTTATCCTGATGCCTTGATAAAGAAGAAACAGAACTTGCTCACATGAGGAGTGTTTATCTATTTCCAGTAAAGCAGTAAAAATGGACATGTCTTTTGGCATTTCCCCCCCCAGTAAGACTAGGAAGTTTATTGAATGTCTTAGGAATAGAAATACACAGCCTCTTTTGGAAAGTAGTAAAACTGAATCTACAGAAGGGACAGTACTGCTGCTCTGGAGATACTGCTGTGACTATGACATGGAATTGAAGGCAGCTATTGGCAGTTCAGCCTGCAGCCGCTGGCAGTGGGGCTGCTACTGTCCAGTTGTAGTTACCTGTTGCTGATGTCCCAACGAGTGCTACTACAATTAGTTAATCTGCACTTCAAGCCCACATTTGTTGTGTATGGAAAGCTGTCAGCTTTGCAAAAACCACAGAAGGTGGCTGAAGAACATGTTCTGGTTCCCTCTGTCACTGTTTCCTAGGAACCCAATCGGGAAGTGGTTAACTTCATTTGAAAAGATAATGCCCACATGCCCCTCCTCCCAGCAGCGAGCTTTGAGACCGTTTCAGTACCAGTGGCAAGGCAATTGTAGTGACCAGCAGCAAACCTTGGTTTGAAGTTTGAGCAGTGGTTTTGGAAGGCTCGGTTTAAAAGGAGAGAGGCCTGTGGTGTTGGGTTTGTCTTCGATGTGCTGTCGCCATTAACAGATTAAAATGCAGGAATACTCCTGGATGGTTATTAAATCTGTATTTTAGAATGGCAAAGTGTAATTGCAATTAACCTGAAAACAAGAAACCTCAGTGCAGAACATTCATGTGGGGAACTGCATGGAGGTGCGGTTAAATCTCTCTGATGTTTCTGCTTCATTTTCATCCTGGTTTGTTGCAGCCACATCCAAGTGTGCCCAGTGATGCAGTGTTTGCCTCTGACTCTGCAGTATGAAGTGCTGCTTTAGGTCCCCACGTTGTCCCAGAAGGTCTCTTGCCCATTCATTAAGCATGACAAATAGTGTGTGGTGTCTATGTGTAATCCTTGCTTCTCACATCACAGAAGTAATTTTCTGGTGTTTGAGTATGAGTCATGGGAAAAGATCTACCCAAAGCTCTTGCACAAGTTAACTGACTTTTTTTTTTGAGGCTTAATATACTCCATTGCACTCTTCTGTTCTCCACATTGCTTACCATGGTGAGGACGGAAGCCACAGAATCTTATGTCAGGTCTTAGACATTGGAGATGATTTTGGTTGTTATATTTTGCCTTCCCCAAGGAAAACCGTTGCAGCCATTTTGTCTTGTGACCTAATGAAACATGAGGCAAGAGTGGTGTCCCTGCACATTCCCTCTGGAGGGAATCTTGAGCTCTGTGGTAAAGGGTTGGACTTGATGATCTGCGAGGTCTCTTCCAACCTTGGTGATACTGTGATACTGTAATCTGCATGGTGTGGTTTACAGGGGAGAAGTATCACAAGCATCTCTCATAGACTCCATCTTTGACATGCATCAGATTTGTTTGTTTCCGAAATGGAAAAAAAAAACAAAACAACAAATTCTATGAAGTTGTGAAAAGTGTAGGAATCAAGGTGAAACTTGTGCGATAATCACTTCAGTGATCCTTTTTTCTGAGACTAATCACAAACCAAGTTCAGTGTCTTACTCTTGAAACTGAAAAAAAATCTCAAGTTATTGTGAACTCCTTCATAAAAAGCAGCATGGGGAGAGGATTAAACAATGGATCCAAGGGAGATTGAAATGCATCAAAAGTGACTGTAGAGCACCTTCAACAAACCAGCTGCCGAATTAATCGTAAGAGATCTGCAATCAGAGCTGTGTTTAGTTGATTTCACAGAATGGCTTAGCTTGGAAGGGACCGTGGAGATCATCTACTCCAACCTCCCTGCCAAATGCACCAAACATTGTCTTTTCAGAGGGCAGGGAAAGGTATTTATTGTACCTAATGCCCATACACTCCAGCCGTGCTTTCAGAGGGAAAATAATTGTGAGGAGTTGTTTTCCCTTTATCACTAAGGGAAACCCCTTTCAATTTTAGAATTCAAAATCCAATCCCAAGCACAAATAGAGGCTGAGTGAGCAGTCTTTAGGAGAAAAACTTGGGGTTGTCAGTGGAAAAACTCAGAATGAGCTGGCAATGTGTCTTGCAGCCCAGAAGACAGCTGTGTCCTGGGCTGCATCAAAAGAAGTGTGGCTGGCAGGATGAGGGAGGTGATTGTACCCCCTCTACTTTGCCCTTGCATAATGACATGGAGCTGCTGGAGGGGGTCCAGAGGAGGGCCATGAAGATGATCAAAGGGCTGGAACACCTTCCCTGCAGAGGCAGACTGTGTTGTGAGTTGGGGCTGTTCAGCCTGGAGAAAGCTGGGGAGAGACCTTGCCGAAGACTTCTAGTACCTGAAAGGGGCCTACAAAAAAGCCAGGAAGGGACTTGTAGTGATAGGATGTATTGAAGCTTCAGGAGGGCAGATTCAGACTGGATATTAGGAATAAATTCTTCACAGTGAGGCTGGTGAGACTGCCCTGGAGATGTTGAAGGCCAGGTGGATGAGGCCTTGAGCAACCTGGTCTAGTGGAAGGTGTCCCCATCAACAGCAGGGTGTTTGGAACTAGATGATCTTTAAGGTCCCCTCCAGTGCAAACCATTCTATGATTATTTGATGTAAGGACTTCATTTCTGTCTTCAGACTTTTTTTCTGTAATACAGCTAGAAATGTATAAAACCTCTCAACTTCACCTTTCAGTCTCTCACACTTCATACAGCTCAAAGTGAGCACTGTTTGAAATGCAGTTAAAGTGTGTCTGTTCTGGATACTTTACTTATTCCAGTGACCTGTTCGATTTCTTCACTGGACCCAGAAGTGTTTGAAGTGTCTTGTAAAAGAAATGAAATTAAACCCCACAGCAGTGGTATTATTAGAAATTTTAAAATAGAGCTGCTTCAGAAAGATAGTGATGATTTAAGTGAGATCCATCAGTGGCATTTTAATTAACAGCTTATTTATACATGGCTTACCCATACTTTGCAAGATGTGGTGCACGTGGTGTTCTGAAATACACAGCAAGGGCTGTGGGTTTCCAATGGAATTCAACAGTCTCAGACCTCTGTTTTCAGGACAACACTTCCAGAACTGTCCCACCTGGACCTGTGGCACAGTTTTCCCCTAATTTTTAATCTGACAAATGTTCTGGAGATTTACTTGGAGACTGTAACAAACAGCTGTATTCTAGGTCCGGTTGTTCTCTTAATTTCACTTATGAATGATCATTATTTGGTGTTTTGTTTCCGAAGTGGAGTTGGACTGCTGTCCCTATTGTGTCAGGAGGAATGGCCTCTTTACTGCCTGCCTTCACTCTGGCCATTTGAGTGACTGCTAACAGGACCTGGAAGACAGAATATACCAGAATAATGCTCTGTCTGCCAACCCTAATAGCAAAAATTGTTTAGACTAGAGAAATCTTTCCTTGTCTGTGAATCTGTGAACCCTTCACTATATGGCTCTTGTTTCCCTCTCACAGTAGTTTGTATTTCTACATTTGCCTTCTTTAAAGACTGTTATACTTTACATGAGCTTGTCACTCAAGTTCTTTATTTGGCTGCTTGTAGGTGGTGTTTTCTTCTGTGTATTAACTTCTCACGGTGTTTGAAACAGCTTCTGCTATTTTCTTGCAATCTTGGTGCTGTTAAGACAACTTAAAGATGCTAGAAAGGGAGAGAGCGGAGTGTTAGCCTGCTGAAGTGCATGGGCATTAGGTACACCTTTCCCTGCCCTCTGAAAATACAACGATCGGTGCATTTGTCTTGTTGCAAAGGTGTTTTCTCACAGCTGTAAACTGAGTGTATTTGATCCTCTTGTCAACTTTTGCTCAGTGCACGCTATTTATTCCTGTCACCTTCCAGTAACGTGCAGGGTACAGAGTTTCATGTTCACTATGCATTCTTGATCTGACTGGTGTGGTTCCATGCTAATGGATTCAGAAGCTGCCAAGCTAATAGAATGTAACTAATAGAATGTTATTTTTCAAACCCTTTTCAGGTACATCCACCTTTATGGAAGCGTTAGCAGCCAATGGTACCACCAACATCCAGACATCTGTAACAGGAGTGACAGCCAGCAAACGGAGATTTATTGACGACAGGAGAGACCAGCCGTTTGATAAGAGGCTACGCTTCAGCGTGAGGCAAACGGAGAGTGCCTACCGCTACAGAGACATTGTTGTCAGGAAGCAGGATGGATTCACACACATTTTGCTATCGACAAAATCATCCGAAAACAACTCACTGAATCCAGAGGTCAGAACAGTTCTGATAAGGGGCAGGGAGGGATGGTGCTGAGGAAATTCCCAGTCTCTGCCTCACTCGTGCCTGTTGCTCAGGCTTGCACAAGATGAGATTCAGGCTGTTGCTGAAGTTGATGTTCTGTCTCCTACGAGACTTGTGATGATCTTTGAAGTGCAGCTTGGAACACACTTCAGTCAGAATGTTCTTTTTCTGACTGGCTGCATGTGCCACCTTCTGTCCACTCACAGAAATGCGGAAGGAGCCCATTGGTTACATTTACCAGAGTTTCTTTTAATGACTTTGTTAGCTCCATCTAACAACTTTTTTTTTTNCTTTTGTGATGCAGTGGCTGAGTGGATCCTAAGGAATAATTAAGTATATCAAGTATCTCATAGCCCGAGTGTGGAAGGAGAAGAGTATGCTACTTCTAAACGATGTCATCTAAGATTGTAATGATTTTTTTTGTATTTTTCAGGTAATGAAGGAAGTCCAAAGTGCACTGAACACAGCAGCTGCAGATGACAGTAAGCTCGTGCTGCTCAGTGCAGTGGGGAGCATTTTCTGCTGTGGTCTGGACTTTATTTATTTTATACGACGTTTAACAGACGACAGAAAAAAGGAAAGCACTAAGATGGCTGAAGCTATTAGGTATGTGAGATTGTCACCTGTCATCTGGGTGATGTTCACCTGTAATGTCCCTGTCCCTTTCTATTTGGGTTGTCATTTCATGTATCACAACTTTTCAAACTAGAATTTAAACTATGAAAAAACTTAGTTCAGTGATTACATTCCTCTAGGTGAGACCAGTTTTAAGCTTGAACCAGCAGCAGGATTAGAGAACACATTCACAGAGATCTACAAGTTGGGCTGTGAAGGAGTAACTTACTCCTTCGGTGGTGCTATAGAATGAAGGGTGTTGTCGAGGAGCAGATCCCAATGTTAGGTATCAGACCTAACAGTTGGAAGAAAATGGGCTGAATTGTTACAAGCTTTAAGAATGTATGTGGAAATAAGTATGGATCTTACAAAGACATTTTACCAGTACACAAGTAGCTTGTCACTTGAACACTGGTTTTGAGAGCCTGCTCTGTTGGATTAGTTCTTTTATTCTTCCAAGGTACCTGTCTCCCTTCAGAGACCCCTGATGGATGTTACTGATGTTCATGTCCTCAAAACAGGCCTTGTGACATGTGAAGCCTGTTTGTTTGGTACACAGGTGGCTCATAGAGGTGACAGGAAACTTGGGCAGGGGGAGGAGGTCAAAGGATTTTTTTTTATCAGTCTTTGTAAAGTTGTTCATGCAGTGGCTTCAGATATGGTCAGGAGTAAGAGCTCTTAACACTTGAGCTGCTGTTGCTAGTTTAATTTGGGCCCTTCCGGCAGCATGTTTTGGCACTTGGTATTGTTAATATCATGGGTAAAGTTAATTTACATGATGCTGTTGTAAAAATATATGCTGGAGATGGTCCTTTCTGCAGTATTCAGCCATGATTAACATGATCTGAAGTCTTCAGCTAGACTTCATGCCACTACTCGCCAACCTCCGAAGCAGCCATTCAGACATTTTTCAGCCCACCTCACTGTCTGCTCATCCATCAGCAGCTTGTCTGTGAGAGTCTTACAAGATAGTGCTGCAAACTTGGCTAGGTAGCCACTAGCCACTGCTCTGTCCCCACCCACCAAGCCAGCCACCTCATTGTGGAACATTGTCAGGTTGGTTTTGAGCAGGATGCCACTGGAGCTGAATCAGTGCCGAGTACTCAGGGGCTGGTGTATTTGACTCTTTGTCTATATGTAGTGAGTGCCTGTTTCTGTTTCTCTTCAGGAATTTTGTGAATACTTTTATTCAGTTTAAGAAGCCTATCATTGTAGCAGTAAATGGCCCAGCCATTGGACTCGGAGCATCTATATTGCCTCTGTGTGACGTGGTCTGGGCTAACGAGAAGGCTTGGTTTCAGACACCTTACACTACTTTTGGACAAAGTCCAGATGGATGTTCATCCCTTACATTCCCCCGGATAATGGGCCTGGCTTCTGTAAGTAGCTTGCAGGGTAGGGGCTGGCAGCTTCACAATGCAGTTGGGATAATTTATCCAGCGTGATTGCAAGGCTTCTTACTTCTGCTGTATTGCCTTTTTTTCCCCTTTTCTTTTATTTTCTTCTCATGAAACCTTTCATGAGCAATCAGCATCTACCGCTTTTCTGCTCCATGCTGTTGCAAGGTAGTCCTCACCTGGGTGCACGAAACAAAGCAGACACAGGACCTAGTCCCACATCATGAGCACCCTTTACCGTGCTGGGGGCGGAAGGGCCGTGTCCCGAGTACCAGGACATACCTTCCCTGCCTTGTGAGGACCAGCCACCAGTACCTTGTGCTTAGTGCAGCATCAGAGTGTAGTAGATACATGCTGGTGTGTTATGCAGGAGATGTGCTAAAGGATTTGGTTGGTTGGTTGACTTTTTCTTTCCTGGTCTTGCTGTTTGCTAGTTTTGCTAGTAGGGAAAGCAAGGCAGTGCTTTGCATAGGTGCTGAAAGCAAAAGCCACGTGTCCCTTAGCATTCCTTTTCCCAATTTCCAGTTAGATGAATGAATCAAATATAACAAAAAGCTACATAAAAATCCCTTGCCTACATTATTTTCCTGTTTGCTACTTTTTATGCTGAGTTCTGTGACAGCTGCTAGGCCTACAACCCACTCCAGTTTGAAGCTGAACAGTATGAAGGAAGTGCTTGTAGCCACACCTGTTTTTCCTACATTGCCAGTTGCTATAAAGGCCAGTTTTTCCCTGTATGATTTGATTATTGATTTATAGACCCAGATCTTGATATATTAAAACCATCAGTTGAGCAGATCTAATGACTAATTGTGTGATGTCTGGATGTAGCTATTAGAAGAGAACAGAAAACTGAAATAGGTCAACAGTTACTAGAGTATCTTTAATATCCTAGTGTGTTTCAATCTACTGACTGTTCCTTTCCCTTTTTATTTGGCCATCCATCCATCTGCCCATCCATTCTTCCATTCATTTCATCCATCCCCCTCCTTTAGAGACTTGTGGTTGTTACTTTCCATTCCTCCAGAAGTTGTATAAAAACACAAGAAGCTCTTCCCTAGGACACTTGTTCATGTGTGTTTGTGGATGCTCATTTTTTCGGTAGAGAGCTTTACACTGAAAGGTTCCAGTGACAACAGCTGCACAATATTCAGATCAAAAAGGGAAATGTTCTCTTGCTGTCCTTGGACCCTCTGCGGTACAGCAGTTTCAGGGCCATAGGGAACAAAGTTGGGCTTTCAACAGCGGGTTCCATGAAATATATTCAGAATCTAGACTAACAAGTCTGATAAAGTAGTGTATTTTGTGTCTGTTAAAGAGAAAAGTCAAGAGAAAGAAGAGCTAGCATGAGTGAGACGCATTCTTGGGAAAAAATATAATGCATCAAGGGTTAAGGCCTCTGCGTCATAACGATGGGTTCATTCGGCAGTATTAGTCCCACACATAGCTCCTCTAAGTCAGATTCACAGCAGTAGGGATGTACAAGTCTTCAGTTGCAAGAATGGCAACACCTTCCTTACCAGGTGGGCAGATCTGGTGTGGAGGTGGGATTTTACACAGAGCACGTTCAGC
The DNA here is from genome assembly GCA_013400475.1 of Tricholaema leucomelas. Taxonomy (NCBI): domain Eukaryota; kingdom Metazoa; phylum Chordata; class Aves; order Piciformes; family Lybiidae; genus Tricholaema lacrymosa; species Tricholaema leucomelas. The sequence goes on from WAAF01011843.1 coordinate 772,906, forward strand.
AGAGTTAATAGGTACAAGAAATCCAAAGCCCACACCTTAGGTTTCAGAACTGTATGAGAAAGACCATGAGTTTTAGAAGGTTTCTTACACTCGGTTTTTGAAGACAACGTGTCTTAGAGATGGTGGTTATGTCTGCTTGGGGAAGTGTGGTGATGTACCTGCTGTGGAGTCCTTGATCTGGATTTCTGCTCCTGGATGTCAGTTAGCACAGGAGATGTGTGATCACCTCCACAGCTCGTGTCTCCTTGCTGTTTTCCAGCACACGTGGCAGTATTTCTTATGCTTCACTGTCAGTCATGAGGGATTTGCATTTCTGTAGTGCACTGGAAACCTCAAAGGACTTGCTATAAAACAGACCAGAGGATGTCCCAGCAGTTACTCTGTAGAAGGAGAAAGACTGATTAGAAGAGTTGTAAAAGAGGATTGTCTTTTAATATTTTTATAATTGTTATTTCTGTTGCAGTATTTGGAAGGTAACCATGAGTGTAGTGTTTACCACAGCCAGTATGAGATGTATCTATAGGATTAAAACTTTAGTAGTTCTCTGCAAGTACTACATTGGAGTATTGGAAATTAATGGTCGGTTATGAATTATGACTATTAATATTATGTATAGTAATTTTATTATTAATATTAAAAAAATGGGGGAAATCCCTGAGGTTCTTTGGATTTTGGCCGACAAGAAGCAATTGCATAGAATTAAACAGTTTAATCAACTAGAACTTGGTAAACAATCATGTGAGAACAGGAAAAAATTCGAACTAATGCCTGTGCAGTCTTGGCATATACTCACGATGCCTTTGGTCCCTGAGTAAGTCTCCTGTATGAAAGACACGTTCAAACTGGTGATGATCCCAGGGTAAAATACAAATATTTCAGGCAGAGGAGGAAGGAGATGCTGCTAAGCCACTAGTGTGAGATGCAAACAGGAGAGGGTTGGTGCAAAGGCAGGGTGTAGAAAGGCAGGTGTGGTAAGGCAGGTGTAGAAAGGCACAGCTTTCTGAATCATCCCCCTTTATACACTCAATTTTGAAATCAAACCACATTCAGGAGAATTTTGCAGTTGCTAATGAGTTTTGGGAAAAGAATTGTCCAGGTTTTTCTAGCATTCATTTTTATCTCTGTTCCTAAAGATACCTGAGAAGATGATCCACATCTGACAAGCTGACTTAAATTTCTGCTTTTCTAGGTCCCAGATGGGTTCACTTCTTGTTTTGATCTTTGCTAGAAATGTTAAGTAGTTTTTCAAATACTTTTGGAATATTTTTTCTTTTCTTTAGTAAGGTGATTCCCATTTTTAGACACACTTGTGTATATCCTTGGGGTTTGGCAGTGCTTCAGGTTAGTATCATTCACACAACCTGGAAAAGGAGGTTTAGTTGTGATTGTTACCAAACCTGGTCTGTTTGATGTTGCTGTCACAGAAGGTAGAACTACAGGGTGTATCATTTGTACATTCTTAGCTTGAGGTTTGTTTTATTTAAGACAAACACATGTGAATCACAACTTTGTTTTAACTTGAGAAATGTACTGAAGATAAGAGATGTTCAGAGCTCTTTTACAGAATATGTATTTCCTTTTCCCTGCCCAATTTGAGGAGAGGCAGCAACTAACCTGTCAGTAGAACCCAGATTCTGTATGCCATTACAAAGGGGTGAGTAATAGACCCCTAAGCTTTCAGATGCCTTCCTCTCTAAGGTGGCAGTGCTAGGAACATCACTGACAGTAACTGCATAAGAGAAAGTTGTTGTAATAATTACCAAAAATATCCAGAACTTGGACAAAATTCAGTTGTGTTGTTTTTTTTTGGGTTTTTTTGTGTTTTTGTGTTTTTTTTTTTTTNGTTGTGTTGTTTTTTTTTTGTTTTTTTTTTTTGTTTTTGTTTTTGTTTTTTTTTACCTCAGAAATGCATCATCTTGTCCAGTCTGGATGTGCTTTATAATAGACTCACTTCCTGTATCCCAGAAGTCCAGTGATGGTTTTGTTCTATCTCCAATGTCATTAGTCATTAAGAAAAAATCAAATGTATTAACTTTTTTTAGTATCATTATTTTTGAGACTGCCAGTTACTGTTTTTAATCTCCACTTGCTGTTTCTGTGCAGATGTCACTACAAACTTTAATTTAGTTCTGCCTTTAGAGAAGATTCTAATAAACTGTAGATAGTTGCAGGATGACGTTTCAGTGGGGAAGGTGATACATAGTAATTACAGATCAAAAAGCTGTATAGAATTGGAGCTCACCTCATTGCACAGCATGCAGTACTCTGGTTTGGACCTTTACACTATATATGAGTTCTCTTAAATACTGGGGAGTGGGTTAATTAAAACTGCTAAATCAGCTCGTGGAAGGATTTATCAGTTCAATATTGAACTCCTGAATGGGATGAGAATGTTTGTTCTCTATGAATTTAATTAGAAATGGGAATCTCTTCTGCTCCCTTCGATGGGTGTGCAGGTCAAATTCTTAAGCTGATTCAGCTGTTTTAAATGTTGCATCATAACTAGAATACTGCTGAAGACTCTGGAGAAGTGCTAAAAATGTTTGAAACCCGAATTTATGGTTTTTCAGTGCTGAGAAGCTTTTTAGTTGCAAAACATGTAATTCTACTTTCCTACCAAGACTGGCAGCTCCCAGGACAACTCCAACCAGATCTGGGTTAGCTTTAGAGTTTAGAGCTAATGTAGATGTTTAGCAAAGATGTAATTGCTGCAACTAATACTCTGTTGTAAAGAGCAAGCTGACGTGTTCCTTGCTGTTTTACAGATCTGCCAGGCACTCTAACCTATTGCCACATACACAGTTAACCAAGTCAGCAACACTGCAGGACAGCTAGAGCCCATGAACAGTCATGACTGGGAAATGACAAAAGGCAGTTTCACCTTTAACCCCTAATCACAGAGCTCCGTGTTTTTATACCTACTGCTGTAGTGTAGCCAACAGCACCGACCAGCTGGCTGTAGGCAAGTCCTTTTCTTTATTCATTAAAGTTGGAAGAGCTGTAATAAACCCATTGCAAACAGCACAGGCATTTTCCTCCTTTGTTTTGAACGTTTGTGTTTTTTTTTCTTTTTTCCTTTAATGAGTTTTTGTCTCATTACATTTCATACCAGAAGTAACTTTTTATCCCTTCAGGCCAATGAAATGTTGTTCAGTGGGAGGAAGTTGACTGCGCAGGAAGCTTGTGCCAAAGGACTCGTCTCTCAAGTGTTTTGGCCGGGAACCTTCACACAAGAAGTAATGGTTCGAATTAAGGAGCTTGTCACATGTAATTCAGTTGTAAGTCTCCTTTCTTCTTACAGTATGTTGTACGATTAGATTAGTAACACTTAGATGAATTCTTACCAGACTGTTACTATCTCCTGCAGTTTAAAAAGATGACCATTTTCACGAAGCAAGGAGTCCAATTTAGGATAGCAGTGTCTTTTAACACATCTTTTATGTAGCTCCTTGTTTCTGGGTTTGGAGGAACTCTGTCTCTTGACTCTCTACTGTGTGCCACAGTACCTGGTGTCCAAGAACCAGCACTGTGCTTTTCACAGTAAATAAATGCAGTCTTTCATGCTGTGTGGAACTTAACAGTTTTTCAGAGTGAAGCCTTGTGCATCAGTGGTTGTGTGCACCATTGCCACCCGCACAAGACTGCTAAAACTACCACCAGGTGATGCTTTTCTCGTGGGGGAAAAAGAACACAGTACAAAGCAACTGTTCCACGTGTTTGACATTCTGGAATTTGAAACATGAATTGGTTTATAAATTGAAAAGCAAACAGGATTTTCAGTGCATTTGAAATGCTCAAGAGACTCAAGGTGTGCTGGGCCATTAGAGCAGTTGTGGATAAGTGCTATGATCAGCTGTCACAAAAATGAGTTAGCAGTATAAGCAAACTTTTTTTTATTACTCCACTTTTTGGAGCATTTGTAAAGGGTGCTGGTGTAGGATAAGGGAAATCCTGTGTGATGCTAGAAGAGACTGAGAAACATTTCCTAAGGTCAGAGCATGTCCATGAACTGATAAACTTAGTTCAGTTTTCATCTTGTACTAACCAACCTACTTTTTTTGGCCAAGGTACTTGAAGAATCTAAAGCTTTAGTACGTAACATCATGAAGGTGGACTTGGAACAAGCAAATGAAAAGGAGTGTGAAGTTTTGAAGAAGATCTGGGGCTCAGCACAAGGGATGGACTCAATGTTAAAATACCTGCAGAAGAAAATTGACGAGTTCTGATGAGGTGCCCATTGACACTGGAGTTGTACATCTTGGACATGAGGGCAAACAAGAGATGCCCATTTCTAAAACCTATATAAACTAACCCCTGGCTCAGTCTGGGAACAGGAGTGGATTCCCCCTCCCCTTCTACTGTCAAGGGGTTTCAAAGTACTGTATCACTTAAATTTGAACAAAACTCCTCTCTCCCTGATTGTTACTTATAGATGTATGTACACACATGTCTGTGTGTGCATATGTGTCTTTTTATATATATATATATATATATAATGTCCTGTGTGTGAGAGTGTGTATGTAAACACACACACACAAGCTAAAACCCGATAGAGTGCACTACCAAACATCTCTTTAAAGGCTCTAGTTTTTGTTACCCTTGGCTAGTACTGTATCAATAGAGAATGAATTAAAAAGTAACCGGTGTTGCATTATTTTCTGCGTGGCAGGGAAGTCTGGAATAATGCTTTTCTTTTTCATGAGCATACAGAACTGAAACGGGTATCAGCCAGCCCTCACTTCCACTGCCCGACGAGTCAGCTCAGACACCAGGCCTCGTCTCTGAAGAAGGTTGAAATACCTCAAGTAATGGAACAGTCTAAAATTGTTGGGAATTCAACCCTAGTAAGACTAAATGACATACATCCCCCAAAAGAGAGTGTGCTCAGGATTAAGGCTAAGAAAATACTCTGTCCTTTTTGGGGGGAGGTAGAGAGGGGTGGGAGGAAGGGGGAAGGAATATATCTAATTCTTACCCAGACAGCATAAATAAACCACTGTCTCTTGGGGAAGGGGAAGTGGGAGGGAAATGAAAGGGGGAAGGAAAAACACACACAAAACCTTGTTTTGCAGTATTAGTGAATCACTGAATATCTTATGTATGAATATCCTAAGTTATAAGTTAGTTTTAGTGGGATTTTTAAATAGTTTCTTCTCTGGGTTTGGAGGTTTTTTTCTCTCTCTTTTTTTTTTTTTCCCTTTTATACATAAGTGCTTCTGTTGCTGGGTGAGAATACTACTTCATACACAGTTTAGATCTGGGGTTTGGTTCATTTTCTTCCTGTTTGCTGGTTTAATTGATGTATTACACCAAAAATGCATTTTATGTTCATAAATTTTAGGTTCACTTAGAATATATTATTTAATAAGTTAAAATTCTTTTGGCACACTATTAAGTAATAATAATAAAAAAAAGAAACAAAAAAGAAACAACAAAACTCCTTTTAAAAAAGCCTACCTTATATTAGATGTTTAATGTTCTTTGTCTATGCTTTTTTATGATTTTAAATATACACTATATCCAGTATGGTGTAAAAGAGTGCCCTGTGTAAATAGACCTATTTTGCATTCCTTTCAGGAGTGGTTCTCGATTCCTGACTGCAGATATCTGTTATTACTTGGGTATCTGTGCTTGCAATCTTATTGAATGTATTATGAAGAATGAAAAAAAAAAAAAGAAAAAAAAAAAAAAAGAAAAAATCAAACCTTATTTTTGTACAGTTTTGAAGTTTTTACTTGGAACTGACCCACCTCCCCTTCCCAGTGGAGAGCTGTACAGTGTGTAAATCTGCCTTTACCTTGGATTGGTACAGTATTTTTGCATCTGTGGGACCGACTTTTTTGTTCTAGTAGTTTGAACTATATATAAACTGTACAATCTGTAAAGTTTTTATAGAATAAATATTCAGCTGTGAAAATGGTTAAATAAAACTAATATTTCTTAACACATTTTAAATGTGGCTCCCTCGTAGTGGTCTCTTCCAAAAAAAACATTTCAGTTCTGATTTGAAGTGTTGCTTAAACAAATCTGGCAAATTCAAGACTTCAGTGTTATGTTTTCTTACACTTATGTAGGCTCTTAATTCCATTAGAATGAAAACCTGAAGATTTTGTGTAGTTTACAGCAGTAAATTTAAGTTTTCTCAGAACAGGTGGATGGCAAAAGGAGACAGGAAGTCATTCAACTCAGCATTGTAACAGCTGTAGAGCAGTCACTAACTGTTTCTTTGCAATCTCTTAAAAAGTGGTCATTATCTTCCAGTGCTGTGTAAGGTGAGAAATCTTTAGCTGAGTTTGACTTGAAGGGATCTTCCCTTCTCCCTTCTGTTACCTACAGTTCTGTTATGTTAAACCTTTTGGACTTATATATATAAATTTAAGTCAAAGACCCCTTTTCTGGCACCTGTAAGAGCATGACACGTAAGGGGTGAAGAAGGTAATGCTTTGAGCTGCAGGGCAAGTATGCTTCTGAAGGGAGCAGACACCTCAACACAGTTACAGTTTGCTTTTATGATTTTTCCATCCTAAGGAACTACCAGGACTAGTCTTACAGAACCGTGCAGAGGCTTAGTTGGCAATTTCAAGTCGTGTAGCATGCCAGCTCACTTATGACACTCAAGAATTATCCTTTCCAAAAGAAGAACTACCAGGAGGAGAGCCTCTGAGCCATTCTGTTCTGTACAGCCTCTGCGATTTCTCTAGAAAACACTTCACTCATGGGTCTCTGCATTTTTTTTCTCTCTACTCATGAGAGACATGACTGGCAGATTAAGTCATGCATCAGTCTTACTAACAAGCAAACTCCAAATACAATTAAGTCATGAAGTACTCACAAGATGGAAAGTGGTTTGATGCTCCAAGATTCTGAAGTGCAGTACAAAATCAGAAGCTGGCAATGGAGAACTTTATGTCCTTCTCATCCCTCCTGCACAGGGAAAAATATTGCAAATAAGGGGAATTAGAAACCACTGAGAAGTATCAGGTAAGAAGCCATAGAAAAAAAAAAAGCATACAGAAAATGTTTTTTGTTCAAAGAAAAATCACTGAATCATTGAGGCTGGAAAAGACCTCTCGGATCATCAAGTCCAGCCTATAACCTAACACCACGTCATCAGCTAAACCATGCTACTAAGTGCCACATCCAATCTTTTAAAGACCTCTGGAGATGGTGACTCTATCATCTCCTTGGGCAGTCCACTCCAGTGCCTAATCACCCTTTTTGTGAGGAAGTGTTTCCTAATATCCAACCTAAACTTCCCGTGGTGCAGCTTCAGACCATGCCCTCTTGTCCTGTCACTAATTGCCTGGGAGAAGAGCCTGAGTGTATTTGTTTCTTTGAGGATAAACAGGTCTGCATGCCTTTTATAGTACCTCAAACTATTGCTTTGGTCGCAGCAGCTCCTTGATATTTTTCCTCAATCAATCTGAACGGAAATCCACACTGAATGTAGCCAAACAGGCTGCTCAAGAAGCAGTACGTAGTGTGCATCTTTATGTCCATTTCACTATATTTACTCTGGACACAACTTACTAAACACATACTATGGAGCAACTACCAAAGTCTGCAAGATGAGAAGTGAACTCACAATGCTGTAATAAACCACTACTTCCTGGACGCTGCTTTCCAACACTCACTCATTATAACCCTTTACTTCCATCTCTGGCCAAATGTTTTGACTGCTAGAAAAAAAACAGTGTGAACAAACTTCAAAGCCCTCCTTGTCTTCCCTGCCTCCCCCTTATTAATTATTTTCCACTAAATTCACTGTGCCATCTGTCTTGCCAGGAAAAGACTCTCACTGAGGCCACCTTCAAAGTCACCTCAATCATGTGTTGGGCAAACCAGCTGCTGCCGGTAACACCTGTGAAGTGCAAATACACTGTTCAGGAATTCACTGAACTTGTCAAGTTGGACTGGAATCTTTAATGAAACAGTATCATTAAAAACAACAAAACAAACCTAGAACTATCCACTAAGCCCCAAATAATGGACACACAGACACTGCTACAGAAACTGCTTGCATTACATGACATAAAGCAAAAATGACAAAGAGTTTTCTTTCCACGCTCAAATGCCAAATGAGAGACATCCCCAGAATTCTTCCCTTTCTGCTCCACCACCCTCTCCCCATGGGCTTTTATGCTCAACAAGAATGGAGAAGCTTTAAGATGAAAACCTGGTAAATCCTGAATTCATGTGCTGGAAGAATTATTTTGGATGCTAAGTAAAGGTCACAAAAAATGAAACAATGCAAAGCTGAGAGTTTTTAAACTAGAGGACCCCTTGAATCGAGGGATCAAAATGTGAAAGCAAAGGATAGCCACTGTCTCCACTACTTTTTCTGCTTGCTGTGCTCCTCCAGATCAGTTGTCAAAATAGTAGTCTGCAAACATAGCTTGGTGATCTCAAGAGCTGCACCACAATGCTCACAGAAGTATTTTCTGAAGCCAGCATTGCATTGTGTCTGGGAATAATAGAAGTCACACTTTCATTTTTGAATGCCTCTGAAGGAATTACATGTTCATTCATGCTGACAGAAAATTGTATTCTGGAGAGATATGAAACAAGTCCATGCAGCCAAGGGGAAGAGAAAGAGAAAAGTCAGGTCCTGACATCAATTTTCTTGAAGCAAAATAAGTCACAACAGCCAGTCTGATGGATGAACCAGAGGCAACGGCAAATGAGATACCTCAAAGCCTGAAAATAAACAAGGAGTTTCTGCACATCTCTGGTTGGCCTGTATTAAAATGCCAGTTGCTTCCCTTACTGCGCTTCCTAACAGCAGGACAGGTCCACCAATGCTCATGTGCCAAGTTAAAACTTTAGAAACAAAACCCGCTGAACAAGGGATGTGGCACATCTGCCTTTAGACAGTTCTTGACACAGAGGCACTGCAACTGCAATTTTGCCATCAAACCAGTTATCTGTTCTCTCCTTGTCATTTTGTAAAGATCTCATCTTTTTAACTCTCCCTCTGGTAAATTTGCTTTGGTTTCTGAACTTTCAAACCTCAATAAATAAAACAGTAGTCCGTAACACAACATATATATCTAACAAAGAAGCCATCTATAAATTGTCCAAAAGTTCCTGAGATAGGTTGGTTGGCTGAAAACAAAGGTAGCTTGCCAATGTCTAGAAAAATGCACGCACAGAGTCCCTGAGTCTACATTCAGAGAGTTTGGAAACCCTCAGCAGAGTTCTGTATCCTTAGGAGTCAGTCTGGAAACTCCCTGATGGAAAATTTCTGGCCAGCAATACACAACAACCTGACAAGCCAAAATTATTTCCTAGTGTGGCCATTTCAGCCAGATTTCTATCTCAGACTTAAAAAATATTCAGAACAGAGAAACTTAGAAGTAGAAGCTCTGAGTGGAGAGGTGAACATTCTAGGGATAGGCCATATAATGGCAACAATGGATAAGTGAATATTGTTTCATTGGAACATCAAGAGCTTTATGCCTGGAACCACAGCTTGTACCTTCCCCTTGCTGCTTCTGCCACTTCAGCTGTGCCTGCTGCTATCTTCCCCTGCCACTGTTTTGGCTGGTGCTGCTTTTGCTGCTTTGCCACCACTTGACCCCTTCCCCATCTTCACTAAGGTTATTTTATTTCTGTAGTAGTTTATACTCCTTATACTGTTATATTTAAACTATAAGAAATACAATTTCATTTTCTCCTGACTTTCCAAAGAAATCTGTGTTGTGGTGAGTTTATTCTATTCAGGGAGGGATACACCCTAACCCAGGACACCTAGCACTCTGGTAAGCTGAGAAGGGATCCAATGCTAACAGCAAAGCTTTTTCCCCAGGAATATGCTGTCACTGAGCACCAGAAGGCACAGATGAGATAAGCAGCAGTATTTTTTAATCTCAGACTGCCTCAAACTGAAACCATGGACAAAGGAGAATCGGAGCACCCCACCCAGAATCCACAAAAAGTGAAGCCCAGCTCCTCTGCGAGGATGGCTGTTAGATTAAGGATCTTCTAAAACTTTTTTCTCTTGTGCACAAGTCTGGAGAAGAGCTGCACAAAGCATCTGTGTGCTGTTCCTGGACTGCTGCTGTATCGACCCTGCAAGTATCTGGTGAAGAGCAGAGCACAGCATTGCTAAGCTTACAGACTTGCTCAGTTTCCCCACCCTCACCTTGTGATTCTCAGCTCACACCAACATGAAACTATACCTTCAAGAAGACTCTCTGACAAATAAAGCCATCCGAGTCTGTGTCTAGCCTGAGGCAACAGCACAGGAAACACTGCATTACCAGAAGGCCTTTAAACACTGGTACTTCACGGTACTTCGAGTCAAGAAGCTGCTGGGTTGCCAGCACCTGATGCCAGTCCTTTCATTTAATTTTGTGAAGCAGCAACAAAATACTTAAAACCATTCACTGGCCAGCCTCTTGACTGCTGCCACAGAAATGGCGTGGCCATAAATGAGAAAAAGTGCAAAAACCAAAGCCTCTGAGCCTTCAGAGTTTAGAAAGGTTGTGTTAAACCATAAAATCAACTCCCTCTGAGCACTGTGGACCTCCTAGTATCAAGACTTGGCTTTGCTGGTCAGAGCCAGCAGGGATTTGATCCTGAGGAACAACACTCCTGCTTGTTGCTGCCTCTGGAAGGATTATATTTATTTGAGTGCTGGAGAGCCTCTGTGTCTCTGTGGGAACCCCTAAGGGGAAAATTAGGGTCTCCTCAGAACTGACAGGAAGATTTAAGATTTCCTAAAAAAAAGGGCAAGGCAGAAGAAATCCAAGCAAATATGTGGAACTATTCCTAACAATCATGATAACTGCAGTTTTTGTAAGTTGGGCTGGCTGCCCTGAATGGGTAAACAGCCCCAAACCAGTTGAAGTTACAAGCACACTGCAGTTTGCACAGCCCTTCCACAAAGCAAATGACAAGTCTTAGCTACAGATTGTGTCATGTCCCCCCTGCCATCTCACCTTTGTGTCAATTAATAAATCTATGCTCTAGTGAAGTTTGCTATTTCTGACAGTAACTGTGAGGTTAGACACATGGCTGTCAGCTAAAGCAAGTGGAAAATACCTGTGGTTTAGCCCTAAATGTAAAATGTCCCTTACTTACAAACAGTCTACTGTACACACACAATGCCCAATGTCCAGCCTTCACATTTATATTCTTCATGGACAACTAACTCAATACATTTACAAGGCTTTACCACATTTTCATAGACTCATACAATCAGTCAGGGTTGGAAGGCACCACAAGGATCATCTAGTTCCAACGTCCCCCCTGCCCCCTCCCCGTCATGGGCATTTTCAGTAACTTTCTTATTTTTTAAAATACCTTTCATTACTAAGTTGCCCAGTTAGCTTTGCACCCAGGCAACTTCAAACTCAATTTTAACCCCATCAGATTGACCCAGCAGAATACCAGAATTCAATACTTGTGAGGATCAGAAGCATTCATAAAACCTACAAAACAGGACTTGCTGGCACAGCACCAGGAGCTTCACTTTAAAGAAGAACAAGATATGTACCAAGACAAGGGCATGTAAAACCATTCCCCATTTCTGTGGGTCAAAGAAACCTGTGAGGAGAACAGAAGGGCACTAGAGGAAGCATGGACCCACCCAGAGCTGTAAAAGATCCTAAGACATATACGCTTATAATCTCCTTCTCACACATCCATGAAGAAATAAATGAATATTCTTGGCTACAATCTGCCCAAAATTATATTTACTAATTTTAAGTTTCTCTTTCTTAATGATGATTTTGTATCAGGGGAAAATAAACAGTCCCTCAGGATCCAGTTTGTTTCTCTTGGTGCCTTTTTGAAGTGCTAGCTCCTCAGCCCTTGACACCAGCTCTCCACACATTCAGAATCACATAAATCACAATTTTATCTAATCCACTATTTTCTCATAAAAAGAAAGCCCATTTCTCTCCTAGCATTATGTCAGTATTCCTCTCTGAAGCCCCATGGAACCGCATCTGATCCGTCATACCAGAGTACAAAAACGAGTGGAGCACAGTGATCTTTCAGTTGTCCCCATTCAAACCCTTTAGGCTCTTGCCATTATTCATCTTTCTCACAAATCCAGCTTGCTCCTGTTAACACAATGCACAGCAGGCTGACTCCAGACTTGCTCTTTACACTGCTCTCGATACTTCTCTTTTCGCTGCCCCCTGCCATCGCAGTACTTCATTTATTCTCCCAACCTGCGCCAAAAACTGAATCATAGTCTGAGTTTTCGGTTTACTCACATCTCCAGCATTTTTTTTCTTATTCTGTAGCTTCTCACATTCCTCATAAGCATCATCAGATTTGAATAACTCAGTCTTTGTCATACCTGCCATGTATTTACAGAATGGACAACTGCAGTTTTCCTTTCTCTCCTCTCATTAAATCCTAGCAGCTCACAATGCTTGGTTCTTGTGCATTTGTACGTTATCTGGGATAATCTGGACCACACAGTGATAGGGAGGTTAAGAAATATGAAGCTTATTTTGGCTCTGCTGTGATTCTGACTCCTAGCAGCCAACTTGCCTCTTTAAAAAATGTCACTTTTCAACAAAACCCACAGGCTTTAAGACTTTAATTCATCTCCAAACTACATGCAGATGAACAGGCTCCAGCCAGCTCTCACTTGCCATGAAGCCAACATGCTAATAGAGCTCCCTCTTTGCTTTCAAAACCCTCATGACAGGCTAATTAATTTAATAGTCCAGACTTGTCTTTGGTTGGCTTCAACTCCATTCCCCCAGAAAGCTTCCCCAGGCTTTTCACAGTATCTGGAAACTGGATTTCATGATCTCAAACCATTACTATTCTTGACAGCCCATCTCAGCATTCTCCATGTACCAACCTTTTCTATCACTGAGACAAGACAGATGCTATTGGGAAAGAAGGGAAAATGAGGAGTGACAAATTCCTTTGCTAGTTTCACAACACCTCCAAAAACTAATAAACAGGAGTTTTGTATCCAGCACATGTGCTTTCAAAAATGCTTCCATCATGGCTATGCTCCAAGCACCTGGTTCCATAGGAGCTTTCTAGAGAGGTTCCTGCAGCCAATAGTATCTTAGAGCCTGAAAAAGAAGCTACAGGAATTCTTCCCTATTTAAAGATGCACTTGCTTCTTTTCAAGGGAAGGCACCAAAGAGAGAGAGTCCCATGCAGAGGAACATGGGTGCAGATGGGCTGGAAATCCTTTTGAAGCCACATCTTACGTAGCCTCCTGAAAGTGTTTCCAAGCCCTGCTGAATTTTAGCCCTCTACATCTCCATGAAAGGCAGGGAGCTTTGAGTTCATGCACCTTTAATTTGGCTTAATGTCTAAATGTTTTGAGCATTGCAAAGGAAACTTGGCAGCAATAAACAAAAAAAGAAAATTGAGACCATTTGAGAAACCAGGGAACCAAACAAGCATTCTACTGATCATCCAATGTTCAAGGGACCTCTATAAGCAGCAGTTAAAACCTAGTTCTTAAAACTCATGTATAATCCCCAAAATAAAGCTTTGGCTGCTTCTCATTCAATGCATCAATTTCTGCCTGGCTTGTATGCTTATAATGGAAGTCATAATTAATAGTGTTTCCCAAAAACAATACATGGGAATTTGGCCAAGACTTTCTGCTCAACTGAAAGGGAAGTCCTACAGCTAAAAGTCTCAGTGTTCTTACAGGGGAGAGCAAAACAATGAAATTCGCTGCAAAGGGATATATTTCAGGCAATTACAAGAGCTTCAGATCTCGAAGCCACACTATGACCATGACTAGAACATAAATAGATTAGCAACTGCTGAGGATTGCTCTCCTCTGGATTTGGAAAGCATGTTCCTTCTTTGCTTTTGCAGCCTTTCATGATGCACAACCAACCTTTTAACTAGAATACCCATTTCACATTTTAAAAACTATCCAAAATGCTTCATGTTACCCTTAGCTACCCTTCATCCCTCTTCTCTGCAAGGTTGCCAAGTAAATGGAGTCATGTTTTCCAGCACATCAGAGTCTTGCCTTAAGCACAGCAAACCCCGTATCAGTTCCTCCACTTACATCACCCTCCAGGCAAATAGAAGAAAGGTAAAGACATGATAAGTATCTGTTATTCCTACTGACCTTTAAGATTGGAGCAGGAACAACGTTTCCACATGCCTCACATTGTGTTTCCAGAATATTTAACAAGATGCTAGTCACAACATCTTGTATGGTAGGACAAATTCCAGTGACATCTAGTGCGCACAACCACCTTTCTGTCATATCACTCTCAGCGACTTCTATGCCAACTATGAGGAAAAAACAGAATTATTTTGGTTTGAAAAGACCTTTAATGTCATCAAGTCCAACCACTATAAATTACAATAAATGATGACACCCAACTGTCATAAAGCTTATAAAAATATTTGAGCATGTTTAATTAAGTTTATGGGACTTAGGTCATCTTGTTTTGACACTAGGAGCTCTACAGTTGGATTTGGTGTCCAACCAAGCAAACAGGCTCAAGAATCAATATATCACTTCCTGGGTTTGTGCCGGCTCTGCAAAAGCCAAGCATTTAAACTCTTAGTTTGCTTCAATAACAAAGAAACTTCATTAATTGTAATCAAAGTTGTCCCAACAGCAGTGTGATACCTAGTTTAGTGAGGCTTTTATCTCATGCCAAACTACAAAACCTTTTCAAAATGGAAGTGTAATAACACAAGTTTCCCACAAACTACAGCCTTAAAAATATCTTGATTTGGCAGCACTGAAGAAAGGTACCAGATTCAACAGGAACATTATAAATCAATAAACAGGCTATTATTCATCTGCAATGACATAATAATAGAACTGAATTCACTGAATTATTCTAATAAAGGTAGGATCACAGGATATTAGGTCTTGGATGAGACCTCCAAAGATCGAGTCCAACCTTTCCACCACCACCAGAGCAGGACCATAATCTAATGCAGGTCATACAGGAATGCATCCAGGTGGGTTTTGAAAGTCTGCAGAGAAGGAGACTCCACAACCTCCCTGGGCAGCCTGTTCCAGTGCTCTGTCACCCTTACTGTAAAGAAGTTTCTCCTCATGTTGAGGTGAAACCTACGTTCCAATTTATAGTCACTGCTCCATGTCTTACTGCTGCTGACGACTGAAAAGAGATTGGCCTCATCCACTTGACACCCATTCCTCAGATATTTGTATACATTGATGAGATCACCTTTCAGTCTTCTCTTCTTCAGACTAAACACCCCCAGGTCTCTCAGACTCTTCACAGGGGAGATGCTCAAGTCCCCCAGTCATCCTCATGGCTCTCTGCTGGATTCTTTCCAGCAGGTCCCAGTCTCTCCTTAACTGGGGACCCCAAAACTGGACACAGTATTTCATGTGTGATCTCACTAGTGCAGAGTAGAGGAGAAAATAAACCTCCCTAGACCTGGTGGACACACTTTTCTTGATGTACTCCAGGATGCTACTGACTCTCTTGGCCACAATGGAACATCACTGTCCCATGGATAATTCGTTGCCCACTAGAATTCCAAGGTCTTTCTCCACAGAGCTACTTTCCAGCAGGGCAGCCCCTGACCTGTACTGGTGCCTGTTGTTATTCCTCCCCAGATGCAGGACCCTGCAGCTGTCCTTATTGAATTTCATGTGGTTAGGCTTTGTCCAGCTCTCCAGCCTGTCCAGATCTTGTTGGATGGCAGCATAGTCTGACAGGCTGTCAGCCACACACACCCAGTTTTGTATCATGAGCAAACTTTCTAAGGGTACACTCCATGCCCTCATCCGGGTTATTGATAAAGATATCGAACAAAACTGAACCTGGTATTGATCCCTGGAGAACATCACTGGCTACAGACCTCAAACTTGATTCTGTGCCACTGATGACAACTCTGTTGTCCATTCAGTTCCCAATCCACCTCACAGACCAGCTGTCCATGCCACATCTCCTGAGCTTTTTTATAAGGCTGTTATGGCAGACAAAGCCTTGCTGAAGTCAAGGTATATGACATCCATAGCCCTTCCTTTGTCTACCCAGTTGGTCATGGTTTTGTAGAAGGCTTTTTATAAACACTTCCAGGGACAGTGACTCCACCACCTCTGTGGGCAGCCCATAACAATGCCAATCACTCTTTGTGTGAATAACTTCTTCCTAACATCCAGCCTAAACCTGCCCTGGTACAGATTGAGGCTGTGTCCTCTTTGTTACTGGTTGCCTGGGAGACCAACCCCCACCTGGCTACAACCTCCTTTCATGTAGTTGTAGACAGTGATAAGGTTACTCTTGAGCCTGCTCTTCTCCAGGCTAAACAACTTCAGCTCCTTCAGCTGCTCTCCATAGGGTTTGTCCTTTACCCTCCTCACCAGCCTTACTGCCCTTCTCTGGACACATTTGAGGATCTCAAGAGCTTTCTTAAACCATGGGGCCCAGAACTGGACACGGTACTTAAGGTGTGGGGTAATCAGTGCGGAGTACAGGGGCAAAAGGACTTCCCTGGTCCTGCTGGCCACACTATTCCTGATACAGGCCAGGATGCCATTGGCCCTCTTGGCTATCTGAGCACATTGCTGGTTCATGTTGAGCTAGCTGTTGACCAGTACTCCTAGGTCATTCTCTGCCTAGTTGCTCTCCAGCCACTCTATCTCCAGCCTGTAGTGCTGTGGCCAAAGTAAAGAACGTGGGACTTGGACTTGTTAAATCTCATGCCATTGGACTCTGCCTATCTATCCAGTCTGTCCAGGTCCTTTCACAGAGCTCTCCTACCCTCTAACAGATCAACACTTGCTCCCAACTT
Organism: Tricholaema leucomelas; assembly: GCA_013400475.1. NCBI lineage: Eukaryota > Metazoa > Chordata > Aves > Piciformes > Lybiidae > Tricholaema lacrymosa > Tricholaema leucomelas. The sequence goes on from WAAF01011843.1 coordinate 789,649, forward strand.
CATGTCATCTGCAAACTTAATAATGGTGGACCCGATTCCCTCATCCAGATTGGTAGATATTTAACAGGACTGGGCCCAACACTGATCTCTGGAGGACACCACTAGTGACTGGCTGCCAACTGGATGTGGCACCATTGACCGCCACCCTCTGAGTCCAGCCACCCAGCCAGTTCTTGACCCAGCACAGAGTGCCTCTGTGAAAAAGAGCAAGGGATCATAAAGAATTTGGTTAAACAACTCCAGCTCTTTCAGCCTCTCCTCACAGGACTTGTGTTCCAGGCCCCTCACCAGCTTCATCATCCTCTAGGTAGACTACATCCACCACCTTCCCCACATCCACCAGGCAGGCCACCTGGTCATAAAAGATCAGGTTGGTCAGGCAGGACTTACCTCTGCTAAATCCACACTGGCTGGGTCTGATCCCTTGGCCATCCTGTAGGCTCTGTGTGACTGCACTCAGGATGATCTATTCCATAAGCTTGCATGGCACTGCGGTGAGGCTGACAGGTCTGTAATTTCCTGCGTCCTCCTGGCCCTTCTTGTGGATGGGCAGATAGCTTCCAGTCTTCAGGAACCTGTCCAGTGAGCCATGACTGTTGATATATGATGGAGAGTGGCTTGGCAAGCTCATTTGCCACCTATATCACCCTAGGATGGATCCCATCTGGTCCCATAGACTCGTGAGGATCCAAGAGGCTCAACGGGTCTCTAATTGCTTCCTCCTGGATTACAGGACTCCATCTACCAGCTCATGAGGTCAGTTGTTCTGAAGCCAATCTGTCTTACTACTGAAAACTGAGGCAAAGGTGTCGAGAACCTCTGCCTTTTCCTTGTCTTTAGTTACTATGTTCCCCTCCATGTCCAATAAAGAGTGGAGGTTATCCTTGCCTTTCTTTTTGCCTTTAATATATTTTTAAAAATATTTTATTATCCTTCACAGAAGTGGCCAATTTAAATTCTAAATGGGCTTTTGACTTTTTAGTTTTCTTCCTACATGACCTAGCAACATCCTTAAACATCTCTTGAGTTACCTCCCACTCTTTCCAAAGGTGATATGCCTTCATTTTTTTGCCTTAATTCCTTCAAAAGTTCCTGCCCATACAGGCTAGCCATCTTCCCCGTGGGCTCATCTTTCAATGCATTGGGACAGCCTGTTCCTGCATCTTCAGGATTGCTTTCTTGAAGCTGATCCAACCTTCCCAGACTCCGTTGTTCTTAAGGGCTGTTTCCCAAGGTACTTTCCAAGTTAGTCCCCTTAATAAGCTGAAGTTCACCCCTAAAAGCCCAGTGTGGAAATTCTGTTGATGCTCCTCCTAGTTTCACTGTATATTGAAAACTATTATTTCATGGTCACTACACTCCAGACAGCCTTCAACCACCACATCTCCTATCAGCCCTTTTACATTTGTTAACAGCAGGCTGAGTACAGCCTCTACCCTGGTAGGCTCAAACACCAGCTGTGACAAGAAGTTATCCTCTGTGAACCTCAAGTACCTTCTAGACTGCTTTGTCTCTGATAAGTTTCCATCAGACATCTGGCAGTTTAAAGTCACCTACAAGAACAAGGGCTGGTGATCTTGAGACATCCTCCAGATGCATATATCTTCCCAGTGCAATCTCAAATTCATTAAATGTCCCAAAAGCAAGAACCAAAAGCTGCTCTTAAAAGCAGAGATCTGGTGTGGGTGCAAGTGTGAGTTTGTGTCAATTAATAAAGCAAGCAACAATCTCTTGGTTCACTTAAAACTCAAAACCTGATAACCATCTGTGATCTGCTGTGCAGAGCTCAGCTGGGAGGGAACACCAACCAAAACAGCCAGCTGATGGGTATTCAATGCCATGGAATAGCTGACTGGGACAAAGGGGGATGGGACTTGGAGTTCAAACTGTGACCTGTAATGTTTCCTGTTTCCAGTCCTTTCTCTATCTTCTTTTGCTTCTGGGCTTTTGCCTTTCTTTTCCACTCATGCTATCACTTGCTGGCTCGCTTGCTCACACTGAAAAAAAAAGGTATTGTTCCATTAAACTCTTCTTCTCTCAACATGGGGTGCTTTTGCTTATTTTTTTGCTCCTAGTCCTCCTTCCCATCCCACCAGGAACGTGATGTGTGGGAGTTCCGTGCGAGCAGCTGCACTCGAACTCAGCTGCTGGCCGAGTCAAAACTATAACATCTGCAAAACCCCAAAAGCAGTTTGGGATGTCTTTACTATTATTATGTTCAATGGCTGCTTCTCCCACTGTTGCATACCTTCTTCACCTTTTTTCTCCAAATTATGGAAACTATGTTTGGGTTTTTATTTGCCAGTATTGAGCCTGATACCTCTTGAACATGAATTTGAAGGTTTTACAGATCTTTAATATAAAGAAAGAAAACACTAAGTCCCGGAACAAGCTTTCCTCCCAAACATTTTAGACAGCAATCTGTAAAACTAACTTCCAAAATTCCAGAGTTACTCCTGACCTACAGTCCACTCATACGAATGTAACTCTTAAAAATCTATCTTTTTCTTCAAGTTTGCATTGTGAAATCTCTCAGAAGGCACTGTATGACAGTGAAGAAATAAAAATCCATTCCTTTCATCACAGGGCTGTAAATAATTGAAAAATATCTAGTTTCAGTACTTGTTACCTGATCACTTTTATAAAAACTTTTCTAGACCTTTTATTAGGTCTATACAGTAATATGGAAATATTAAAGTTTCTGTAGATGTAGCTTTATGGAGGACAATCATCGTAACTTCCAACAGCCATCTGAAGCCAGTAGTCCAGATTTCTAAAAATTACAAAGTTGTACAAGTTCTCTCCTCCTTTGTGGAATCCATGTTCGCTTTCTCTCCAGGAAACAGGGCTGTCTGCAAAGCCATGCACAGTTAAAGTCAGCCAATAGGCCAGTTTTGGTTCACTAAAATAGCAACTGTAAGGAAGAAGACAAGGAGATCAATAATTATAACGGAACAGACAGCATGTTCAAGTAAAAGACACTGTCACTGCACTGAAAATCTGTAATTAGCAGAATTAGAAAATCCTTTAGTACATAAATAAATGCAAGAGAAAAGGTTCTCTCAGAAGGCATCAAGAAATTAAATAAGATTGGTGATTCTTGATGATTCATTGATAGCCTTTATGATTTCTACTGTACTTTTAGACATGGCAAATCTACAATTTAAAGAAACATGAGACATTTTATGTTGTACAGTAGCTGTTCTTAATTTTCCACACCATGCATTGTCTTTCAGAAAACACAACACATACTGAGGATAGTTGCAAAAAAAAAAAAAAGACACTGGAGGAAGAAAGGCAGTCAGGCTACACTTGACACCAATAGTTCCAAGAAAGGAACTGGATTACAAATAATCAAAGCCATACATTATTCACTCCTCTGAAGTAAAAAAAAAGCCAAGGAAATTTGTCTTCCAACTCTAGCCTGGGGAAGTTTTCTGCTTGAGAGCTGAAAACTGCTCCAAGAGTAAAGATCACATTGCAGATACAACAGCAATACTATCCTGAGTCAGAGCTACAATATAGCCACCAGACACTTCAAGCACTGTTTCACACAAGGAGTAAAGAGCTTCCAGAATTTGCTGACAGTAGCACCAATATACAATACAAAGAGATACACACTGATCTGCAATACACCAGTATCATGTAGTTTAGTATTTCTATCAATAGTGTGTTTTTATCACTGGTATTGATTCACCTCATTCATTACTATCCAGTGTCCTGTGTAACGAACACCTGATTGAAAACAACTCACGCTAAGTTAAACACCACAATAAACTCAAAGTACCTTGTGCTACTCCTCTGGATATCATAAAGGGATTTCAATAATATTTTCCATCAGTAGTTAAAAATACTAAATCAGATGTAACTGAGGGAATAGAATTTTCAAAAAGAAGTGGGTACTTAAAATATGTAGCTCAGTAGAGACACAGCTCCTTAGAAATTAAAATGAAAAGTGAAGCTATTACTCAAATACAGGGCACCAATTTTCAAAATGTGAAGCACCCAAAATTGTTTATTGATTTTTTTATACTGATGTTAAGCTTTCAGCTCCTTTCCTAGTTAGAAAAAAAAAAAAAAAATCTTCCTTTTGTATATTTTTGTATTTATCCCCTCTAGCACTACTGAAATTGAAGTCTTAGAGCACAAGTGTTTTAGTAACCCACTCCTGATAGCCCTTACCATAGCTGCTCCAATAACTGAATTATCTTCTCAGGAATTATAAAGCCTGTGATTGTGCACAAAAAAGCTTTTTCCACCACTGTGTTGGGCTGAGGGCAGCAATAAGTTGATAAGAAGCTAGATGATTTGTTGTCTCTGGAAAAAGAAAAAAGCAACAAATGCCATCAAACTATAACAAATATACTTTAAATCTTCTACATGGTTAACTCCGGTAAGCAGATAAACACCACACAGTTACTCACTCATTCTCCCCTAGTGCAATGGGAGTGAGAAGCAGAAGGGTCAAACTCATGGTTTGAGACAATAACAATCTAACAGGTACAATGTAGAGTATTACATCTGGAAAAGACATGCAGGTTATCAGTATAAGTTGGAGACTGACTTGTTGGAGAGCAGGGAAAGGGATACGGACCTGGGAGTACCAGTGGATGGAAGGATGACCATGAATCAGCAACGTGCTCTTGTGGGCAAGAAGGCCAATGCCATTCTGGGGTGTTTTAGAAGGGCTGTGGTTAGCAGGTTGAGAGAGGTTCTACTCTGCCCTGATCAGGCTGCATCTCAAATATTGTGTCCAGTTTTCACAGTATCACAGTATCACCAAGGTTGGAAGAGACCTCACAGATCATCAAGTCCAACCCTTTACCACAGAGCTCAAGGCTAGACCATGGCACCAAGTGCCACGTCCAACCTTGCCTTGAACAGCTCCAGGGACGGCGACTCCACCACCTCCCTGGGCAGCCCATTCCAGTGTCCAATGACTCTCTCAGTGAAGAACTTTCTCCTCACCTCGAGCCTAAACTTCCCCCGGCGCAGCCTGAGGCTGTGTCCTCTCGTTCTGGCGCTGGCCACCTGAGAGAAGAGAGCAACCTCCTCCTGGCTACAACCACCCCTCAGGTAGTTGTAGACAGCAATAAGGTCAGCAATGAGGTCAGTTTTGAGCCACCCAGTTCAAGGACAGGGAACTGCATGAAAGAGTCCAGTGCAGGGCCACAAAAATGATTAAGGGAGTAGAACACCTTCCTTATAAGGAGAGACTGAGGGAGCTGGGGCTCTTTAGCTTAGAGGAGACTAAGGAGTGACCTCATTGATATTTAAAAATATGTAAAGGGTGAGTGTCTAATGACAGAAAAAGGAGCAATGGGTAAAGTTGAGGCATAGGAAGCTCCATGTAGACAGGAGGAAAAGTTTTTAACTGAGGGTGACAGAACACTGGAACAGACTGCCCAGAGGGGCTGTGAAGTCCACTTCTCTGGAGGTATTCAAAACCTGCCTGGATGCATTCCCTTGTGATCTACTCTAGGTAATCCTGCTCTGGCAGGGGAGTTGGACTAGCTGATCTTTCAAGGTCCCTTCCAATCCCAAACATGCTGTGAATCTGTGAAAGCAAAAGTGCCATGTAAAAAAAAAAAGGCAAGCTAAGGAATTAATTTATTACCACTTATCCAGTGTTCAGCCATCTCTAGGAAAGCAAGGATTTATCATGTCTGTGACTTGGGAAGAAAATTCTGTAACTGAACACTTCCCCCTCACTGTCTTCCCCCAACTTTTACTGTTAATTATGGCACCATATGGTGTCAGATATTCCCCTGGTCCACAGGGGCTGCTGTCCTGGTTGTTACCCTCCCAACCTCTTGCCCACATCCAATCTATTCACTGGTGGGGTGAGAAGCACAAAAGGCCTTGACTCTGTAAGCTGCTCAGCAACAGCAGCTTACACAGCAAACATCTGTGTAATGAGCACTGTTTTGATCACAAATGCAAACCATGGCACCATATCAGCTACTACAAAGAAAATTAACTCTACCCCAGCCAAAACAAGTAGACACAGTATCCCTAAAAACACACTAAGTTACTCAAGACTTAAAACAAGCACTTAAGTGCTTAACAGACTTCCCACTTACAGAAAGGTATCTTTCTTAATTCTTATTTAACTCTACCTTAAAATAAATTCAGAGATTCAGCGAATGGCAAGTTAGAAGGGACCTCAAGGATCATCTGGTCTAGGTGACAGTATAAACAAGATGGCCCAGCACCCTGTCAAGATAAGTCTTCAAACTGTCCAATACAGGGGAATCCATTACTTCTCCTGGGAGATTATTTCAATGTCAACTCTTCTCATGGTGAAAATATTTCTTCTGGAGTCCAATAGGAATCTCCATATCTGTAAACTGTATCCATTACCCCTTGTCTTTTCCATGCGACTCCTTGTAAAAAGAGCCTCCATCCTCCTGATAACCACCCTTTACATAGTAAAGTAAGTAGTAAGATATTCCCTAAGCCTTCTCTTCTCAAGGCTGAACAAACTCAGTTTCTTCATATGGCAAGTCTTCCAGTCCTATGGACACTTCCCAGCCTGTCCACATCTTTTTTGTGCAGCAGGGACCAAAACTGAATGCAGTACTCCAGGCCTGACAAGCACTAGGTAGAGTGGGACAGACTTCATCTCTGCTGATGATGCCTTTGCTGATGCAACCCAGTATCCTGTTGGCTTTCTTCGTGGCTGCAGCACACTACTCACTTATGTTGAGCTTGTTGTTCACCAAGACACTCAAGTCCCTTTCCACAGGGCTGCTCTCCAGATAGGTGGATCCCAGTCTGAGCTGCACTTCTGAGTTATGTATTTCCAGCTGCAGGACCCTACACTTGTCCCCATTGAACTTTCTAAGATTCTTGCTAGCCCACTCCTTCAGCCTGTCCAGGTCTTCCTGGAAGGTGGCTTTCCTTTCTTGAGAGTCAGCCTCCCCACTCACAGTGGTGTCATCTGCAAACTTCATCAAGTGTTCCTCATCTCAACATCCAGCTCACTTATTGAAGATATTAAACAGCACTGGGCCCAATATTGATCCCTGGGGGACCTTGCCTGTGACTCGTTGCCAGTTTGAGGAACAACTGTTTACTACCACCTTCCGTGTACAGCCTGTCAACCAGTTCCCCACCTTTTGAACAGACCATTTGTCTGGGCCATAGAATGTCAGTTTCTGAAAGGACTCACAAAGCATCTTCACAAGATGCAAGTGATTCTGGTCAGAATTAGAGGGTCTCTGTGTGCAACTGGCTGCAGGAGAGGGGAAACTCTTTATTAGACTGTATGGAAGTGATAGCTTTTCAAGCTGAACCCCTGAGTATAGAGCTTTAAGCAGATACAAGTGGCACAGTATAATCTGATGCCATCAACCTACAAGGGGCATAACCCATCCGTGTTTCTGGTGTGACACGGGTATCCCCACACCTGGGGGTGTTGGAAGCAAGAACACTGGAATGCAAACCACAGTTTGCTCCAGGGGTGGAAACATAGCCCCACCATTTGGACTGGTCATAGATTAATCCAGACTGTACTGGAACAGGACGGAGCTCCAAAGCATTTTGATTGAGAATGGACAGCAAATGATGTATGTTCTTTGATGTTAGCAATCCTTGTTCTTGACAAGTTGCAAGATCCTCTTGGCAACATCATAGACCTCAGCTCCAGGAAGGCAGCATACATCACGTGAGTCTCTGTCAGGTCAGCAATGGGCACTTTAATGTCCATTACTAGGGAATCTCCCACTACAAGCACAAGTTGTTTTTTTGTGATATTCATTTGCCATGTGCTGTTGGTTCAGTTGCACCGTGCAGGTCTTGCTCCTGCGTGTCACTGTTGTTAAAACTTCAATCCTGTTTTCACCTGAGATGCTGGAAGAGATCTGTGTTTGTGGGATACCAAGGTCCAAGGTGCTTTATCCTCAGTGGTGTTTGCTGCTGGAACTTGGTTCTGAAGCCAGCTATCAGTTCCTACCTCTGCTCCTCTGATGTGCAGCCTATTTACTGTTTCTTGTAACTCAGCCACCTGATGTAACAGGTTGTCCATCTCTACACACCTTGTGCAGGTACTTACCTTTCCCCTGGTAGAGGGGTTTGGGCAGTCACTGCAGCCTACTGTCTGTACTGAAGTTTCCTTTGTCACCAGTTCTGTCTGGGTGGATATCTCAGACATCACTAGGGCTTTCTCTGAAGAAGCAGAGGTTTTAGTCCTGAGGCAAACACCCACCACTTTGGTAGAGCCTAAGTGTGGCTCTCCTTACTTAAAAATCCACTTAAGGATCAAGAAAATAAAATACTTACAAGCTAACTTGATTCCAGACAGCACCTAGCCATTCAAACAGTTCCTCCGTGCTGCAGGACTCCTCTGGCTTGCCTTCTAGTTCGTTACTGTCTAACACTGGGCATTGCAAGTCTCTTATGGTGCTGAATGTTATTTTTGGCTTCAGGGCCTGTATTTGGTGTTTTGAAAAGTATGACAACAGTGTTGATTCCTCTGCACCTTAATAACAGAAGAACACAAACAGCTGTTACAGAACTACTTAAAAGGAGTACTGAACACACAAAACCTAGTCAGTTTTCATAAAGTAACAATTAGAAATAATAGCTTATTCATAAAAGTCTTAAGTCCAGAGCAGCACTTAAATACTGCAGAAGAATTTCAAAAGCAGGATCAAGTTCACTGCAGAATACAATATCCAATATTCACTACCAAAAATTATGAAATCTCTAACCCGTATTTATCTCATCAAGGAGAATCACTTGGGCAGCAGAAAAAGGAGGCATAACCTGATTCTCTTTAGTCATCCTTCAAGCACCCAAAAGCACAGTGAGAAAGGTGAGCAGTCACTGAATTCTTGCTAATGATTTTTTTTAATATATATATATACACACACACAGAGTCCAAAGTGTGTTAGAGCAGTGATCTTCCTTCACCCTGTACTTCCTGCTGGCTAATGGGTCCAAATTATGTACAACCTTGCACTAGAATTCTTAGTCAAATATTTTAAAAAATCTACATTTTAAAATCTGCTGCTATAGTCTTAACTTCAGCAAATCAAAGACTATAGTCAAGACTCCAAAATGACAATTCCTCTAGCTATGATACAGCTTTCCATGGTGACAACCAGATACACTGTATATGTTTTTTAAAGGCCAATGAATTTCATCCAGTGAACATTTAAAACTGTCATGGAAATTACAGCAATAGCAGAAAAGATAGTTTTGTCTCTGCCACTAAAGACATGAAACAGTCCATATCCCCTTTTCTGTTCCTCTTAGCGCCAGAAGCACTAAGTGGGAAAAATAGGTACGAAAACAGAAGTCTTGCATTTGGAAAGTGACTTAGTTGGTTATGGGTGTGCAGCGGTATTGGACAAAGTGAGAAACACCAGTTATCAATGGGAAGGCTGAAAGCAGAATGTTCAAACACAGATTCTCTTGACAAAATACAGCTCTCTTTTTCCCATTTCAGCAGAATTCATGCAATGCCTTATGCATAATTAACAAAATATCTGCTAGTTTTATTTTATCAGTACCAAGGAACTGAGAGTCTGTTGTGTGTTATGAGCACAAGATTCCTGCACAGAAAGACACTGAGATTTGACTCCATGTTCAGGAATTATTGTCCTGACCTGTTTTTCCAATTTAAAGAGAGAGAATGTTATTATTCCTGGATTGTACTACACCGGCAGCATCAAGTGTAAGAAAGATACCGGTCCTAGAGGCATTTTTCTCTCTATTCAGGGTCAATAAATCCAAGCAATCTGCAACCTTAGCTGTATTTATGTCTCTATTTATAGTAATAACACTCTTCACTGTGGCTCTTTCCTGAAGACTAGAAGAATGGAGACTGCAAGCTTTTAAACCATTTCTGTATGATTAGTATTCAAAAAGGGGGAGAGGACACATGAAGGACTTTCTTGAAACACAGACACTGCTAAATGAGCTTGTAAGCAGCATTAATTGTTCAGAACAGTGAACTCACTCTCACATTTGGGTTCAAAGAGTCAGGAAGGAGTAACAATGTAAAAAGCAGATGGGCAAGCATTCTCAGGGACCTCTTTAACACCCCTTCTTACTCGTGAGGAGACTCAAAGCAGAACCACACTAAAAGCATTTGGACAACCACTAGAAAAGAACAGTAAACTACAAATACTTGGACTTCAGGTCAGTTGCATTTTAATTTTACATTTAGTTCTCATTACCTGTGTGATACCAGGCCAGTAAGATGTCAAATTCTAAACGTTTCTTGTCTTTCAAGGCCCAAAGCACTCTGTTATGTCTCTTGCTATCAGGGTGAAAGCTGGAATCGGTCAAGTTAATTGTTATAACTAGAAAAAATGGGAAAAAGTAACTGTTAGTCAAGAGAAATAATATTAAATTCATTAAGAAATAAAAGAGCATAAAGGAATCAAAGAACATTAAGCTTCCTAGTCGCATGGAGAGCATCTTTCTAAAGTTTTTGATTATGCAAATAGGACTCTCCATTACATGAGAGAATGCCTTAGCATTCACCTCCTGCTGTCCTCATTTTGATATGATCTGGGACTGCCTTCCAGTGACTGGAGAGAGAGATTCCTTTTGTAATGGCAGTGACAGAAGTCCCACACCAGCATCTTTTAAGTATCTTAACAACCAGGCAAACTATTTGCATTAAAAAAGCTGCCAGAGTTTAAAATCAAAATCCACATACATGGCAATGACTTTTTTTCAAGATTAACTGGTCCCAGGGTAAAAGTTGTATTTATTTTTCATCATACATTTTACTTCTCAATCAGAATAGTAAAGTGGTGTCCAATTTTGCAGAAATTCCAATTACAGATAACAAATTTCCCTTTCCAAAGTTTTTTTTATGCAACTACCTAGCAACTACTGCAGGCTTTGAGATACTGTACTATTCATGGGCTTTAACTATTTATAAAACAAAACAAAATTACACTGTCTCTGAAGCTGTTAAAAGTTGATAAAATTTCCCAAGCACTTGCTATTGGGAGGTTTCCATTTTAAGTGTGTCAAACATAATATAATCCTCCCTTTCAAGCAAGCAGCCTTCGGTGAGGCCCTTCACTGTTTTTCTACAAATTTTGTGCAACTTTTAAGCTCCACCTTAACTAATTTAGTATTTAAAAATCAAAAGGCATAGACACTCTGCACAATATACAAAAATTCTTGAGTCTGATATTGCTTCAGCATAAGTAAAACCCCCAGAAATTAAAAACTGTACAGAATACCACCCTTATAACCGCTTTATTATTTGGAAAAAGTCCTCATAGCTGCATGTAGAAAGACAGGATCTACACGAGAACCAATTTTAAGAGAAGAGAAACTTCAGAGTTTCTGGTTTAGCATCCAAATGAGGTGCTTCACAGACAGATATGAAATAAGCACTATTAATATAAATAATACTTACTATATCTCATCGCTTTTTTGCCAGAATACTGAGAAGGGTGACCTTGCAGTCCAAGCTCCTCATAAGTATCCTTATCCACTGACAGAATTAGCTTTCCTATAAAAAAACAAACCCAAACTTCAATACAAATAATCCTATAGTTCCTTCCCTTTGAAGTCTTCAGTATACCTTGCATAATGTTATATTTGGATCCAATGATTACTAATGTAATCCAGATCCCTTAGCTCCAGTTAAATGGATTAACCAGATTAATCCTCACAAAAAAGTTAAAACTCAAATTATTCTTTTTTTACTCACAGAGCTCTTATGAACTAGAATGAGAAAAGATACTATTATTCCTGAGACCATCATAGCTTTCCTACTGTACTACCCCACTTCACTGCCTCAAACTTTCCTCCATTACCAATCACTACCAAAATGTATTTTGCTAGGACTGTGCTACCAGAGCACAAAGAATTTCTCCTCTGAAAAGTCTGAATTTACTTATACCCTGATAGGCATCTGTTACATTAGAGCATCTTAGGCTAGCGTCAAGAGACCAATTTATGTCTCTGTTATATTTTATATATTGTAAAATAGAAATAAAATTAAATATTAAAGACAAAATAGCTTCATTTTCTCTGCACACAGAATCCCACCTGAGATGGAACATTTTGTCATAAAACTGTGATGGTACTGTAAGAAGGAAGAGTTGGTATGTATTTGATCAGAATTTACAACAGGCTGACAGTCACTAGATTACTAGCGATAAGACCTGGGGAAAACAGGGCTTGCAAGTATGCACATGAGCAGTAAGGAAAGATGTTATGTAACAAATTCCAAAATAGAGGAGCTCCTTCCTCCTCCTTGATTTGGCCTGAGATGCACTGGCCATATGCACAGAATTCTGAACTTAGACATATGGAGAGCCTAGGTAGCTGAGTTGAAGTGGCACCAGTCTTACCAGCAGACAATTGCTGCTTCTGCTGGGGATGCCTACCTTAAGAAGATAAAGTGCCTGCCAGCCCTGCTATCTACACATCTCAGGAGTTTTGCTGGTCAGGTGAACAGAGTGAGTATAACTTGCCCTTTGATAAATAAAGTTACTGAGCATTCTTTGTCATATCTTATTCAGCATTGTAGTTCCCAGTAAAGAATCATAGAATGGTTTAGGTTGGAAGGGACCTCAAGGATCATCCAGCTCCAACCCCCCGCCATAGGCAGAGACACCTCCACTAGAGCAGGTTATCTCTCTTAATGATTCTATATATCTCTCTTAATGACTCTAGTATTTGAGCTACAATAAACTGTTGAAGTTGTACCCAGAGTGGGGTACCTATGTGTGTGCATGCTTCCTGGATCCCAAAGGACCCAGTGGAACACTGTCAGTATTTTAAAACATTACATAACTCTTCAAGAATAAAGACTGGATATTTTTCTCTTTTACTACGAGTATGTTTTTAAAACTACGAGGAAGCAAGAAGTCAGAATGTAGTGTTTTCAAAAAACTAATCCCTTGTATCAACTATAGTTACAGCTGAAGCACTGAAAACCTGACACATATAAAAGTGAAGCCTTTTTTTTAACTTGATCATATTAAATAATAGCATGATTGGAACAAGTTAAAACTGGTATCTTCCAGCAGGCAAGTACATTAAGCATTACATTTTTCAGTTTACAGTATTCCAAATGAAAAAAAAAACAACACCCCAAGATCATACTCAGGACATATGTACTACTAAAGCCAAAACATACCATTTGGTAGCAGAGCTGCAGTATTATCTTGATCAATTTTGGTGTCATAGGTAAGTGCGTAGCATGAACCTTTAACGGTAAAGCAGAAGACCATGAGATAACAGTGTTTAAAGACAAATATGACAACAAGAAAGATTCACCTCAAGATAATCAAACATGTCAGACACCATTTGAATCATTTTAAACCCTTCTGTTTTCAACAGCTTTCTTCCACCTTCTCAAGCACAATAGTGTCTGGTTATTTTTTATAAACCCCGCACCGGCACTATTTTAAAGGACATTCTTCCCACCTGCCACCTGCCCCACTGAGAAAGTGGAAAACACTATTTTTTTCCAGACACATTTCTATTGTTAGCTCACATGAAGACAACATGAAAGATGCTCATACCACTAAATACATTTGGTAGTGTTATCTGCCACAATCAATTTCTTAAAAATGCAAGAATCAGATCCTGTAAATTTGGTGTACAAATGTCATACTACTTCCATAAAGCTATTCACTTCGTTAATGGCTTTTATGCCAAAGAAAATACAAGTCACATATTTAGAACTCTGCCATTTCACCCATTTGTTCATTTCTCCTCTCTTTTCCCTTAAAAGTTTTTCTTTCTTCCTTACAATCATCTGAAGGGTACAACATTCATCATGGACAAACTCAGTGAAAACAGCAAGCTCCAAGTATGCAATACCATGCATACTTAAATGCTTATGCACACATCCCCTATGGTTCTCAAGGGGGATTTTAATTACCCAAACATTTGCTGGAAGCCCCACTCAGCTAGTCAGCCACATTCCAGGAGGTTCCTCCAGTGCACTGATGGTAACTTCATCATGCAAATGGTGGAGGAGCCAAATAAGAGAAGAGCGCTAAGATTCACCAACAAGGTAGGTCTAGTTGAAGCAGTGAAGATTGAGGGCAGCCTTGGCTATAGTGATCATGAGATGGTGGAGTTCAGGATCTTGAGTAGTAGGAACAGAATATCTAGCAAGATCACAACTCTAGATTTCAGCAGGGCCAACTTTGGCCTCTTCAAGCAATTACTAGAGGAAATAGCATGGGACAGAGTACTACAAGACAAAAGGGCCCATGACAGTTGGTTAATATTCAAGAAATGCTTCTTCCAAGCTCAGGAACAGAGTATTCCAGTGAGTAGGAAATCAAGGAGAGTCAGGAGACCTGTGCGGTTAAGTAGGGAGCTGCTGAACAAAATCAAGTGGAAGAAAAAAGTCCACAGATTGTGGAAGGAGGGACTGGCCAACTGCCAGGAGTATAAGATGGTTTGCCAGAGGATGTAGGTAGGCTACTAAGGCTAAGGTGTCCTTGGAATTCAATCTTACAAGGCAGGTCAAAGACAACAGAAAGGGCTTCTTCAAATATACTGCAGCCAAAACCAACAAAAGAGGCAATATAGGCCCACTGCTGAATGGGATGGGTGCCTTGGTGACAGAGGATGTGGATAAGGCAGAGTTGCTGAATGCCTTCTTTGTCTTTGTCTGTACTGAGATACCCACACCCTGAGGCCACAGAGGAAGAGAAGGTTAAGGAGGAGGCTTTCTTGTTTGATGGGGGCTGGGTTAGTAAGGACTGGGTTAGGGAACAGTTAAGTAAACTGGACATCTGTGAGTCCACAGGTCCTGATGGCATGCACCCATGAGTGCTGAAAGAGCTGGTGGCAGTCATTGCCAAACCACTTTCCACTACCTTTGGTAAGTCATGGTGGACAGGATTGGTGCCTGGGGATTGGAGGAGGGTAAACATCAGTCCAGTCTTCAAAAAGGGTAATGAGGACCCAGATACCTATAGACTGGTCAGCCCCACCTCTGTCCCTGCAAAGATAATGGAGCGGCATATCCTCAGTGCTGTGCTTAGCTGTACCTAGGACAAGGTCACTGGGAGCAGTCAGCATGGTTTTACCAAGGGCAAGTCATGTCTGACCAACTTGATAACCTTCCCTTCTAAAGGACATAACCAGGTGGATAGATGATGGAAGGGCAGTGGATGTGCTTTACCTTAATTTCAATAAAGCATTTGATGCTGTCTCCCACAGTATCCTCATAGCTAATCTGAGGAAGCGTGGTCTGGGTGATGGAGTAGTAAGGCAGATTGGGAAGTGGCTAAAGGAAAGAAGTCAGAGAGTTGCAGTCATAGGGACATAATCTGGAGGCTTGTAACTAGTGGAGTTCCTCAGGGGTCAGTACTGGGATCAGTATTACTCAATGTCTTCATTGATGACCTGGATGAGGGCATGGAGTGCACTGTCACCAAGTTTGCCAACGACACCAAGCTGGGTGGAGAGTCTGACACACCAGAGAGTTCTGCTGCCATTCAGAGAGACTTAGACAGGCTGGAGAGTCGGGCAGGGAATAAGTTAATGAAGTTCAACAGGGGCAAGTGTAGAGTCATACATCTGGGAAACAACAATCCCATGTAGGGAGGACTGAACTGCTGGAGAGCAGTGAAGGGGAGAAGCCGTGGTGGATGGAAGGATGGCCATGAACCAGCAGTGTGCTCTTGTGGCCAGGAAGGCCAATGCTATTCTGGGGTGTATTAGAAGAGGTGTGGTTAGTTTATTGAAGGAGGTTCTCCTTCCCCTCTACTCTGCCCTGGTGAGGCCTCATCTGGAGTACTGTGTCCAGTTCCGGGCCCTCCACTTCAGGAAGCACAGGGAGCTGCTTGAGAATGTCCAGCACAGAGTCTCCAAAATTATTAAGAAGTTGAATATCTTCATTATGAGGAGACACTGAGAGAGCTGGGGCTTTTTACCTTGGAGAGGAGACATCTAAGGGGTGATCTCATTCATGTTTATAAATATGTAAAGGGTGAGTGCCAGGAGGATGAGGTCAGCCTCTTCTCGGTGATGCTCAGTGACAGGACAAGGGGCAATGGGTGGAAGTTGCGGCATAGGAGGTTCCATGTGAACCTGAGGATTTTTTCACTGTAAGAGTGATGGAGCACTGGAACAGGCTGCCCAGGGAGGTTGTGGCGTATTCCTGTCTGGAGATATTCAAGAACCATCTGGATGCGTTCCAGCGTGATCTGCTCTAGGTGATCCTGCTCTGGCAGGGGCACTGGACTAGATGATCTTTCGAGGTCACTTCCAGCCCCTGACATTCTATGAATACCAAGTTGGTATATCAAGTGTCTTTCTTCAAATTCCTTTTGTTCTCACTGGGTAAGATAACCTGCTGCAGCTCCATTAGTAAAAAAATCCCAAACCAACAAAACCAACCAGAAAAGGTGTACATTTTCCTCCTGCCTGCTGCTGAGCACAGCTAACACAAGCTCTATGCTGAAATAACAATGAGAAAGGGATAAGTCAGATGATTTTTGCAAGAATCTGATTAAAGATGATATGTGGCAAATATGTATGAGGACATGTGGAAGCCCTCCTGACACCAGAAATAAATGCTAACACACCACAAACGAGAAAAGCATAAAGAGAATTTTCTTAGCATTGCACCTTCCTTTCCTCTAAAAACTTTTCAGAATAAATAATAAATGGATGAAAAATATACACTATTACTGCATCTGTCATAGTCTGTTTTCCTCCATACCTTTCTTCACAAAAGCATCAATGAATTCGTGAGAGACCAGTTCATGAACTGACAAACTCCTCACCAGGTAGTACTCTCCAACATCTGCAAGAGTACTTTTCAGCACTTCAGGTAGGAGGCCACATTCAGGGATCAAAAAAGACACCTGTTAGGAACAAATTCATCATGTAGATCACATCCCAAAATCACTTCCTGAAAGAAAATCAAGCGATAACATAGGAAAAATTCTTCTCTTCAAAGGTATCAGTACATTACACCAAAATGAGATGTAAAAAAAAAATTCAAGCTGCTCTCTTCAAAATACATCAACTTGCAAAAAGTCTTCAAGTACAGCAAAGATATTGTCTGGGTTTTGTGTTTCGCACGCATTTCTACACAGTATGACTCAACTAACAAAATTTAAGGCAGGAAATCGATTTTCATGAGGGATGAACACCTAGCTTTTCTAACTAGACTCACCAGTCTTTTGGTCCAATTTCCTAGCTTTAACTTCCCTTTTGTTTAAAAACTTTCCTGTATGTGTTTTATAGATCAAGGAAATTCTTAAGCCTGGGAGAAAAGTGTAAACAAGCCTCTCCATAACTGTGCACCAACAGCATAAAGTTCATTCCCATGCTTACCACTCCCTCAAAAAGAAAAACCTTTCTGAAAAAAGTTCACATGGGACAGATACATATCACCTTTTGCACACATCCACAAGACAAGGAACAACCGACAGGTGGGCTGCGGTCACACAAGTAGAAAGAACTAATTAACAGCTAAAAAAAATGTACTAAAGAAGTAGCCTGAGTGACACTTCCATAAAAGCAAAGAAAGGAGAGCAAACTGGCAAAAATAGGCTCTTAAGTTAACCAGAACAAGAATTACCAACATTCTAGGTGTCGGAAGGGACCTCTGAAGATCATCTACTCCAACCTCCTGCTAAAGTAGAATCACCCAAAGCAAGCTACCCAGGACTGCAAAGTCCACTCACACCTGGAACTCCTCCACAGAAGGAAGCAGTTATCGATGATAGCACTTTGGCTGGAGGAAGGACAGCGTGAACAAAAGGGACTTTCAGGACACACCTGCAGCCAGATTTTAGCAGAAACTTTCCTCACCACTGACGGACTCCCTCGCTGCTCTGACTAGAAACTTGTGGGCGCCACTCCCCGTGATACTCATGGAATCAGTTTCGGATCTTTAAAATCATCGAGCCCAACCGTTACCTAACTCTACCAAGTTACCCTAAGCATGGTGGCTCAACCACCCTTCTGGGCCGCCCGTTGCCGTGTTTGATAACCTCCTCTGTGAAGAAGTTTCTGTCAATACCCAACCTAAACCTCCTCTGGTTCAAATTGAGGCCAGATAGTACTGACAAGACACTGTCACCTCTTTCCTAGTTGTGCCCGCACGCGATGGGGAATACCTTCTAGAAGAGTCTGCAGCACCGACAAGACGCCTCTTTAACGGCTGGCAAAGCACCAGGACCCCTCAAGCCGGGCTAAGGGGACGCGTTAGTCCCGCGGGGAGGCGCGGACGCCTCAGAGCGCCTCAGGCGGGCAGCTGCCCTGCCCTCCCCGCGCCCCGCCACAGGTAACGGCCGCTAACGGTCACCTCGCGGCCGGCGCCCGCGCGCACTCACCCGGCAGTTGTAGGCGTGGTCCCACACGTGCGCGGCGTGCCGCGAGCGGGGGTGCCGCGCGTGGCCCTTCTCGCAGACCAGCAGGTGCCGAGGAACCTGGCGGAGCCGCCTCAGAGGGGGCACCGACATCGTCCGCCAACCCCGCAGGGACCAGAGCCACTCCGAAAATAAACAGCCCCACAACCGCCCCAAAGAATCAGGAGTAGGACCGGGGAAGTCGTACGATGAGGTCACTTCCTCCCGCTGCTTCCGAGGTGACGCCCGTGTGGTGTGCGCATGCGCGGCGCAGGGGCGGCAGTGACGAGCAGCTGCCCCCCGGCTCCATGCCCGCATGTCGTATGCGCAATTCTGCGGTAGGAAGGGTGGCGTTAGAAGGTCTTCAAGTATATAATGAACTGGTCTGGAACTGGAGTCTCTAAAGGACGGGCTACCAAGCTGCTGAGGTGACTGGAGTTTCCTTCTGAGGAGGAGAAGCTGAGAGACCTGGGGCTCTTTAGCTTGCAGAAGGGCAGGCAGCGAGGGGAGTCTCAATGCTGATCAACAGCTAAAGAACAAGAGGCAACAGGATGGGACGAGCCTCATTTCAGCAGTGCCGTGCGACAGGACAAGAGGCAACGGGCACAAACTGGAATCCAGAAGGAACATGACGAAAATACTGGCATGGGAGTATGCCCCAGGCTGCCCAGAGAGGTTGTGGTCTTCTTCCCTGGAGCAATTCCAGACCTGCCTGGCCATTATGATCCTGGGCAGCTTGTTCTGGGTAACCCTGCTTTAGCAGGGAAGCTGGACTAGGTGCTCTCCAGAGGTCCCTTCCAATCCCCACCATGCTGGGATTCTGAGATAGTGGTGTGTCACACAGGGCACGCACATCCCTGCAGCCCCTGGGGTGTATGTGTTTCTCATGTTCTAGAGGACTCCTGAGGAGTTACTAGCTCAGTGCTTCTGGCTTCTTAGGCTGATCCAGATCCACTTGATTCAGGGCATGTTCTTTCTGAGTAGTTGTTTACTGGGGCAACATCAGGATGCTGCTGCTTTTATCCTCTGATGTGTGAGGCTGAGATGAAACCACACATCAGAAGATCAGTGGCTGAATAATGAACTTAGAGGTATAGATTGGATTATAAAGGCTCAAACAAGGCTGCATAATCACAGAATTGCCAGGTTCCAACCTCCCTGCCATGGGCCGGGACACCTCACACTAGATCAGGTTGCTCAGAGCCCCATCCATCTTGCCCTTAAAAACTTCCTAAGATGTGGCTTCTACCACCTTCCTAGGCAACCTGTTTCAGTGTCTCAGCACCCTCATGGTGAAGAACCGTTTCCTAACATCTAGTCTGAATCTATCCAATCTGCTTCTAGTTTTGTTCCACTCCCCCTAGTCCTATCACTACCCAACACCCTAAGCAGTCCCTCCCCAGCTTTCTTGCAGGCCCCATTTCAGATACTGGAAGGCCACAATAACATCTCGGAGCCTTCTCTTTTCCAGACTGAATAACCTCAACTCTCTCAGTCTGTCTCTATAGGAGAGGTGCTCCAGCCCTCTGATCATCCTTGTGACCTTCTCTGGACATGTTCCAGCATGTCCATATCTTTCTTGTAATAAGGGCTCCAGAACTGGACACACTACTACATGTGGGATCTTACCAGAGTGGCGTAGAGGGGCAGAATCACCTCCCTTGACCTGCTGGCCACGTTTCACTTGATGCAGCCCAGGATATAATTGGCTTTCTGGGCTGCAAGTGCACACTGCTGGCTCGTGTTGAGCTCATCCACCAGCACCCTCAAGTCCTTTTCTTTAGGGCTGCTCTCAAGCCAGTCACTGCCCAGCCTATATCAGTGCCTGGGATTGCCCTGATCCAGATGCAGGATGTTGCACTTGGCTTTGTTGAACTTCATGAGGTTGGCTTGAGCCCACCTCTCCAGCCTGTTAAGGTCCCTCTGGCATCGCTGCCCTCCAGCATGTCAGCCACACCACACACNACACTACTACATGTGGGATCTTACCAGAGTGGCGTAGAGGGGCAGAATCACCTCCCTTGACCTGCTGGCCACGTTTCACTTGATGCAGCCCAGGATATAATTGGCTTTCTGGGCTGCAAGTGCACACTGCTGGCTCGTGTTGAGCTCATCCACCAGCACCCTCAAGTCCTTTTCTTTAGGGCTGCTCTCAAGCCAGTCACTGCCCAGCCTATATCAGTGCCTGGGATTGCCCTGATCCAGATGCAGGATGTTGCACTTGGCTTTGTTGAACTTCATGAGGTTGGCTTGAGCCCACCTCTCCAGCCTGTTAAGGTCCCTCTGGCATCGCTGCCCTCCAGCATGTCAGCCACACCACACACCTTGGTGTTGTCGGCAAACTTGCCAAGGGTGCACTCAATGCCGCCGCCCATGTCACCAACAAAGATGTTAAACAGGACTGGTCCCAGTAGTGATCCTTGAAGGACTCCACTTGTCACTGGCCTCCACTCTAGATACAAAGCCATCAGCAGCCACTCTTTGGGTGCAGCTGTCAAGCCAGTTTTTTATCCAAGTTGTCCATCCATCAAATCCATGTTTTACCAGCTTGGAGACCAAGCTGTCATGCAGGACAGTGTTGAAGGCTTTGCTCAGGTCCCAGTAAATGATGTCAGTTGCTCTCCCCTTGTCTACTGATGTTGTGACTTTCTCATAGTAGGTTTGTCAGGCATGATTTGCCCTTGGTGAAGCTGTGTTGATTACACCCAATCGCAGCAGTCTTCTAATTTGTGTGCAGACATTAATGGAAAAAGCACTGCATGATTATTGTCATTTATTTTCACATCCACAAGCAGAAGCCTCTGTGCACATAAGAGCATCACACTGCGATGATCAGAAGCACTGTTCTGCTGAAGGGGTGAAAAGTTCAAGACTCTGATCAATAAGCCCAGAGATCCAGAGAGAAAATTTGTTTGTACACAAAACAGCCTCTGGAGTTTGGTCCTTTTGTGGTTTGGGGTTTTTTTGCAAGGTTCTCTGTGCTAACAGAATTTACACCTTCTGCTAGAGATACAAATGTACAGGAAAAGGAATGAGAAAAAAATTGGCTGAAGAAGGGTCAAGAGAGTCAAAATTCATGGTTGCATGCACAGAGATAAGTCAGTATTTCAGGGATTTTGGCAGAAGTGTAGCTCACTGCAGCTCAATGGACCATTGAAGGATTCACATCAGTGTTCAGTCAGTTTGATTCATATATCAAGCAGTTTTCATCCATCCTTACTTATACTTTAACTGAACTTCCTGAAAATACTGAATTACATTAAACACACACACACCCCCCCCAAACACTTAGCAGTAATCTGTGCTGTAACATACAAAATTTCTGCCTTGAAGTCTGTATTTATGTACACTCATTCCTGGTAAATGCTGACATTTTTATAGTGGTTGTTACAGTTCTGTGAGTAATTGGATGTGAGGTTTCTATATACTGAAAAAAAAAAACCAAAACACCAACCAAAACACATTTAAAATTTGATATAATTAAATTTGCAAAGCTATCACAATTTTCCCCAAGGATTTCTAACCCAGGACAGAGAAATGTGTCTTTATGTATGTGCAGTTGCAGGCTGTAAACAAGAGGAAGGCAATGCCCTGAGGCAACCCATGCTAATAGCCTGCCATAAGAAAGGATCTCTGAAATATTTCCTAGGAGTGGGGAAATTTGATTCTGTTTATCTATAAAATGACTGAGTTTGGAAACAAAAGTCTGATCTTCCCAAGATGTACAAAGTCTCTAGTTGTGAAGCCCAACTGCTTCTTTCTTGTATATTTTTCCCCATTGAAGCACAGTTTTGACCCCTTCATGCTGCTGAATTTTCTGATTTCAAAGAACATGATTAAAATATATACAGTTTCATAAAATCAAATCTGAACAAGTATTTGTCACAGATACCTTGAAATTGGTGTCTTTTAGATTAATTAAATTGGCCAGCAGGTTGAAGAAGCAAATTCTGTTGCTCTGCTCTTGTGAGAACTCAAGTGAAGTGCTGTGTCCAGCTCTGGAGTCCTCAGCACAGGAAGGACATGGACATGCTGGAACATACCCAGACGATGTCACAACAATGATTAGCAGAGTAAATACTGCTGCTGTGAGGACAGGCTGAGAGAATTGGGGTTGTTCAGCCTGGGGAAGACAAGGCTCTGGGGAGACCTTATTGCAGCCTTCAAGTACATAAAGGGGACAATAACAAAGATAGAGACAGACTTTTTAGCAGAGCCTCTTGTGACAGGACAAGAGGTGATGTTTTTAAACTGAAAGAGGGAAATTTCAGACTTGATATAAGAAAGTACTCAAGGTGTGAAGCCTTCTTCTGGGAAGCCTTCCAGAGAGTGATTCCACATCCACCTCGATCTTCCATGGGTCATAAACATGTCTCCTGCTCCTTCTCCCATCATGAGACAAAGAAACACTGATGCCTTTTCCTGTTGCTGTCTGCAAAACATACTGCAGGGTCACCACCTCACTGCTTTTCTCTACTGCAGGATAAAGGAAGTGACTTGCATCCTGTTGCAAGTTCATTGCCAACACTTTATGGATCTTCCTGTCCTGAAACATTAATAAAGAAATGATGACTACATGTTTGGTTGTAATCCATAAGGATAAGACACCCCCTGACCATATGGCAGGAAAGATACATGGAATGTTAAATATTAATCCTCCCATTTGAAAGTAAGACAGGCTTCACAGTTAGAAGTGTTTGCGCTTGGCTAAGATAAAGCTTTTATTCTTTGAGTGAGAAGGAAGGGATTTCTGTTGGGGAATGGATGCATTCTGCTTGTAGAAGCAGTAAGAAATCCCATTTTCCCCACTCACTTGTATAAGGAAAAAGCAGCACATAATAATAAAGAGCAATATTCAGGAAAATGGGTAAAAAAGGAAAACTAGGAAGAAGAGAAAGTTGAAATAGGTCTTCGAGGTAATTTAATTGCTGAACCCATTCAGTATTCAGAATGAAAATTAATCCATTGCTGAGCTTGTTGTTTCACCTTAGTTGTGACACTGATTAATAATTTACTCCACAAGATAACTGAAGACTTCAGATTTGGTTCCCTAAGATTGTCCTGGCTACTTATTCTTAGGTCTGCAAGTAAGATGATGGGATGGAAAGGATCTGAGCAGGACGATGATATGATTAGGAAACAGTGGTATGTGGAGGAGAGGGAACATTGGCTACAAGGAATCAGTTTGTAACTGAGACGCTACAGTCTATGATATAGACTCAGTTCTGTCCTGCACTTAAGTGCAGCAGCCTAAGTTCAGAATTACTCCTTTAACACCAGTAAAGTTATTCGTGGTCTATACCAAGTCCAACATGATGAGTGGACAGTGACCTACTTACTGCTGTGGAGAGCAGGATAACATAGAGCAGGAAAAGCTTTCTGTTTGTTAACTGTCCTCATGCACTTCTGTTGTTTGGCTGGAGGACAGCAGGATGCGAACAGCACCACTTCTTACTCAGGAACATCTTCACAGAATCAGAGAGTCACAGAATTGTTTTGTTTGGAAAAGACCTTTAAGATCATCAAGTCCAACCATTATCTAACTCTACAATGGCAGGTGCTAAAGCATGTGTCTCAGCACCACATCTATGCATCTTTTATACACCTCCAGGGACAGGGATTCAACCACCTCCCTGGGGAGCCTATTCCAATGTATAATAACCTTTTTGGTGAAGAAGTTTCTTCTAGTATCCAACCTAAACTTCCCCTGGTGTCACTTAAGGCTATTTTCTCTTGTCCTATCACTTGTTAATAGGGAGAACAGACCAATCCCCACCTTTCTCCAACCTCCCTTCAAGGAGCTATAGAGTGAGGTCTCCTCCAGGCTAAACAAACCCAGTTCCCTCAGTTGCTCCTCACAAAACCTGCTCTCCACACCCTTCACCAGCCCTTCTCTAGATGTGCTCCAGCAGCTCATTGTCCTCCTTGTGAGAGCCCCAAAACTGAACACAGTATTTGAAGTGTGGCCTTACCAGTGCAGACTACAGGGGGACAATCACTTCCTTTACATCTGTCACTGCAGTTTGAACACTAAGTGTCTTCTTTTGACTGAATTGTTTTGAACTCCTTTCAGCATGTCTCCTTGAAATATTTTCCAACTGAAGCAAGTTGAGTCCTTCTGCTTCTCCAAGTAAAAAGATAAATGACTCAGTTTTGGCACCATTCAGCTGCATTTACACTCTCTTGCATTATAGAGACATCAGAAATGATGCAGTGAGTCACGGCAGTAGCAGCCTTTAAATGTCTTGTCAGTTTGGAAGTGAAAAGAAATAGGAGACATGTGGGATTTGTCTTTTTGTTTTAGTTGGATATGAAAATGGAGACAGAAGCAGAGTTGGAGCAGATTAGTAGCCCAGATACCAGTAAAGGAAACATATTTAGCTAAACTTAAATATTTACTATGCGATAATGTGAACTATGTATTATCTGCAGATGGCTCCAAAATTGAACTGCCCTGAGTTCTGCCAAGCTGGTACTGGGAACAAGGAGCCTACAAGAGCTTTATTAAGGTTGCAATCTCAATTCATGATGATATGAATCATGATCATATTCTTTGATAAGTCTTTAATGCCACAATCTGATTCTACTGACATGGCTGGGGGACTTGGACTTTATTTGCTTCAAATTGCAAAGAATGCAGGAAAGGTCCTGGCACAGACACAAGTTATTTCTAGCCTAAAAAACTAAACTGTATTGCTGCTCCTCACACAAAGCACCTAGTAATGCTGTGCTGCAAACTGCTTCAGCTGAGTCACCTACCATATCTGTTCCCCAGGGATCAGTACTGGGTCCATTTTGGTTCAATAACTTTATCAGCAACTTGGATGAGAGGATTCAGTGTACCCTCAGCAAGTTTTCTGATGATACTAAACTGGGAGGGTATGTGGCTGACAGCCCATCAGGCTATGCTGCCATCCAATATGACCTGGGCAGGCTGGAGAGATGGACAAAGGCTAACCACATGAAGTTCAGTAAGGACAAGTAAAGGGTCCTGCATCTGGGGAGGAATAACAACAGGTGCCAGTACAGGTTGGGGGCTGCCCTGCTGGAGAAAGACCTTGGAATCCTGGTGAACAGCAAGTTCTGCATGAGCCAGCAATGTGCTCTTGTGGCCAATAGAGCCAGTGGCATCCTGGGGTGCATCAGGAAAAGTGTGGCCAGCAGGTCTAAGGAGGTTCTTCTGTCCCTCTGCCCTAGTGAGACCACATCTGGAATACTGTGTCTTGTTTTCAGACTCCCCAGTTAAGGAGAGACAGGGACTTGCTGGAGAGAGTGCAGCAGAGAGCCATGAGAATGACTTGAGCATCTCTCTTTCAAAGAGACACTGAGAGACATGGGGGTGTTTAGCCTGAAGAAGAGAAGACTGAAAGGAGATCTCATCAATGTGTCACCATCAGTATCTGAGGAGTGGCTGTCCAGCGGATGGGGCCAATCTATTTTCAGTGCTCAGCGGCAATAAGACGTGGCGCAAATGGATACAAATTGGAACACAGAAGGTTTCACCTCAACATGAGGAGAAACCTCTTTACAGTAAGAGTGACAGAGCGCTGGAACAGGCTGCCTGGAATGGTTGTGGAGTCTCCTTCTCTGCAGACTTTCAAAACCCGCCTGGATGCATTCCTGTGTGGACTACCCTAGGGGATCACTCTCTGGCAAGGGGGCTGGACTTGATAATCTCTGGAGGTTCTTTCCAACCTCTGAAGTTTTGTGATTCTGTGATCTGGCTAACTTTCTATGCCAGAAACCAAGCAGTCAGATTTCTGAGGTGGTGAGCACTGAGATCTCTAGCCAAAATCAGAAGAACTGATGATAGGCTTCAGCTCTGGTTTGCTTCAGATAGGTGTTGTTTTTCAAGTGTTTTCTGATTTTAAAGTGTTAGGTGGTTCAGTCTGCAGGACAGGACCCATTACTTCATTTTCTCATTTGATTGCTGGAGAAGAATGCATTTGTAATTAAATTCAGTTTAATTGCTGGAGAAGAATGCATTTGTAATTAAATACAATTTGAAAGCTATTACGATCAACTACACTACCAGGCAGAGCTTCTTTTCTGCCTTTCCAACTGAAGGTGCTGAAGCTGTGGGACAGAATTCACCAGGACAGTGGAACTTAATTGTACTTAGAGTTAGTGAAATAGAACCTCCCTTTTTTACTATTTTTTTAACCACTGGATTGAGACTGCCTGCATTCATATATGGCTATTTCAGTGATAGTTTGCATACTGTTTGTGATAGCTATTGTGCCAGTCCTTTGCTTCTGCAGGCTTATTCTGTACCATGCAGTCCTGTTTCTTGTTCATCCACTCGAGAGTCTTCTGGTATAGGCTTACTGGTTAGAGTGGTACAGCAATATTAAAGCAGTTATTTCTGCTCTTTTTTTTTTTTTACTATAAAAATTATTATCAGTCTTTTGAAATTCAAATCTCTTTGTCCAGGCCACTGCACTGTCTATTTTATTGACTGAAATTCAACTCTGAAGTCTTCTTGTATGCTTTTAGCAGTTGTATTGTGTTATAGATACCTAACTGCTGGTATATAGGTACATCAAATGAGGTTCCAACGTTTGTAAGTTGTAAGAATCAATATACATGGCTGAGGTAATCATTCTCTCTCTTATACAATACATACTCTGTTGGATAAATACTCTCTCTTACACTATCTACTCTGTCAGGTACCTGTTTTTCTCTGTAGTATCACAGCTTAGCAACTGAGAACAAACTGCAACTGAGGCAGTCCTGGGGAAGTGCAAAGAGACAGGAAAAGAAAGGAAACTAACACAGACTCACCCAGTTGGCTGGCATTTCCCAGGAATTAGTGAAACAGGAGATATTGCACAACTCTTATTTTGCCAAAAGACAGAGAGATGTCTGAGCTGATGAGGTCAGTTTCTCATTCCATGATGCCACGTCAAACACAACTCTAAACACCAACAGAGTCCTGATGCCACGTCAAACGCAACTCTAAACACCTGCAGAGTTTTTGCCAGCTGACGTCATGAAGGTCCTTCTGAGCAGCCAGGCAATTCTGTTGTCCTAGGAGAGTCCAAATGAAATCCTGTCACTATTGACTTTGAGTGAGCTCCACGCCTTGCTGCTTGTGACAAAGATAAACACAGAAATACAGAACAGTATTAATGTGGGTACAAGTTCATGTCAGTTTCCATTTTGGTGTCTCATTTCCAATTCTCATTCCTAATGCTTTAGAGGGGTAAAATTTCTGATGCCTTGGATAGCTAGTTTATGTGCTAGCAATTCAAAAAGCTGCTCTAGAGATGTCATTTATGCTTTCTGCACTTTCTAGGAGGTCATTTTGGAGGGTATGTCAAGCATTGGTAATATTGGAGCGTCCATAGTGAAGAGCTAAATGAGTCTTCTGTCTGGATAAGCTTCCTTACTGAGTTTTAAGAAGACATTGTTTTCTGTTTTTCAAAGTCAGCCTGGTATGTGCCAGGGCAGGAGCAAAATCCAGCAATTTAAGACAGATGTCAAGAAAATAATTGATTATTTTAACAGCCCAGCAATAGTTTGATAGTTAGAATGCTTTTTATATCAAACCAGACTGGATTAGATGGAGAACTTCTTCACGGAGGTCCAAAGCAATATTCTACCATAATACAGGGCAAGAATTGAATCCAAATTATATTTTCCCTAGATTGCTAAACAAAAAAAAGACACAGAAACATCAAAGTTTTACATGTCAGAAGCTGGATCCTCATGTTCATCAGAAACCTTTGAAAGAGATGTGGTTCTGTAGCTTTCTGGAGGTCCACATTGAACCAAACAAAACCCGTAAAACAAAACCCTTTTCAACTCCTGTGCTGCGAATCCTTTTGGGAATCTGAAACCATTTTTCTCACTAATAGTCCGAACTTTCCTGTTTCAAAGACTGGCTGCTTGGGTTAAATTGCTGAACTGCAACAGCAAGTCTCTCTGTTAGGATGTCAGCTTGTACATGTCAGGATTTTTATCATAATATAATTAACTGATTAAAAGTCTGACAAACAACACAAGATTTTCAGTGTACTACAGAAACATGAAAAGTTGAGCTAAATACCTTATAAATATCAAAGGTATTAATCCAAATCTGGCCATATAAACCAAGCAACACTTCAGAAACCTTAGTGAATGGAAAGTTTGTGTGCAACATGAGTTTTGTCACAGTTAAGGCCAACTCCAGTCTGAATTTAGTGTTTGTTCAAGCACTTGGAATCTTTTCCATATACTCAATATTAGGAACTGAAAAGGGTATTTCATGCCAATGCAGGAAATACACCCACTGCTGTGATTCAGGGAAACAAGAACAAATACATTTTCAGGTATTTAAAGTAATCTCTACATCCCATAAGGAATGTCAGATTCAGGTCTGCTGTGAGACAAGACAAAACATACAGGAGAAATCTATGAAAGTCATTGAGACTCAAAGCCCTGAAAGATTTTGCTTGCTGAGCATCCTGCATAAATTAAAATCTTTGTATTTAAGATTGAGAAACTCAATCACATCCAAATACTTGTTCCTATTTCAGTACTGTTTCCATTGCAGATGTAATGTCTTTTTTTTGGAGTACAGCTGCTTGGTCTTCCTGCATAAAGAAGAAATTGAGGTCTAATAATCTAACTTCTGAATAATTTTTATGCAGAGCAGTATAAAGTTTTTCACTTGGTGTTTGACTGTCCTCATGAACATAGCAAACTGGAATCCTATCCTTACTAAAACCATAAAGCAGCTACAATTTCCCACAGGGTAAGAAGCATTTGGGGTTTTTAAAAAATTAAGGAGATATCTTCCATGTTATTTTTGTACAAGCAACATGACTTAAAATTGGGATAACTAAATGATTTTCAAAGTGAAGATGGTTCAGAACTGTCCTGATTTGAGCTCAAATGCAACTAGTTCTGTTCAGTGATTTGACTGTTTACATAGACAGTGGCTGCTTTGAGCAATGATAACACTGATGGTTAGAGTTACTGCCAAGGGCTGGGCTGCAGAAAAGCTCTTGCTTAGACTTGCTCCTGTGCAGACCAAGGACACTGCTAAATCCAGTGCCCTATGTTTTGGTACAGAAGGTCAGAGGTGGCACCTGCAGGGAAAAGTGGACAGGACAGGTGACTCTAAACTGACCAACAAGGTGTTTCATCCCATGGACATCGTCTTCAGGACAAAGCTGAGGGATCACCAGAGTCAAGCCTCCTCTTCAGTGGCCAGTGTCTGAGAACAACTCTGTCTATTCTGCCTTTGATCCTGACCCATGAAATCCTGAATCGTTTCAAAATCCAGTTCCTGAATCCTGTTCCCATCTGCCTCTTGATCCAGTCTGGGATTTCCCCTAAGCCTGACCCCAGCATCAGTGGTGACAGTGATATCATTGTCATCAAAGTGTTGGGTTCCATATGGGTTTGTATCTCTTTGTACCTATTTCATTCAAAGTGGTTTAGTTTTCTTTCACAACCTATCGGTCTTGCTCTCTATTCACTTTCTCTTCCCACTGGAAAGGGAGAGGACTCATAGAGAACACCTGTCACCTGTCTCGTGGCAAGTGCAGCCCCAACCCTTGACAAGAATAAAAGTTGCTAGAATTTGAGAAAAGCTGCTAGTAATTTTCTGGATGAAGTATAATACTTCCTGCATATTTCTCCATCCCTGTGAATTGTTTCATCGCCTTTGGGAGTTATTTCTCCTTCACAGTTTCAAATAAGCTGTTGTCACAGGAGATTTTCTTAGAAAAACCTCAAGTGAGGGAGAGATTTGGCATATTTGAAGTGGGCACATCCAGAAGTTGGACAGTTTCCTCTTTGACTGACTGGAAAATGTGCTGGATTTGGATCTGAAGGTTGAAGCTCATATTGAAAGTGCGTCAAAAGAAATTATAAACAGTGTTTGAATGGGCTTCTGGATTGTGAAGTGTAGTTCCATCAACAAAATCCTTCAGTCACCTCAAGCTGCAAATGCTCCTGCAAGGTTTGTGTTGAATGCAGGATGGGGACAAGGTAGTGGGCAGCTGGGAAACAAGAAGGGATGAAATCAAAGAAGGTGTCATGTTGATCTTGTGTTTATTTATGGCCTTGAACATAACTGGTCAGCCTCCTGACTGTGAAGCTGCTGTCTCTGCTTTACGAAGAAGTCCCTCTGCTTTTATCTCAACACTTCCCTAATAACAAAGGTAAATGTCATTTAGCAGAGATAGAGCCTTGTTGCTTCATTCTTTTAAGAGAATGCATTCTGAAACACTGAAGGGAGAACACCAAATACCCCCTGACGTGATGTTCACTGGCACAGTTTGTCACACAATTGAACATCTGTGGTAAAGGTTCATCTGATTTTAAATTACTCCTTTTCTGTACCAACCAGTTACCACTGAAAAATCTGACTTCCTTTTGTCTGTTCTTAATTGCCTGATTTTAATTCTTTTCCTGCCAGTTTCTACTGCCTTAACCACTTTTGCTTAATTTCTGTGTGCTGCACTCCTTTTCTCAGGCCTGGCTTCCAGAGTTGTAGGATATATAAGAAATTAATATTAATTGCTGAAATATTACTTAACTTTTATCAATATTTACAGAAAGTTTCATGTTATGCTGTCCCTTATTTGGCTTGAACCTTTCATGTTCCTCTGTAATTTCTCATAGTCCAAATGGTTTTGCCTTATCAGCAAATGGCACGATTTTTCCCTCTGCTGCTTAAAACATTTGTTAATGATTTGGCAAGCTAGGAAAGCATGTGTTGGTGGGATAAACACCACATGAGGAAGGAAGGGCTGGGGTTTTTTTTTTCATTTCTGTTTTTCCTCACCACAAGATAGATATTAGTTCCAAGAAAATTATGGTAGTAATGCTGTATTTTATATAAAGAGTCTTCAATATATATATTTTATAAGCTGGCTGAATGTGGCAGCTCACAGCCGAGTGGTGGTGATAAGCAGTTGACAGCCAACTGGTATTCATCATGTTTTCCACTAGCACAGCCAGCGTCTTTTATTCCTTTTGTGGCCAGCAGGATCAGGGAAGTGATTATACCTCTGTACTTGGTACTGGAGGGGCCATGCTTCAAATAATGTGTTCAGCTGGGGGCCCTCACTACTCAAAGAAGGACACTGAGTTGCTGGAGCATGTCCAGAGACAGGCAACACAACTGATAAAGAGTCTAGAGAACATGTCTTGCGATGAGCTGCTGAAGGAACCGAGACTGTTTAGCTTGGAGAAAAGGAGGTTAAAAGGAGACCTTCTTGCTATCCACAACTCCCTGAAAGGTGGCTGGAGCCAAGTGGGAGTTGGCCTGAGAAGCTGCTCAGTGATGTTTCTGCTTTGATTAATTTCTCTGTGGAACCCAGCCTGCAAGCTCAGTTGGACTGCTTTTTATGCACTCACAGTGAGAGGCTTTTTGGCAACAAAAATGAAGCTAAAAATAAAACAAACTATGCAAAATGTACAAAAATCCCCTGATAAATGCATACTGCAAGTGCACTGCTTCAGAAAATACTGTTACATGCTTCTTTTGTGTTTCTTCTATGAGAAAAACCATGGAGGGAAGTTTGATAATATGGAATTTCTGCAGTCATAGGTACAAATCACCTCAGGACAACAGCAGTGGCATGCACAAAGGAGAGAATTAAATTCGGCAAACTCTCAGGTATGGATCTCACCATAGTAATAAAAATGTCTTAGTGGGTGCTGCTTACGACACATCATGTTGAGAAAGTAAAACCGAGGGAGATTCTGCTTCTCTGTACTTGTTTTAAACGCTGTTTTTTTCCTCGATTTTTTTGTTTTTTAACTGAAAACTCTGAGGACAGTTGGACCTTCACAGCATGCACGTGTATGCCTCCTGAGCCTCTGGGCTTGCTTTTCCACAAGCGGAGTACTGCTAGTACTAAGTGTTGGTGAAACATGGTTAAAAAGGTTTGCTTATACTATAGATCACGCTTTAAAAAGTGAATGCTTTTGGTGTGCTTTTTACCTTTGGGGTTTTGCCCTCCAGCTCAGGTCTTAAAGCTTTTCTCTGTGGATAGGATTCGTGGAAAGCGATTCGAACATAGAATCCGGGGTGGGGGGATTATCTCTGTGCCGCAGAAAGTAAGACGTTTCACGACCATCACGACATACGGGCAGAAGCTGGTAGTACCTGCCCCAGGCGCACGGCGGTAATACGACATTCGGCTTCATCCTCACCCTCTGGGCTTCTCCTGTGGAGTATCTGCGATGGAAATCTAAATACAGATAAAGATGATGACAATTAATTACAGTAACGATGAAGCCTGCTCCGTGACCTTGGCGAGTCTCTCCTCAGCCCGACTTTGCGGCGGTGGGGGGCTGGAGAGACACACTCCATGGGTGCTCCTCTTTCCTCCCCATCTCTTCCCCAAAGCCCGTAACTCCCGTAACTCCTGACAGCGTTGCTCGCAGCTTTCTCCCTCTCGCCCTGGTAACCGCTGCCGGGCTGCGGGCGGGAGGACGTGCGGGGCCGCCCGTCCCTGGTTCCGTATTGCCCGTTCCGGGAGGTCCCGCCCCCGCCCGCGGTCGCCCCAGCCCTGCGGGGAGGCTCCGGCCCAGGCGCGGAGGGGCGGGAGGGGACTCGCCCCCCGCCCGGGGCCTGTGGTGGGGCCGCTGGATAAAGCGGTGCTGGCCCGTCCGCCTACCGCCATAGGGGCGGCCGGGACGGGCCCAGGGGGGCGCCCGGCCATGGCGAGCCCCGCACGGCCGCGGCAGGAGCTGGTAGCGGAGGAGAAGCGGCTGCGCGTCTCGGCCCCGCCGCTGCCCCGCGACATCGAGCGGGAAGTGGCCGGAGAGCGGTCAGTGCTGCTGGAGCCGCGGCAAAGCGGGAGGCCGCCGGTCCCCAGCCCCGGCGAGCAGCGGGAGGTGGAGGAGGAAGATGAGGAGGAAGATGAGGAGGAGGCAGCGGCGGGCGAAGGTTGCTGCAGCAAGTGCAAGAAGCGGGTGCAGTTCGCCGACTCGTTGGGGCTGAGCCTCGCCAGCGTCAAGCATTTCAGCGAGGTGGAGGAGCCGCAGGTGCCCCCGGCGGCGCTGTCCCGCTTGCAGAGTCCGCCCGCCGAGGAGCGGGACACGCCGCCGGGCCAGGACTCTGCCACGCCGCCCGCCTTCTGCCTGCTGCCCGAGTTTCCCGACAGCGGAGAGCCCAGCGCCGAGCGCCTGCGGCGGCAGCGCGTCTGCCTGGAGCGGCTGGGGCGGC
The DNA here is from genome assembly GCA_013400475.1 of Tricholaema leucomelas. Taxonomy (NCBI): domain Eukaryota; kingdom Metazoa; phylum Chordata; class Aves; order Piciformes; family Lybiidae; genus Tricholaema lacrymosa; species Tricholaema leucomelas. The sequence continues at coordinate 823,144 of WAAF01011843.1, forward strand.
CTTCGGCCCCAACAGACGTGCGGGGCACGGTGCAGGTGCTCGGGTGTCCCGGCCCCAAGGAGGTGACGGTGCGGTATACCTTCAACGAGTGGCATTCCTTCGTAGACGTTCCGGCAGTCCCCCTGCCCTCGACCCCGGTGCCTGTGGGAGACTCTCCGGCCGAGCGTTACTGCTTCAGTCTGTGCGTCCCGCCGAGCCTGAGGGAGGGCTCGGCCCTTCACTTCGCCATCCGCTACAGGAGCCCGCACGGAGAGTCCTGGGACAACAATGGTGGTCGCAACTACACCCTGAGGTGCTGCGGCTTACTTGCGGTCGGCCCGGTGCCCTCCGCCCCGCCGAGCCCTGCTGCACCCCGATACTGAAGTCCCTGCAACCAGCCGTCCGTTGAAGGGAGGGACAAGGCACCTGTCCCGGAGACTACCTGAAATCTGGCGGTCTTTAAGCGGTTGCTTTGGTTTCACTAGTGAAAGGTGGATGTGTGTAGACTCGCGTTGCTGTGGCCTGTGGAACTGTTTTCTGTTTGGTTTTGGAGAGAAGAAGGAGACTCTGTAGCATGGGGGCTTTGCCTTTCCCCTCTTGAAGTGAATTTTGAGGTCTTGGTTTGGGTGTGACTTAACCTGATGATCAAGAGATGCACAAGGAACTTGTGTAAAAGCTCACTTTGCCACAGATTGAACTTTTAGGATCCTACTTTTCCCTTCTCACAATGAGGGCTGTGACAGCAATTGTTCTTTTTCTTTTTTTGTTACTACTTTTTAGTTCAGTGAAGTGTCATAACGTTCACTGCTATGAACACATCAGACTTGGGACAGACGTGTGTGCCCATCCCACCTTTGCTATGCTGGTGATGGCTCCACACATCAGGCATGCAGCTTGTTTTGGGGCTGGATCTGGAGGTCAACTGGGCTGCCCTGGTTTTTGTCATTAGGCACACTTCCATACTTCTTCCTGCCTTCCCCAGGCTTGGGTCTGGCTAAGAGCAGCCAACAGGGACTTGTGCAAAAATGCTTTTGCTTAGAATAGACTGGTGACTTCTTTTCACACAACTGATGATTCTGACACCAGGATGACGGAAGAGTTAGAGGACTTATGACGGTGGTTGATCAGGAGAACTTTGGTACTACCCACTTGCACACTGTGAAGTCAAAACTGATGCCTGTCTCACCCAGAGTTCAGTATTCCCTCATGTGGGGAGCAGGGACTAAGCTATCTGGACAAACTTCTCACCAAGGAGTGGCAATGCAGTACAGAGAGGCTGTCCTCAGTAAGGAAGGAAGACAAGTGCCTTAGTTCAGCTCTCTTGCTACGTTTTGCACCACATTTCTCAAGTATCTATAATTTATTTGGCTTCTTTTGCTATTTTTTGTTCAGTGTTTGTATCTTGCTGGGAAAGGGGTTTGTTGTGCACACAGATGGACTTGATGTGATTTCTAGTCTTCACTATTACATTGCGAGTCTGAAGGTTACTGCTGGTGTCCCAAGTCCTGAAATGAAGCAGAAAGTGCCAATGCAAATAAGTTTGTAATAATAATTAAAAAACCAAGAAGCTTCAAAAAGTCAGAAAGCTGACCATGAGCCATCTTTTTTTTGTGTACAGCAGAACATCATGGAATGTTTCTTAACTTTGCAGACTGCTTGTGCCCCTACTTTGATACACACATGTCGGTGTTCCTCATGGTGAGCAGTGCTGGTCGCCACCTGTGAGCAGAATTTTGGGCTGTAGCTGAAAGTGACCATCGTTCTGCCACAGCCACGGGGCAAATCACCCTCAAAGCCCATGACAGCATCAGATTGTAACCGGCATCTTGTGTAGAGCAGTGATGTGAGGGAGATTTATTAGCATGGGTGGAAAACAGGCAAGTTTTGGGCAAGTTTTCTAATGTCTCTTTGGCAGATTCGACTTGTTCTGATGCAGTATTTCAAAATTCAGGTTAATTCTTTTAGATAAGACATTGTCAGAATGCAGGAAATGTTCTTACATGGATCTATGGTCTTCAGCAAAGCCTTGAAAGATGATTTTCCTTGTTAAATTGGAGCATACTCTTGGCTTCTCAGGTCTTCATTTCCTCTGAAGACCTTCAAGCCTGTTACAAGCAGCTTAGAAAAACTACCCTTCAGAAACCACCTTGCTGTTAGACTAGTGCCAGTTGCTTCCAAGAGGCACAGAGTAAAAAGTTCACAAAGTAAAAGCTTCTTGTTTTCCAAGCAAGACATAAACTCTCATTTAAAGTAGGAAAGCTTTTAAGGGAGAATAGGGAACTCTGCTTCCTTACACAAGTTTGTTTTGAAACTATAATGAGGATATTACATGGAATAATCTGGTATGAATTAGCCTTCAGATATTTCAGGTAAATGAAAAACTGTGATGTAAGATGATCTGCCACTCTGCCAGCCTTGAGTGTTGCTTTATTTAAGTACAGGATTATTTGGGGCTTCTGGGGCTCATTCCATATTCTGGGTTTTATTTATGAATTGCTTCAGAGAAGAAGGAAACTTTACCCCCAAAAAGGAAGAGGAGGGATATCTTCTTAAACCGTTTAAAGGAGCTCAGTGGTGTGGAGCTTGTCCTTGGAGGAATCTCAGCTAGCTGTGCTTATTGGTAGAGGGCTAGAGGAGTGATGGAGCACGGGAATGGGCTGCGCAGAGAAGTTGTGGAGTCTCTTCCGGAGATTCCAAACCTATCTGGACATTGTGTTCCTGAGCAACCAGCTCTGGGGGACTGCTTTAGCAGGGGATTGTACTAGATGGTCTCCAGAGGTCCCTTCCAACTCCCATCACGCTGGGATTTTGTGAAACGTTCTGTGGTATGCTGTGAACTGTGTGTGTAAAACAGTGACATCTGGAAACTCCAGTAATTTATGTGTCCTCTTTGGCCTTGTCATCTGAAATTTAAAGTGCAAGCATTTGATGAAACTAAACAGTGAAATGCTTTTGAGTGCTTCAGAAAATACGTGCCAATCTAACATCCTGCAAATTGTCTTAATTAAAGCACAGTTTTGTGCTTGGAAAACCAGTAAAAGTGCTGTTAGTTATTATTGAGAATTACTTTTTGTGAAAGAGGAACCTCCCTCAGATGAAAATCAAACGTGCCCATTTGTTAACTGACAGTACTGAATGCTAGCAAGTCCACGTTAGCAAAACACGAGGCTGATGCTCGTGGTTGTAGGTTGAGATACATGGTGTAATTGCAACTTTGTTCTCAAAATAATGTCTTAATGATAGAATCACTTTGGTTGGCACTGACCTTTAAGATCATCTCCAACTGTTAACCCAGTACTGCCAGGTCACCACTAAACTACATCCCTCAGTACCTCGTCTGCATGGCCCTTAAGTCTCCCCAGGGATGGGGACTCTGCCACTGCCCTGGAATATTCCAAGGTGAAGTAATTCTAATTCTATACAATCCAAAGCCTATCAGAGTGAAAAGTTAAGTGAAGCACTTGTCTCATTTGGTTGCATGACACTTGACATGTTTTATGGAGTCAGAGTATAACTTGAGGAGGAGGTGCTCACAAACACCCACCCTCCCCTCTTTCAAGAAACAGGAAATGATAAAGATTTGTTAGCACTGCCAGGAAACCTCCAGCTCTAAATACTTCTATGCAGATTTCTGTTTTTGGGTTTTTTTTGTCCCTGTGGATTAAGGGCTTAGGGGAGATATAACTGCCAAATGGTTTCATAGGTACATATAAACCAAAGAAGTTTGAAACTCCATAGTGGGTAACTGTGGAGGAGCAGTTTTTGTCACTTCCATTTAATTCCAGATTTAAGTGATTCAGAAAAGGACTGTTAGGTTACACTGGGTGTCATGAAGAACTACAAACTTGCATGCAAACTACTTCTGTTTTATTTAAAGCCACAGCTTTCAGTCAGTACTTGAAAGGCCTGGCTGCTGCTCCCCTTGGCTTCCCTGGGACTTGGATCCAGCCCAGAGTACTGCAGGAAGGTAGGGGAAATAAAGGCGATTTAATTGTCTATTCCATTCAAAGCCTTGTTGGGGGGGGATCAGGATAATATGGCACTGTGATGAATGATCATCTGTCAGAAGTTCAGAATCTGCTGTCTAGGTGTGGCAGTAATTAAATCACCTTAATTGTTTTTTATGATTCTTTTTAAGAGAGGGAGAATTACTTGCCTTGGATTAACGTATTGCCAACGAGTGGCATAAATATTTATGGGGTGTATTCTTTCACTAGAAAGCCTGGACATTCTTCATGGGTCTCCATAGTTCTTTTACCCTAGATATAGAAGAGTAGTTAAGTCATTTAAATGCACTGCTTATCATCACTTCTCCCTCTTGTAAAGCTTTAGATATTGGGCTCAAGACTGAAAAAGGTGAGTAGTAGGGGAAGAAACACTTTATGCAACACTGATGGTGTTTAATTGCCTCTGTAAGCTGCAGAATCCTTTGAAGGTGCATTTGTGTGTGTGTGAAACAGGTTTGAGAGTTCTGATTTTTTTCCTCTTAGAGTTGTAGAAAATATACAGCGTTGGAAGAATTATTGGCTGCTCTCTTTATTCCTGCTTCCACACAAAGGGCTCCTGCACTATTCTAATATTCTAGAATATATAAAAAAAAAGCAAGAATGTAAACTGTCAGGAAATGAGCTACACACCTTCTTTTTTTTATAAAGGTCATCAAGACAAACATCCCCAAGAATATGAAATAATTATGCCATGGAACAAAGTGATCAGTATACTCCTGACTTGAATAATGCTAGGATTTCACTGCAGATCATTATGGAAAACTCAGGAAAAGTGCCAGTGCCCAGCTCTTTCATGGCTGTGCTTACGCCTATGTATGGTCCCTGCTGCAGAGGTGCATTTATGTTGCATTACAGGAAGCAAGCTGAAGGGCTGCTGCTTCTCCATGGAATTCTTCTACCTGCTGATGACAGAGTTCAGGGAATGCTTTTAATGCCCAGAAATTTGCTGAAGTTGTCTCTAGAAATACCTTTCCAGAAGTGGGAGTAATAAGCTAAAATCCTCCAGGGCGTATTTCAACATTGTATATAGTGTTTATGTGCTGCTCTCTTGGGATGCTTTCTCAAGGTGCCCAGGGAGGTGGTGGAGTCACTGTCCCTGGAGGTCTTCAGGAAAAGACTGGATGAGGCACTTAGTGCCATCCTCTAGTTGACTGGCTAGGGCTGGGTGCTAGGTTGGGCTGGATGATCTTGGAGGTCTCTTTCAACCTGCTTGATTCTATGCTTCTATGATTCCTTCAGGGCAGCTGCACTCCAGGGCATTTTGAAACAGAGCTTTCAATTTGCAGTACAAGTTCCTGAGAAGCTGTAATACACCAGAGAAGGGCCCATCTTTTAAGCAGTTAGTATGCCTGTTCTTTAAACATTTACTAATATTAAACAAATTATTATTAAAAATTATAGATAGATAGATGNGTCCCTGGAGGTCTTCAGGAAAAGACTGGATGAGGCACTTAGTGCCATCCTCTAGTTGACTGGCTAGGGCTGGGTGCTAGGTTGGGCTGGATGATCTTGGAGGTCTCTTTCAACCTGCTTGATTCTATGCTTCTATGATTCCTTCAGGGCAGCTGCACTCCAGGGCATTTTGAAACAGAGCTTTCAATTTGCAGTACAAGTTCCTGAGAAGCTGTAATACACCAGAGAAGGGCCCATCTTTTAAGCAGTTAGTATGCCTGTTCTTTAAACATTTACTAATATTAAACAAATTATTATTAAAAATTATAGATAGATAGATGGATACATAGATATATAGATGTTTTTTCCCCTCCCTGTCAGAGTGCTGTTTCTGAATTTATGCTGTAAAAGTCATGACAGACTTCACTATATGTAAACATTCCAATTTTGGTGCATACTGCTGAGGTTAATAGTTTGCTAAAATGTTGAGATCAGGAACAGACAAACAAATGTTGAGATCAGGAACAGACAAACATTTTCAATAGAAAAGCCAGCCTGTTTTGCTAAGACATTGTGGCTTTAGTAAAGGTATTGATTGAGCTCCCTTCTGTTCTAAGGAGAAAGGATATACTTTTGATAATAGTGGACATTGTACACAAGTCACGGGATCATTCCTTTGTGTTTTAACCATTCCTGCTGTTTACACTGCTTTGACAAAATCCAACAAAGCTTCTGACAGCGTGCCAAGAGAGAGCTTTAATGAGTATTGCAACGTAAACAGAACTGGTGGAGTGCAGAAGGTGCGGTCATAAGAGCACAGCAGCTCTGAGGCTGCAGCACAGTGCCAGCTCTGTGGCTTGCTGCCTCCGTCAGGGACCGCGAGCTCACGTCTGGCCAAGAATCATGGAATCACAGAATTGTAGAATTATTTTGGTTGATCATCAAGTCAAACCATTCCCTGACTCTGCCGAGGAGTTCCTTCCAAGGAGGAAATGAATATGTATTGAAAGGGCCTCTACTTGAAAATTAACTCTTTTTTGGTAAACATGGTGAAAAGAGATTTAAATAGTAAAATTGTGATTGATGGAGCTGTCCTTCTTTATAAATTAGGGTTATGCTATTTCTAAGGCTGTTTATTTGGTCTCCTAGCACACATTCTCAGACTTTGAAATGGCATGCAGTGCTTGCTCCATTAGTGAAGTTGTTTTAAACAAGGATTATGCATGTGCTGTTTTAGGGACCAGGTTCCTTAGAGTATAAGCTGGCAGCCCTTCCGAGCTCCTGTCCTCTAAAAGTGTAAGGTGTAACACTTCTCTGAGTTGACTAAAAGTTCAAATAGTAGTTGAACCTTTCTTCCTCTACACCTTCACCATTAACTGAATTATGCAGTTGTGAATATAGAGGTTTAAAATTCAAAATCTAAGAATTTTACCTATTAGAATAATCAAATTGTATTTTAATGGAATCTTCACTAAAAGTAATTTACACTGTAATACTTAAAACACCTATTAAGAGAAGAATTATTGTTGTACTTGCCTTTTAATGGTGAGGGTAGAGACTACATTTGTAGTCTTAGATAGGCACAGTACCTTATATTGTAGACTGTATTGTTAATGGAATGCATCACAATATTTTCCAATCTCCCTGTATGATGATAAAATACATTTGAAATGGTAGAAAGGAATGGAAGTTTGTTCTAAGTCAGACACTGTCTATGCTCTGCTTTAATGTTACCAGACAGCACTGACAACACTAAACAACCAAAGTATGAAACAAGAAGAAAGCAAGAAAAATAAGGAAAGGTTTTTCAATGCCACAGGGTTATGGAACTAGTGCTGAGTTTGTATTTCTCTTAAAAAAACCCACAAGAATCCCCTGAGGAACAAAAAAAGATCATTTTTCTGTACAAGAAAAAGCTCTGTTTCTAAATGCAGTTAAAAAAGGCTTTTTTTTATATGCCATTAAAAAAGTTTTGCAACTCTTCCCTGCAGATTTCTATTGGGAAACGAAGTCAAGCACAGCAGGGACTTGAACAGAACCTGATCTAAATTTCTGCTTACCTATTTTTTTTAACATGCTGTCTTAAACGTATTAATTATGCTTCAGATTTAGTAATAACCAAGAAGCCAGAACCAGTAAACTAATAAAGTGGAACGCGGAGCTTCCCACTTTTGACAGGCAAACCTCACTGCCGGTTCCTGACTTACCACACTGGAGTTCTTGTTGTTGTTAGGTTCTTTTTCTCCTGCAAAATCCAAGAGAAAGGAAATCTTGCTTGAAGCAATGTGGTGCTTTCTGCTAACAGGTGTACCTCAAGATATTTTGAAGAGGACTTGGTGGTGAAAATCTATTTTAAAGCTCATTTTAAACATCCCTGGCCTCAGTGATTTTAAGTCTTCCATTCTGCTCTTCTGTTCTGTAAAAAGTAGGATGAGTCTGGTTATTAACTCTTGGAAATGGAGAAAGAACTAGTGAAATTTTTAAGTCACTCTTGAAATGTCAAGGGATGCTCTTTAAGGAAACCACACGATGCAGCTCATGGTATTTCTAAGTATCAAGGTCTAGGAGATGCAAACTCTGTTCATCTCTGCTTTTAGTATTTAAAATGAGCTCTGTATTTAGTTATCTAATTTCAGATGCTATATACTTTTTAAATGAAACAAGATCAATCCAAACTAAGTCACTAGGTGAGTGACTAAAAATCTAATGCACCTCCCACGCTCAGTGTGCGGTAAGGTCAAGCAAGAGAATAATTTATCTGGTTACAGGTAGTTTAATGAAGTTTTATTGTCAAAGTTTGGCAGGGACTATTCCATCACGAGACACACAGGCACACAGATTTCAAGACTATCTTACATGCTATTACAGATCACAGCAATATATTTCAGACCACATGAACCATTGCAAAATAGTACTTTGGTTGCCAAAAACTGAGTCTCTCAGGCGTTTTTTATGTTGAACAGAAAAGCTCAGACATGTGCAGTAAGTTTAAGCATCTGTATGTGGCACTGTAGGATGCTGAAGATGGTCCAGTGTTGCATCAGGATCAGAGTCTTCTCAGAGCTATGTGTTTCCTGGACTCTCAATAACCAATTTCTCCGTGGAATACATTTGGCCAATAGTAACCTGAAATCAAACCAAAATATCAGCTGAAACTGGAAAGCAAACAGGTTATCATTTCAGCTTCACAAGAGTGATAAAACAAGTCCCAGGAACTGCCTGGCCCACATACTAAGCTTTTTTTATAATCACATAATCATAGACTTGTTTAGGTTGGAAAAAAACTTTAAGACCATCGAGTTCAACCATAACCCAGCACTGTCAAGTCCACTACTAAACTGTGTCCTTCAGTGCCACATCTTCACAGCTTTTATATCCCTCCAGGGATGATGATTTAACTACTGCCCTAGGCAGCCTGTTCCACGGCTTTTCAGGGAAGAAATTGTTGCAAATAGCCAACTTAAACTCCCCTGCTGCAGATACAGGCTGTTTCCTTTTGTCCTGTCACTTGCTGCTTCAAAGAAGAGACCAACCCACACCTAGCTCCAGTCTCCTTTGAGACAGTTGTAGAGAGTGAGAAGGTCTCCCTTCAGCCTCCTTTTCTCCATGCCAAACAACCCCATGTCCCTCACCTGCTCCTCAGAGGAGTTGTCCTCTAGACCCAGCTGTTTCCACTGGCTTTCTTGCCCTTCTCTAGCACTGCAACAGCACCTCAATATCTTTCTTGTACTGAGGAGCCCCAAACTGAACAAAGTATTGAGGTGCAGCCTCACCAGAGCTGAGTACAAGGACATGATGCTGTTGGCTTTCTTTGCCACCTGGGCACACTGCTGGCTCATACTCAGCTGGCTGTTGACCAACACCACCATGTCCTTTTCTGCTGGGCAGTTTCCAGCCACGCTGCCCCCAGAGTGACATTTTTCTTTCTGTATGCATTTATAATAATAATACAATCTACAGGATCTGGTACAGTTTTTCCAGTTCCTCTGGATCTCTGATTTAATCTGCCTTTCAAAAGGGTGAAAACAGTTCTGTAATAAGTTCATCAGTTAACACTGTAAATTCATTGGAACTGCTCTGTTGATTGTGAGATGGAATTCACACCTCATCTTTGTGCTTTCTAATGCAATGAGGGAGTGAACAATGACAGAACCGGGACACTGACACTAATTCCTCTTGCTCTTTAGAACTTTCTAGTCTGCATCGTAACACTGGTAAATTGTGGTCAGATGCAACCGTAGTCACACACAGCTCTTTGCTCAACAGTTGAGATGTGGAAGGAAGACTTTTCATGCAAGAAGGGTAATGTAAGCAGAAGACAACTTTAATTTTAGAAGTATAAATTGTGCAGTCTAGATTTTTAATACCTGTCTTACCTTTTCTTGTCCCTACTTTCTCTCTATGGGTACACAGTAGCTGCTCTGTGTCCTTTTCACACACACACACACGTGCAACGCATGTAAAATTCATCTACTTAATTAAGGAATTGGAACAAAAAAGGACAGATGCTTAATTACACCAAGAACATGTATTTAGTAGAACTTAAAACTGCAAAAATTAAGCCCAACAGCAAATTGGCAGCAAAAGCTAATGGAAAGAAAATTTCCAGCATTTTTCATTTACCATTATAGAGGGGAAAAATACCATGGTGGCTCTTAAATGAAAATTTCTCCTCTATGCCTTGTCTGAAACTTGTACCACATTGATTTTTATCTTGGAATCTTTATTGTAAGGGAGCATTTACAAGCCATTCTTAAAGGAATGGAAGTTTGCTTTGCCAGCAAATACATCCCTCTTTTGGCACTCTGAATTAAGTTGGTAACAGCATACAAGCAACTCTGATTATTTTTCAAATTACTTAAGAAATATGTTGCCTCCAGACTATTTCAAACAAAGACTGTACATAACCATGGTATGTGTTACCAACAGAAGTTTTAAGCTGTCAACAAGTGTCACTTATCAAAAGGAATGCGCTGCTCTAGAGTATGTGCCAGGCTACACACTTTAGTTGCTGCCTTACCACAAACCGTGCTGTGGTACTTAATTTTTCTATACTGTGTTCTGGAGCCCAAAGAATCTTTAATCCTTTCCCACACAGTACAGCAAATTTAATGGGAGGCTCAGGGGGATTAGAAAAATGCTGAAACCTGAATTGCATTTTTTTTCCTCCCCCAACTGGGGAGATAGATGGGGCTGAGTACGTGACTTCGTAGTCAATCATATTCAGCAGAGGGCTTTGTAGGAGAAAGGTCCCAGTTGTGGTGTGCTGTCCCTCTGCCAACAGGTGATATATTTACTGCTGTACCTCTTGACTTGGATGCAATAAAATCCTAGATGTGTGAGTTGAGCTGCTTCCTTAGTAAGCTGCAGGCATGTGAGTGAGAGCAAGGCCTCCAGCGCTGTGCTGGCTCCCTATGCTGGGCTGCCAGCTTGCTGTTGTGCTGTTCCCTTTCAGAAGTGAAGCTGCCACATTTGAAGATGAACTTTGAAACGTAAGGATTTTTTCAAACCGTTAGCCTTGAATTTCTGACATTATGATCACGCCTTTCCCATGCACTTCAGACAAAACAAACAGACCTCCGTTTATAGTTGCTGACAGATTCACGTCTATGAACATGTCCTGCCTCAGTAGAAGGACTGCGTTGGTATTTACACACGGACACTCATTAACCCTCTGAATCACAGAATCGTTTTGGTTGGAAGTGACCTTTAAGTTTATCAAGCCTGACTGTTAACCCAGCACTGACAGGGCACCACTGAACCAAGTCCCTCAGCAACACATCTACACAGCTTTTATGTTTCTTCAGGGGTGGGGACTCCACTGCTGCCCTGAGCAGCCTGCTCCAGCACTTGACGACTCTCCCGAGGAAGAATTTTTTCCTGAAGTCCTAAACCTCCTCTGGCGCAACTTGAGGCTGTTTTCTCTTGTTCTATGACTTGTTCCTTGGGCGAAAAAAATGACCCCCACCTAGTTCCAACCTCCCCTCAGGCAGTTCTAGAGTGTGGTCTCCCTTCAGCCTTTTCTCTGGGCCAAACAACCCCAGTTCCACAGCTGCTCCTCACAAGACTTGTGCTCTAGAAGCTTTACCAGCTTTACTGCCCTTCTCTGGATCCCTTCAGAACCTCAGTGTCCTTCTTGTGGTGAGGACCCCAAAACAGAACTCAGTAGTTGACGTGCAGCTCACCAGTGGGAGGACAATGATGTCCCTGGTCTTGCTAAAAACCCGGCATTCTCTAAGGAAAGCATTTCAACAGCAAGCACTGCTGTGAAGATGTCTATCCATCGAGTTCTTGTTCCATCAGTGCTGTTTGTATCATGTACACCACATGCCATTTGCCCTTCTGGTAGGTGGCTGGCAGCCAGTGCATAGGTCAGTGTCAGGGCATTTGCATCCATCACAGGAAGCTTTTATGGAAAAAGGCTCTCCAGTTTCCTCAGCAGCTTTGTTACCCAGAATTTCATTTACCTCTGTAAGGTAAAGCATTGCAATTAAATTCTGCAGGTAAGAATGTGCAATAAGGAACCACTCTGTCATCAAGAGAAGACAAGAAATAGAAATATAAAGGCTGCTTTCCAGATTTTACTGAATTATTCAATGTTTAAATTCTGCCTGCAAAATGATGTACTTAAAAAGTAAGTCTGACAAGTCCAAGACTCAAAACCTGACAGTTTGTCCTTGTTCAAAGATCTAGTACATGTCTTCACAGTCAGCTTTTCCTTGTGAACTTGAAAAACTAAATCTCGCCTTCCAGCTGAATCCAAGAGAAGGCTCAACGTTTCAGAACAAGATTTATCAGCAGATGTGAGGCAACAAATGGGCAAAAAGAAATTACTGAACAGTAAGCATTTAACCAAACCACCCACTGGTTATTAGGCGTCTGTGTGTTCATATGGACACAGTACTGTTCCTTGCTCGTGGCTACTATTAGCAAGCACGAGGAGATTTGCCCTCGAAGGCCACGTAGAAGTGCCACCACAGCAGAGGAATATGAAGATACCCTAAGACAGCAATTCCTTTAGGTCTCAATGATTTAAGAATTGATTTCCTGAGAGGGTCATCACAGGAGAAGTAAGACATATTTATAGTTTTTCTTAAAGCAAAGCAGATGACAAGTAAAGATGATGTGCTCAAGCCAGCTTTATGTACTAAACACATTTACATATGTAAATAGATAGGTCGTGTTATATGTAGATGCAGAAATACATAAAAACCAATGTCTAAACACAGCCACCTCCTTTTTTTGTTACAAATTTGCTTGCAGGGAAGAAATGATTACCTGACTACAGCCAAGTTTTTCCCTGTGGCAGCTGAAAAGTCTTATCTAACAGGTACACTGCTGTAACTAGGAGAAAAAATGACACCACAGTCATACCACACATAGTGCTGCTAATCATCGTGGCCTCTAACACCCTGTGAAGAAGTTGCCTATTCCTAGTTTCTTGCACTATTACTATAAAATCCAATTCTTCAGTGCTGGAATCAATATGGGATTATGCATGATTCTGAAGATGTTTCCCTTCTTTTCAGTGGTTCAGGAATGGGAAAAGAAGTGAAGGAAAACATGCAGCTGAGAAGTTATCACTATTGTCTATTTTACTTCTGCCTGTGCTTTGCAAATGCTGTTTGCTTCATTCCTTTGTGCCAAAATATCTACAGCAACTGCTACATGAAGCTTTTGAAAAGGCAGGGAGAATTAATTTAGAGCTACAATTTGTCTGTCTTTCCCTAAGCAGGAAGGTGTGAAGTAAAGTAAACCATCCAATAGGCAAGAATTTATCTGCAAATTCTTTCTCTTAATAATGACAAATTATGTAATTGTGTTAGAACTGTATGCACTGTATCTTAGTACACCTTTATTCAGTCTTTATGAAGCAAGATGACATATTTATTTAATGCTCTTATTAATTTATTCCATGGATCTTCCTTAAGAGATACTCTTCAGTGAAAAGAGCAGAGAATTGTGTCCAACCCAGCAAATGACCAACACAGAAAATACTGCAAGCATGTGCATTCTTGTGTTTATGATGACCTGCCAGAGCAAGGGATCCTTCTTTTTAAATGCTGATTACTTCTCACTTCAGAGGCTTTTTAAATGTGACACTATACTTCCAGACAACAAGGGCCTGACAGACATAGCCCTTGCTCCAAATAGCTACACACTTGATAAAGCTTGAAATAACAGAGGAAGAAGAACGTTGGAAAGCCAAGTGGACAAGGTCATGTGGTCTGGACAAGATCATGTGGTCTTTTGGTATGGTCACACTGCTTCACTTCTTTCATTTGGTGCAAGCCTTTTGGACTACAATAAAAGAGGGTGACAAGTAAAATGCCATTGTAGAAGTAGGCAAAGTCCAGCAGCAGCTGGCATGGGCAGCAGCCTGCTGCTAAGGGGAAGCAGCATCCATTCCTCTGCTGCTGCATAGGTAACGTACAAAGGTGTCAGATAGCGGGTCACAGGAAAGCCACCAGTGGCTGATTTTAGGTTTCAGCAGTTAGGTGAAGGTTTGACACAATGAACATCCAAGGAAGAAGATCTGCAGAGGTAACACACTGATCCAATGTGATCTTCATGTGCTTTCAGCATCTTGCTAATCTCCAAGCTCCCACCTCTCCTTTCTTCTTACTTGTTCTTGTTACCTGCTCACAAATTTCATTATCTTGCCTTTTCTCTCTCACTTACATATAAACCCTTTACCTCCACAGACCAGTTCAAACTCTTCATAAAGCCAAACACAGAAGAAATAGCTCTGAAACACCACAGTAGATAAAGGGAAGAAACACAACAGAAGCTCATCTTTTCTCAATAGAGCATGCAGAAGAGAAAAAAATCGCTCTGTTGAGATGCCAAGTGTAGCAAGGAAAGGAATAAAAAACATTAGTACTTGAAAATACAGAGACAAAGACCTGAATAACATTGTGCTGAGTGTGGTGTAACAGGTACTCTGGTAATGCTGAGACATTTGGTATGTGAATGCCCAAACCATTCATAGAGGACCCTATGTTTTGTAGCAACTACCTAAGCAGAATTCATCAAAGGCAGCGGGGGAGCCTGCCTTACTTTTGTCAATAGTATAATACAACAGCCACTGCCACAAAACACACATTCTGCATTAGGTCCAGGAAAATACTGTAATGTTTGAGTATCAGCCATAAACTAACTCCACAATACATACAAAGTATAAAGTGGCATTGTAAAAGGAGAATATTTCACCCTGCAGCATCCTCTTGGATCGCTAATTGTGGGAGGCTTTTGGAACGAAACACTGAAGAAAATTGAGTCTTTATAGAGAGGTATAAACAATTAATAAATATATTTACTGAGAAGGGTGATAAAGTAATTTCATAGCTCCAACAGGACTGTGAGCTACTGCAGAACTAAAATGAGCTGCCACTTTACACCTGACAACTGTCATAATTCAAAAACCAGCTTTTACAGTGTTGGTATTTGAAGTCAGATGCTGGAAATACAATGTACTGAAAGAATCAACTGCAGAAGTGAACTGAGGAATGTAGCTGCTGAAAAGAGCAGTAAAACAGCTACATCAGGATTTATATGGCATCTTTGTAGGTTCATGGCTTTCTGAAAATTACTTATCCACTCATGTCTCTGCCTCTCTGAATTTTTTTTTAATATAGCATATCACCATCTACAATTATCCTCCCTCCTAGTTCCAGAAATTTTCTGCCAGATGTCTGATTTTGCCCCAAACTGCTGGACCACAGAGAAAGTTGCAGAAACAGCAAACAACAAGTGGACTTTCTATGTGTTTCACTAAGATTTGCCTGCCTAAATGATGATTGTCTACGGCCTTGAAAAGCTTGCATGCTTTATCTTCTCCATAATTTTAAGTGAATGAGACAAAAAGTAAATGGAAGGCATTGGGGAAGGCTAAACTTCAGGAGCTAAGACATCTTGAGGCAGCAGGTCTCAAGGTCCCGAGGACTGAAAAGCAAAACTGGCTGGCTGTACCTCTGGGAAAACGAAGGTCTGTGTGCAAGAAAATGCCAGAGATGTTGGCACTCACCCAGATCAAACATAGTTCATGAGTGGGCAAGCCCAATGTGGTGAGAACAGCCAGAGTTCTTCAGTGCTGTCAGTGCAGCTGAACAAGGCAAAGCAGATTGCTCTAGAGAACAGGTTTGGTTTGGCAGCATGGAAAACCTCAGACACCTTCTGCCTTCAGAGTTTCAGATGTCAGATTACCTGCTCAAACAACAAAATTTAACTAGTATGAAAACTGCAGCTATTGAGAGAGTTTGGCACAGTTGCCTACTACAGGAAGATGCACCAAACAAGGCAAATATTTCTTCTTTCAGGCAAAACAAGCTTGTGCACATCTGGCAGGGCTACACAGTATGTAACTAAATATACTTGGAGTTGTGCTTTTATTTATTCTGAATCGTATCCAAAACAAACATAAAGGGGTAAAGTTTGGGTGACTCAGAACCCTGATACTGTTTAAATTAGCATTTAAATTTTCTTTTTTGTTAATGGCCTTTGAGCTTTCAGAATATTTAAAAAGTCAAACATTTTTATCTGCTACTAAGTTCTATTTTGGGAGGTGAAAGACACAGTGAGCTGCTGAATTTTTAAATGAACGGCTGTTAGCCACAGTTTATTTGGTAGTGATACAGAATCACAGCATCATTTTGATTGGAAAACACCTTTAAGATCATTGAGTCCAACCATTTTCTAGCTCTGCTGAGACTGGTATTAAACTATGTCCTTAGATAGGACTGCTTCAAGACTCCAGACCATCCTTGCTGGGACCCACAGTGCTGGTTCTAGGATGGCATGAGGTACACTGAGTTTTATAAAACTGCCAGGTGCTTTAATACCCTTGGAAAGTAACAAAGTTTTTCAGTATTTTGGAGAGGGGGGAGAGGGGGGGAAGAAAAAAAAAGTAAACTTTCTCTCTCTTTTTTCTTTTTCCTGTCCTTTTTTACTTTACATGCACCTCAGATGCAATTACAGGCTGAGCTCTTCCCATACAAATTACAAAACTAAACGTGAAAGACTAGAAATAACGAATTCCTCTTTAGAAAATCTGCCTGTGTTTCCAAAGATACATTTTCTATTAGGTGTCATTGATTCAGTCTGTGCCTGCAGCCAGAAAAGAGCATCCCATACATGTAAATGCTCACATATCCAGTTCCTTAACATTGCAGTGTTAAGCTGATCTGTAAGCATGTAAGGAAAGCAGTAAGTTTTTATTTTTCTGCGTTAACAAGACTTCCTTTTTGGGCACAATTCTAACAGATGATTAAATCACAGTCATCTGTTCCTGACAGAATCACAAAGATCATTTCCTTGTTTATCTGACTTTCTCTGGTGGAGGATATCCAAGGATTTATTTTTCCTTGCTCAGTTATCATTCTCAGTTTAGCATCTCCAAATCCCACACTTGCAAGTGAGCTTTTGTCTTTTCCCTCCCCTCTTTTCAAAGCATTCCAATGAAAGATGTACAAAACATGCAACATCCTTTTGACACCCTCAGGGTGTTCTTTTTTGGGAATCAGCATTTGGAATTTCACCTGGGAAAAAAGCATTGTCTGGAATGTATACACTCTTCAAAAATCTGAGCAGGGAGCAGATGAGAAGAAAGGACATTGATGTTTTAGGTCTGAGGAATTTCAGTCAAGGTTTGTGATGGTGAGTTGTTACTTGCTGTCTACTGTACCATGGACACGCTGAGCTCTGGCTGAGTTCAATTTCTAAACCAAAACTCCAGTCAAAAACCATGACTGATCTGCTTTATTACACAGTCCCCATGGAGCCGTCACCAGAAACAATGAATCACTCTGCCCCTCACATGACAAGACATTGTGCTGCTGGAGTATGTTCAAAGGAAGGCAGTGAAGCTGTTGAGGAGTCAAGCGCAAGCCTTGTAATAAACAGCTGAGGGAACTGAGATTGTTTAAGCCTGGAGAAAAAGAGGCTAAGGGTAGCCCATCTTGCTCACTACAACTACCTGAAAGGAGGACACAGCCTCAAGTTGCACCAAGAGAGGTTTAGGCTGGATATTAGAAAGGATTTCTTCTCCAAAATGGCTGTCAAGCCCTGGAGCAGTCTGCCCAGGGCAGCGATGGAGTCCCCCTCTCTGGAGGGATTGAAAAGCCCTGTAGAAGTGGTGCTGAGGAACATGGTTTAGTGGTTACTTGGCAGTGTTTGGTTAATGAATGGACTTGATGATCGTGGAGATCTTTTCCAGCCTAAATGGTTCTAAGATACTCCTGATGAAAGTGGATGGACTTCTGTTTTCCTACAGCCTCTCACCCAGGGCAAGGATCACTACTTTTGCCTCTCAGGACTGAGCAGTTACAGGATGCAGCACCACACAAAACCAAATCCAAGCCCTTGAGCTCAAACCTGTCCAAGTTTAGGCCAGCATCCTGTTATCAACGTTTATGACTGGACAAGGGGTGATGGTTTTAAACTAAAAGAGGGGAGATTTAGACTAGCTAGAAGGAAGAATCTTTTTACAATGAGGGTACACTGCATCAGGTTAACCAGAGAAGCAGTAGAAGACTGTGAGATCCCAGCTGCTTTATTGTCTGAGACAGAGTGTGATACGGCCTGACAGTGTGGCTTTAAAGCACTGCAACAGCAACTTCCAGGTGACCAAGTGTGAGCACTGTGCCCAGTGGCTCCGCTTGTCTGTGCAGCTGGCCCCACTGTGCTGCTCCCTCTGTTGTGCACCGCTCTGCACTGCCTGCGCAGTCTGCCAGCTCCACGCTGTTCATCGCCCACCTCCCGCTGCCACTCTTCTCTGCACTGCCTGTGCAGACTGGACAGTTCCCCATGCCCATGCTGCTCCGCCAGCTCAGCACTGCTCTATTTCTGCCACTGTCACAGAGGGTCCTCTTTTCTGAAGTGTGCATTTGCAGCCAAGAACTTGGGACTGTTCCTGTGATAACTCTCTCAGCTGAATCCAGGGAATGGTGACATCTCTTCCATTGCTCTCCGACTCTCTCTCTCATACTCACTTTCTCTCTCTACTTCTCCCTCTCCTTCCCATTTGCCAGTCCAATGTAATTCATTGGCTGTTTGGTGTCGGTTCACCTTTATTTACTTCAAGGGAATTACATGAATCTTGGCATGATCCCCACGCTGACCAGGGTTGATAAAGAGTAACCTGCAAAAGTTCATGGTCAGGTTGTCTGTGACTCTCAGCAACCCAGTCTAGTTGAAGATGTCCCTGCTCATTGCAGAGGGGTTGGACTAGATGACCTTCAAAGGTCCTTTCCAACCCTAAGCATTCAATGATTCTATGAGTAAAGTGCTCTCCAGCTGGCAATCTGATGCTCAGCCGGTTTCTACAAACACTAAGAATTAACAAGGAAGAAAATAATTACTTGCAAGCCCTCCAGCTTTTTAGCAGGAGATGCCCGTGTTTGTGTGGCCATGGGGCATATTTTTGCCTTTATTTTTTCATTTTGGCAGAGATAAATGACTGGGTTTAGCACAGCTGATAAGAGCTAATTCTGTAAAAAGTGTTCTTTTCAGTAGTGTGGGTGGCAAAACACTTTCAGCAACTGGCTTAATTAGTTCTTATTTCTTTGGAATAACACAAGACAGTTTGCAGGAGAAAAAAGAAAAGAGAGAGACTGTAACAGAAGATGTGGTATAAAATGATCCTGTTTACTTTTCTGGTTTTGCCAGCTCTCCCTCGTTTAATGTCACACTAAATGGAGGCTTGTTCTGTTATTTCCCAGCACATATAACAAGTAGGAGTGAGAGGTTAGCCCTTACTCCAGATATAGGCAGGGAGTAACCTCTGTTCCTCTGCACAGAAGTAGAGCATCCTAAACCATACTGGCCAAAACCAAACAGCACAGCAATGGGAGGAGGCACAGAGGGCTTTCCCCTCAGAGCTGCCATACGGCGTGTGGGTGGCTTGTTCAGCAAAGACTGGGAAGCATGAGCTGCTAACGAGACCTGCTCCCCAGTGCAACCTCTCTGACACCTGTCATTTACATGACAAAAACCAAAACGAGTGCCAAGGACAATCATTTCTGCTTCACCGCTCCCAGCCTACAACAGACCAACTGCAGGGCACTAACTCATGGCCACAAAACAGAGCTAACTTCAACAAAGAGAAACCTTCCCTTCCATGTGAAATGGCCAGCAGCACTGGGGCTCTTACAGAAGCCCACACATGGATCTGCAAATGCTGTACAGCTGCCAGCAAGGCATAGCTCCCAGGCAGAAATTAGGCTTGCAAGATCCATGTGACCTTTGGGATGTCAGTGAGATAGGGGGTGAAAGGCCAGCCAGGGCCCAGAGGTTTGTATTTATCTTCACTACAGGCCATTTAGGAAAGAGCTCGATTTTTTTCCTGTCTGTTTTGTCCTGAATTACGACTCTGGAGCTGTACTTGACTTCAAATTACAAATCTCTTTAAAGAACCATTCAGACTGTTACAAGCCATTGCCAATGTTTCTCTGCCTTCTAACTAGGCTGAAGAAAGGCAGAATTATGAAAAACATCTGTTAGGAAAAAAGGTGAACATGCACAGGAAAAACGAACTAAAACTGAGGTCCCCCCTGAGCCTCCTCTTCTCCAGGCTAAACAACCCCAGCTCCCTCAGCCTCTCCTCATAGGGTTTGTGTTCCAGGCCCCTCACCAGCTTTGTTGCCCTTCTCTGGACACATTCCAGTATCTCAACGTCTCTCTTGAACTGAGGAGCCCAGAACTGGACACAGTACTCAAGGTGTGGCCTGACCAGCGTTGAGTACAGGGGAAGAATAACCTCTCTTGTCCTACTGGCCACACTGTTCCTGATACAGGCCAGGATGCCATTGACTCTCCTGGCCAGCTGGGCACACTGCTGGCTCATCTTCAGCCTACTATCCACCAGTACCAACAAGACTGTTGATGAACCTTGAAAATACTGTTCAAATATGTCAGGCTAAAAAAAAAACCAAACAACTGAGACAATTAGGAGAAATATATTGAATATGGGAATTTGTTAGTGGAGAATCCTGTCAGAGGTAATTTGTAATACAACACTTTCCAGTTTTTGTGATTTGACAGCTTATGCATTTCTTATTTCCATTTATCTGTATAAAAACATTGAAACAAAAAGGGAAATGGACTGCAGACAGAAATCAGTGGAGCAGCACAACAGCTACTAGGGATATAAACGCAAATCAGAAGATTTCCTCCTTTATCTCTCAGTACTAATTATCTTAGTTACTTATAATGAGAGCAAGATTAACTGGCAAGAGATCAGAAGTGATTCTTTAATCTGTGTAATGTGTTACATCCTTTAACATACATGCTTCCAAAAAAATACCCTGCTTATTTGTTGTGGATTCAGGCCCAGCTTGTTTATTTTGCTATTTAAAAATAAACCTTACATCTGCCTGTGTACACCAAAAGAAAACAAAACACTAAAACCAAAAAAAACCACCCTTTGGGAAAACTACAGAAAAATGGGCCAGTAGATGGCATTGTGGCACTTCAAAAGACATTCCAGAAAATTCCACTTAAAAAACCTGCAAGCCTAAGTACTGTGTTTAACCACTTACTGCCTAACCAATGCGCTGTTTTGCTCCTCCTGCTCAGAGCTACACATGCACAACTGAATAATGAAAACCACACCGTGTAGCTGCACTTCTGGCAAAGCAGCTCTGAATCAAATCTTCTCTGCTCTGCTTTCCAAATCCAATTAGCTCTGTGTGATGGATTTACCATCCCAGACTGCAAAAGATGATCCTCATTTGATGACTAATGTCCGTGAGCCATGGCCATCAAGGGGATACCAGAAAGGAGGGGATTCGTTGAAAAGTATTTCCTAAAAAGTCATTAGAGACAAGATCTTACAACCAATGCAGATGATGCTATATCCTGCCATACAGAAACTGCTGCAGAATAGATATTAGTAGTTTAAAACAAATGTCTGGAGTATTTTATGAATACTCCCTTTTTTTTTTGCAGTTTGACTACTGACATGCCCTCACAGCTAGGGATGAGACAACTGCAGCAAGGGTCAGCAGTTTTCTGTATGCTAAAACCACAACAACTTGAAACCATTCTGCAGAACTCAAGATACAGAAAAACTCAGGGAGTTTAAGAATTATAACCCCCACAAAAAGATATTTAAACTGAAATTAGTGCTGTAATTATGAGTAGTTTGCCTGAATATAGCTTCGTAGATAAACCTCCTTTACTGTGACCAGCTCAGAGCAGACGGTTGGAAAAGAGAGCTCTGGAGGCCTCTTCCAGTCTCAGATGTTCAGTGTGGCTTATATATCAATGCTCCTCATGACATTAGTATTTTTGAAAATGTCCCATTTCACTGTGGCTTTCACTTGGTCAAGAATTTCTAAAGGTTCTTGCCTTGTAACAAACTCCTTTCCTGATAGTGTCATTGAGTATGCCTAAGGTAAGGGCTCTGAATTAAATTCTACAGTGCTCTCTAAGTGTCCAGTTGCATCTATTCCTATTTTCTCCATGTCACTTCTATTAAAACAAACTAAAGTAGTCTATTTTTCCTGATGGAGAATTTCTACTTTGGGTAGGTCTCCATTGCCTGCTAGGCTAATATTGTGACTAAGAAACAACCTACTAAAACTTCATTCACAGGTTAAAATAATAGCTCAAATATTTTTGCAAATGTAATACATGCAAAACCACACACTTTGGTTCAGAGTCTGTTGTATCAGTGTGACCTTGTGTGGTGAACTCCAGTGTGGTGGCTCACAGGCAAAGGAAAGTATCCTTCACTTTCTTATTTATGATGTGGTCTTGTATTCTGTGAGGTTCAGTGCTGGAGATTGCCACAGAAACAACAGAAAGATGATACTGGGTCACTGGATGGTTTTACCTTCTGGAAATTCATAGAATCATAGAATCATAGAATCATAGAATGGTTTAGGTTGGAAGGGACCTCAAGGATCATCCAGCTCCAACCCCCTGCCACAGGCAGGGACACCTCCCACTAGAGCAGCTCGCCCACACAGGCAGCTTCAAATTGTTACAGGTCTGTCTAGCCTGCACTGATCTGTGATTTGAAGGGGACATCACATATGTGTTGGTGAGAAAATTGCTTATTTTCTTATGTTCATCAGTTGCTCTCTGCCATCATGAGAGTACTTGATGGGAAAGGTAGCCTGACCCAAAAGACACTAAATTTTGTTTCAAGATCTGGCTGTTTTGCCCTTGCAATTCAACCCACAGAATCTGATTTCCTACTATCCACATTCCAGTGCTTGAACTTTTTGTCCTTTGGTGTACTTGTAAATGTTGATTCTTCTTGTGCCTCAGTAAGAGATGCAACATATGCAAAAGTAGCTGTACTACACTTCAGGTGGTATTTTCTCAACCTGTTAAGTGGCTCCTGATGCAGTGGCCAGCCCCTACTGAAAAAGTAATCCTGTGTCTGGTACTGCTTTGGTTTAGAGAGTGGCAGTTATTGCTAACCCTGAAGAGAAGACACTTTCTGAAGATGATTATTGTTTTAAAATCCATATTGTATGCAGCTAAGTTATTTCTGAACTTTTGTTTGGTGGGCTTGGTGCTGATTGACCAGAGCTGAGGCCATTATTTAACCTAGCATCAGTCAAAGGTGATTTTCTCAGACACTAAAGAAACGGTGACAACTGCTGTTGGACCAGAGGCTTTCATTGCTCTTTCAGACCAAATTTATACACAGAAAAAAAATAGCTGTCCTTCCATGCACAGACATGGGAAGATTTGTGGTAGACCTCACATTAGCAGAGTCTCTGAATTTTTGCCCTGCTGTTCCATGAGGGATGATCAGAGGGCTGAAGCACCTGCACTTTGGCCACAACAACCCCATGCAGTGCTATGGGCTGGGGACAGAGTGGCTGGAGAGCAGCCAGGCAGAGAGGGACCTGGGGGTACTGGTTGACAGCTGACTGAACATGAGCCATCAGTGTGCTCAGGTGGCCAAGAAGGCCAACAGCACAGAATCATAGAATCATAGAATTGACCAGGTTGGAAGAGACCTCCAAGATCATCCATTCCAACCTAGCACCTAGCCCTATCCAGTCAACTAGGCCATGGCACAGA
Source organism: Tricholaema leucomelas (assembly GCA_013400475.1). Classification (NCBI taxonomy): domain Eukaryota; kingdom Metazoa; phylum Chordata; class Aves; order Piciformes; family Lybiidae; genus Tricholaema lacrymosa; species Tricholaema leucomelas. Next base: position 846,564 of record WAAF01011843.1, read on the forward strand.
GAACTGCCTAAACAACAGAACCCAGAGGGTCATGATCAATGGTGCAGAGTCCAGTTGGAGACCTGTAGCTAGTGGTGTTCCCCAGGGGTCAGTTTTGGGTCCAGTCCTGTTCAACCTATTCATCAATGATGAAGAGACAGAGTGCACCCTCAGCAAATTTGGTGATGATACCAAACTGGGAGGAGTGGATGACACACTGCCAGGCTGTGCTGCCATTAAGAGAGATGTGGACAGACTGGACAGTTGGGCAAAGACAAAACCAATGAAGTTCAACAAGGGTAGGTGTAGAGTCCTGCACTTGGGGAAGAACAACACCATGCTCCACACTAGGGGGTGACCTGCTGGAGAGGAGCTCCATAGAGAAGGACTTTGAAGTCCTGGTTGATGATAAGTTATCCATGGGACAGCAATGTGCTCTGGTGGCCAAGAAGGCCAATGGTATACTTGGGTGCATTATGAAGAGTGTGTCCAGCAGGTTGAAAGAGGTTCTCCTCCCCCTCTATTCAGCCCTATTTAGACCACATCTGGTGGTGTTACAATTCTGGGCTCCCCAGTTCAAGAGGGACAGCGATCTACTAGAGAGAGTTTGATGGAGGGCTACGATGATGATGAGAGAACTGGAGCATCTCTCTTGAGAGGAAATACTGAGAGACCCAGGGCTGGTTAGTCTGTCTAAAAGAAGGTTGAATGGTGGCTGTCAGGAGGATGGAGCCGTCTCTTCAGTGATACCCAGTGTTAGGACAAGGGGCAATGGACGTAGATTCAATCACAGGAAATTCCATCTCAATATGAGAAAAAAAAAGATACTGTTACATTTAATAGGTGAGGGTGACAGAGGAACATGCTGCCCAGAGAAGCTGTGGAATCTCCTTCTCTAGAGATCTTCAAAACTTGCCTGGACATGTTCTTTTGTGACCTGCCCTAAGTGGTCCTGCTTTGCAGGGGTGTTAGACTTAATCTCTGCAGGTCCCTTACAAGCCCTAGCATTCTCTAATTCTGTAATTCCACTGCTTTTAGGACTGGTAACTACTTCTGAAACAGCAGCTTCATAAACCATAACAACCCACAATTGTGGAGGTGTTTAAGGCCAGGCTGGATGGGGCTCTGGCTAGCCTGATCTAGGGCAGGGTGTCCTTTCCCATGGCAGGGGGGTTGGAACTAGATGATCCTTGTGGTCCCGTCCAACCCTGACTGATTCTGGTCTAAACCAGGTGGAGAGCTCAGTCTTACGGTTCTTTCAGGTTGAAGGCTCCCCAAAATCTGTCCAGAAGGACAAACATGCCCAACTTCTCCAGACTTTCCTGCCCAACTGACTTGGTGTTCTTTACACCAGGCCCTTGGGCAGGTTTAAAGCAGGCTGATAACCCACCCTGGGTAAATTAAAGAGCTAATTATGTGACAGTACTTCTTGGTCCTAAACACTGGCCTTAATTAGTGGGGCTCTCTGTGTACTTTCACTAGAAAAGCAGACTGACAATAAATGTAATACTCTCAAGACACCACATTTGCTAATTTACTGTACAATTTCAGGGTTAATTGACAACTTCTTGACAGTTCTGAAAGCAGTTGGACTGATTTTTCCAGGGTCTCTGACACTGCTTATAGCAAGTCTGTGCGAGGTATGATAACATCTACTGCTCACAAGTTAAAAAACTTGTTCTCAACTCAGCAAGAATTATGCTCCTTAGAAAAACCAAACCTTAGAAGCTGCTGCACAGGATCTTCTGTACAAACCAGCATTTAGAGACTAGTATTTTTGCAAGCTCACAATCTCATCAATAGTTACATTAACATATACAAGCAAGGAAAATAAATACAAATAAGTAGTGTTGGCCAGTTAGGAATTCCTTTAAAGTACAAGCATGCAAATCAAATTTAACTAATAAGTTAAACTTTTCTAATCTTAACTTTAGATTTTTTTTTTGGTCTCTTCTGCCAGGCAACCAGCAACAGGACAAGGGGACACAGTCTCAAGTTGTGCTGGAGAAAGTATAGGCTGGATGTTAGGAGGAAGTTCTTCCCAGAGAGAGTGATTGGCATTGGAATGGGCTGCCCAGGGAGGTGGTGGAGTCACCGTCCCTGGAGGTGTTCAAGAAAAGCCTGGATGAGGCACTTAGTGCCATGGTCTAGATGAGTGGATAGGGCTGGGTGCTAGGCTGGGCGATCTTGGAGGTCTCTTCCAACCTGGTTGATTCTATGATTCTATGATCATGTATATTCTTCCCTCCATAAACTCATTCTTTAACTGCATAAATAAGGAAAAGTACTTCAAGTGACATTTAAACTGTTTTCCTATGCCTAGTAGGATTTTATGGTTATATTGTCTGCACATCTGCTGGTAGCAACTTCTGCAGCTGCCAACTCATTTTTAAAGCAGAATAAAGATATGAAGTTCTTACAAGTTCCTACAGATACTAGCAGTCATCTACAGGAGGAAAGCTGATGAATGGCTTCTCTGAAGGAAAGGCCACAGCTTAAGTGCAAGTCTCTGTGTTTAGTCACCAGAAAATCAGTCTGGGAGAGGGAAGTTGTAAATGCTCCACCTACAGGGCAGGCTTACACAAGACAGTTTAAGTGACAAGAGAACCATGAGACAATCAAGCCATGAGACCCTAATGAAACAGAAAAAGTAGATTTCCTAAATAAGTACATCCACAAACTGTATTTTTAAAGTTCAGACAGGACAGAGCAGCAGGCTACATACCACAACATAAGGGGAGGTGTAGTCGGTCACCACTGACTCCCCATGCAGTGGCTTATCACTTGCCCTGTCATTACTGGTCCCTGCTTTCAGTGCTACCTAAACCTGCCCTGAATATTGGGCAAAAGCCATGCAAGGAGATAGTCCCAAGCTGAGGTCACTCTTTTCCTTCAGGGTCACGTTGTAGCTTGTCCCACAAAGTGGCAAATACCTGCCTATCTCCTAGTTTAGATACAAGCCCTCTAGCACGTGTAAGTTAGAAGCAGCCACAGGAGCTTTTATCTTGCTGTGTAACTTTGTCCCAGCTGATGTTAAGGGACATTAAGTTCAAATAATTACAGTCACAGAATGAAACATTGAATTATTAAAGGATATTGTAAGAAAAGAACTAAAATTTGCCCTAATTACTACAGCCTGCCTGAATCAATACGTTACAATGCTTCCCATGTGTCGTGAGTTGAGTTGAATCTGCTTATGAATATCCAATACCATGCTGCTGTCATGCCAGCTTCAAAATGAAAGTGCTGTCTGGAAGAAAAGAATCATGAGGCTTGAAGTTCAGGTTGTAACATGAAAGGCTTCCTGTTGCTGCTTCCAGTTTCTGGGTTTGAGCTCTTGGGCTTTTCTGCTCTTCTGGCTGCTGTGTGCTTGAGTGGGGAACCTGTTTTATCACTGGCTTCTGCTGCTGCTTCTGCATTTTGCTGGGTGTTTTCTGCAAACAGGCTAAGGTAATTGTGCATTCTGTTATCTCAGTATATTCCTTATCTCAATCCATTTTTTTGCTCTATTTTCTATCCCATCTGTGTGGGGAGAGGGAGAGTGGCCTGTGTTAACCCAGGACACCATGCAAACTAAGCAAGTTAATCTTGGAAAAAACAAAGATAAATACTATGCTTTCATGAAAAAAAAAAAGTTTGGGTTTTTTTTTTTGCTTTGAATCTCTGATTAGGCAGTAATAATGTATTAACCACTTTGTGGAAAAATTTTCAGCCCCTTAGATCCCCTGTTACCACCACCCATTTCAACTCTGATGTTCTAGAGTGACAGAACAACTCCTTTAAGTTATGGTCTGGTTAAAAAAAAACACAGAGCAAAATAGTCTGAGGAGATACAGTGTTTGGCTTGGCTGGTGTCACATTAATCAGTTTTCTGCTCTATGTTTATATACTGGAAAATTGAATTAATGCAGTTTTGGTCTTTGTCTTACCCTGCTTCAAAAAGAAGTGCAGCCTCTGGGCACATGATACAGCCCCTAAGTAATCCTCCCCAAAAGGCATGCATCTTACATAAAGGCCCCTGAGCAGATTCATGAAGAAATCTGGTCCAAGAGAAAAGCAAAGTCAGGTCACTCTGGACCTGACAGTAGACTCTAGGTTCTCATTTGCATATGAGGCAGCAGTTTTCCATCCCTTTCCAAACACATAAAGACCCTTTGAATTCAGACACCATTTACTGCTAAGTTAAATGATGGGAAAAAAAATGCTGCATGTGTGTGACCAGAATTTTAACATACTGTGTTGGCTTTTATACCCATAAAGGAACATCTCTATGCTATTTAGTGCTGACAACATCAATTTTTACTGAATGTGTTTTGCTTCTGCTGTAAAAATATAAGAAGGAAAAAAACCCAAACCCTGGCATAAAGATTGGGTCTCTTTGTGCCAATAATGCTACTCAATATTAGCATGTAAGTTTTTTGATGAATCACTGTACTGTTTGATTATCCACTCCCCCAAACCAGCTTAATTAGCAGAAATATTGATTTTACAATGTTCAGTTCTACAAGCTTAAGAAATGAGCCGATAAACTTAGGCTTGAATAACAAAAAACTAAACGGCTCTAGTAATAAAACTGTAAGAGAAGGAAAAAAGCTGCAGCAGACAACCTTTCAAATAATTTTGAGTTCTGCTGAGGCAATCATTTATGGAGTGCTGCCTTGCCAGGCAAGTCACCAAGTGCTCCTTGAGAGGATGTGGTTGTACTGTTGCCACAATGTACTTGTCTGGTTCAAAATATATAATAGAGTCATGGCACAAAGCAAACAGTGCCAAAGATCTGGCTGACAAACTTTTTCAATCAAGGAGAAAAACCACTTGGTCCAAATCCAGTTTTTAAGAAGAAGAACAGAAAGTTAAATGCTTATTAGAATAGAATAGAATAGAATCAACCAGGTTGGAAGAGACCTCCAAGATCATCCAGTCCAACCTAGCACCCAGCCCTATCCACTCAACTAGACCATGGCACTAAGTGCCTCATCCAGTCTTTTCTTGAACACCTCCAGGGACGGTGACTCCATCACCTCCCTGGGCAGCCCATTCCAATGCCAATCACTCTCTCTGGGAAGAACTTCCTCCTAACATCCAGCCTATACTTTCTCCAGCACAATTTGAGACTGTGTCCCCTTGTCCTGTTGCTGGTTGCCTGGCAGAAGAGACCAACCCCCACCTGGCTACAATCTCCTTTCAGGTAGTTGGAGGCAGCAATGAGGTCCCCCCGAGCCTCCTCTTCTCCAGGCTGCACAGTCCCAGCTCCCTCAGCCTCTCCTCATAGGGTTTGCATTCCAGGCCCCTCACCAGCTTTGTTGCCCTTCATTCAGTACACAAAAAAATCCCTAAATAAACTCACCAACAACAAACAAACAAATCCACAATTTTTGGCATTCAAATAAAAACATCCAAATTAAAACAAAGAAACAAACAACAAAAACCACCAAACATTTTTTCCAGATTGCTGACTAATAAACTTTCTCCTTCTCTTTTGTAGAAATATGAAATTCAGAGCATCCTTTCAGTCTTAGTAACCATAGCAGAATAACAGTCAATGGCCATGTGTTAAATAGAGGAAAAGGATTCTATTCTTAGAATTATAGAATCATTTAGGTTGGAAAAGACCTTTAAGATCATCACATCCCACCATTAACACTGTCAGGTTACCACTCAACCATGCCCCTCAGCACTACATCTATATGGCTTTTCAATCCTTCCAGGGATGGGGATTCCACCACTGCTCTGGTCAGCTTGTTCCAGGGCCTGACAACCTTTCTTGGGGAAGAAATTTTTCCTAATGTCCAACCTAAATCTCCCCTGGTGCAACCTGAGGTGGTTTTCCTCTTGCCATATGGCTTACTTGTGAGAAGAGACCAACTCCCACCTGGCTACAACTTCCTTTCAGAGAGTTAGAGAAAGTGAGAAGGTCGCCCCTGAGCTTCCTTTTCTCCATGCTGAAGAACCCCACTTTCCTCAGATGCTCCTCAGAAGATTTGTTCTCCAGATCCTTCACCAGCTTTGTTGCCCTTCTCTGGACCCACTCCAGCACCTCAATGTCCTTGTAGTGAGCGGAACATAAACAGACAGACTTAAAAGTCCGAAGAGACAAGCATAATATGTCAATGTTACCTTCTGTTCTAGAGCAGCCACAGCAAGGTCAAAGCCTTCACTTCTTTTAAATTCTGCACTTGTGCAAGTATATTTGAAATAAAACATTATCCATCTTGTACCAAAAAAGATTAAACACTCATTAAGTGCCTAGAATGATCACTTAGTGGAAGACTTGTGTCACTTCATGGGTTCTAGTGAAAAAGTGGACCAACATCTCCCTTCTTTCTCATTTCTATAAAGGATCAATGCACATGATTAGGTCAGCACTCAGAAAATAAAGGAGCAAATGGGTTTTAAGTAAAAAGAACACATTTTAATCCATCCTTTGTTAAAAGCAAATGTATCTTTCAGGAGGGATAAAAAGCATGTCTTAGCTGTAAGTCAGTCCTTATGTAAAGAACTAAAGTAAATAGCTAAATCCCAGCTAATATTTGACAGTTGCTGTCTTATGGAAACACTGAGGTCTGCAAGGACAGTGGCAGGATGATTAAATGGTAAAACAGTATGTCAGCTGTTGAAGAGATTAACACCTAACAGCCAGCATAAAAACAACAGCAAAAAAGATCAACATGACAACACCAAAAGTGATCAACAGGACAACAGCGAGTGGTGTGGCATCAGCATTACCAGAAATGTGTGTGCAGAAGAGTTTCTGCTCTGAGCAAGTACCTTAATTGTCAAGCATCTTGAGGTGTGCAAGGCAGCAGGACCCACTGAGGTTCAAGCCACTGAACAAAATATGCCTGTTTAAACATCAGCTTGAGATCTTTTGTTAAAAAAAAATCTTTCTGAAAGCAATCTTTGGCTCCACTGGTGTTTGCAGCCAGTTCTGACTTTTGGGTGCTGGAGTGTCTTCCATGCAGAGCAGCCAGCTGCTCCTCTACATGAAGGGTTATCTGACAGTACTGCAGGCACCAGTATTGACATATCATGTAAAACTGCCTCACGTGGTGCTGAAGGACATGGTTTAGTGGTGACCTGGCAGTGCTGGATTGATGATTCTGGAAGGTCCTGAGTTGCTGATCTGAAAAGTCTCTCCCAAGCAACCATTCTATGATTCTATAATGCCTGGTATGAGTCATACACACAACACAATTCAGACTCACAAACAACACATCAGGCACTAGAACATTTGCTACCCACTTGGGAAAACCAAGACTCTGGATCTTGACTCCTTTTCTCCAGAAAAATGCATCACAAGCAACGTCAAAACCAACTAGTGAGGCAGGCCATGGGAAGCATGAAAGCCCTCCTGTGACTGTTTACATACAAGAGATGGATTACAAAGTTTTCTTTCCATGTCTCTTCAGTTCCAGCCATGTTAGAACAACTGTTCTCAGTCTTACTATAGAAGGTAAGCCAGGGAGACTGCAAGTACAAAAGCAGGATCTTGAGCAGACTTGCCCTAGAAAACCTTAAATCAGGAGCTGTATGGACTGTCAGTATCAGTCAAGAGTTGATCTACACCAAGTCTATCTCTTGTTAAGAACAGGCAGCTGTGCTAGTTTGAAGCTAGCTAGAATGTTTTGGTGAGAGGAACTAGATTACAGGCTGTGAAGGGGAAACACTGGTGATGTCTACTTCACTCATAGGCTTGCTGAGAGGTATATGAGCAAGAATCCAAACATAGATAAGGGAGTCGTTCTCTCTCTGGGCTGTGGGCTGCATTTCTCTCTCTCACCTAACCTGATTAATCCACCTGCTTCCTAACCCCCCCCCATCTGACCCTCCATTCTTCCTTGGGCACAAGGCAACATCTGGGGTGAGGCAAAGAGGGGTGGGAGAAGGTGGAAGGGTGGTTGGGAGCCCCTCCTGGGGACTCAAGTTTCTGGGAGGGCTGTTATGTTTCTGTATTACCTTTTAACTTGTATATTTCTGTATATAACTGTATATACTGTAAATATCTGCCTGTATATTGTGCTAAGCTGTAAATATAAAAGCTTCATTCAATTCCCAGAGCTGGCTGAGTCTAGTCTGGGTGATTTCCAAAGTATGAGGGGGCAGGTAACACCCAAACCATCACAGCAGCTCTGAGAATGGTGACCAGAGGCAGCTGATGTGGGGAGTTTTAGGAGTAATGCCTCGAGGCCAGTGTAGGTGCCTGGCAGTCACCCCATAAGCTTGCTACAAAAGGTGGCTAGTACTGGGTTGCATGCACTGGCCACAAACAATGTTGTAGCTGCTCCCCTTTTCCAAACAAAGTAACTTAGCTTTTATAACTGGTTCAGGATTGGGAACACCTGCACACACCCCACCTCCATGCAGTGAATAATACCAAATCTCTCTCTCTTCAGCAAAGCATAACTTAATAAAAACTTCAAACTTTTATATAGGGTGTTGAAATCATGACAAATGTTGTTGCACTGAAATCTATCAGCATTGCATGAAACAAACCCAAATTTACCCTGTGAAATACTAGCATTTAATGCCAAATATATTCAGAATAATGTCAGACCAATAAACAGACTAATCATAACCTCTCTGAAGGAAATGCAGGGGTTCTGACTCCGTTAGGTTCCCTCACCTTACTGACCTTCATTGATAGCCAAAAGATCACTGCTGCAGAAAGTAACTACCTGTACAGGTTCTTCTCTGCCCACAAAAACTAAAATGCAAAATAGAATCACCAAGCTACTTCTTGTATATGTTAATGTATTGAGTTACTTAAAGCAGGTTACATTTAGTAGGCGATTTTTTACTGAACAGCCTAAATTCCCTAGGTTAAATTACTGATGTCTTTTCTGAGTAAGCATGAAGTGGCTTTGAAATACAAAACCCCAACAACTCACAGCAAAGCAATAAAACAGAACCATGCAGCACATTTGATAGAAGAATTCTGTTTTGACATGGAAGAAGCAGCAAGGAACAAGCAACCAACCTGATCTTACGTTAAAAAAATCAAATGAACAACTCAGAGCAGAAGTTGGGCAGGTCTAAATCGACATTTTCTGCAGCAAAAATACTGCCTGAGCTCTTTTAAAACTTGCTTGCCTGCCAGAGCAAATATTTTCATTTCATTGAACTTGCTAGGCAACTCCCCAACATGAAGTGTATGGCAAAAACACTCTCCAGCAATAGCAAGCCTGGAATATTTATTAAAAATATTTACAATCAACAAAACCAAACCCTTAATTCTGCACATATTCAGACTGAACTCCATTGCATGTATTAATCAGCATAACAGAACCTCACAGAAAACAGCTTTTCATGTGGGGGAAGAAGAGATGGTGGTGAGTGGGTGCTTTTCTCTACATTATTGCTAGTATGTGACCCTCTGAGCCACCACTAAAATTAGCAAGTTTCATTTTGAGTGTCTTTGGCTGCATGCTATGCTATGTTCCACTGCTCTATGGTAAAACTAGCAGCAGGATCTAGATTCTTAGGCATTTTCTTATGAGAAAACAAAGGGCCTATTAGGGCATAAGTTGTGATTCTATTTGTGAAATTCTTTTGACCTCACCACTGTGTCCAGCTCTGGTGCCCTCAACAGAAGAGTTGGGCCTCTGCAGCCTGGAGAAGAGAAGGCTTCGAGGAGACCTTAGAGTGGCTTTCCAGTATCTGAAGGGAGCCTACAGGAAGGCTGGGGAGGGACTACTGACAAGGTCTGGTAATGTCAGGATGAGGGGGAATGGGTTCAAACTGGCAGAGGGGAGATTTAGACTGGATGTTAGGAGGAAGTTCTTTACAGGGAGGGTGGTAAGACACTGGCACAGGTTGCCCAGGGAGGTTGTGGATGCTTCCTCCCTGGAGGCGTTTAAGGCCAGGCTGGATGAGGCCTTGAGCAACCTACTCTAGTGGGAGGTGTCCTTGCCTATGGCAGGGGGTTGGAGCTGGATGATCCTTGAGGTCCCTTCCAATCTAAACCATTCTATGATTCTATGATTCTATGTAACTGATGGAGCAGGTCTCGAGGAGGGCCAGGAAAACTACCAGAGGCCTTCAACACCTCTCCTATGAGGACAAGCTGAGGGAACTGGGGTTGTTCCAACTGGAGGAGACTCTTGGGAGACCTAAAAGTGGCTTTCTAATACCTGAAGGGGGCCTACAAGAAGGCTGGAAAGGGACTGTTTACAAAGGCCTGTAGTGATAGGACGAGAAGCAATGGTTTTAAATTAGAGAAGAGTAGATTTAGGTTAGATGTTTGGAGGAAGTTCTTTACCACAAAGGTGGTGGAACACTGGAACCAGTGTTTGCCCAGGCAGGTGGTTGAGGCCTCATCCTTGGAAATATTCAAGGTCAGGCTTGACAGGGATCTGGGCAACCTGATCTAATAGAGAATGTCCCTGCTCACTGCAGTGGGGTTGAACTAGATGACCTTTGGAGGTCCTTTCCAACCCAAACCATTCTATGATTCTGTGATTCTGAAGTACCTAACATTGTGCAGGCCTGAATGACTGCACCTCTCCATCTGCAACACCAAGAATATGATCTGTGTTTGCTACCACTGCAGCCTCCACATAATAAAAATGTTAGGCTGGAAGAGGATCTGTTGTTACGGTCTTATACAGGACAGCTTAGATAGTACCACCACTACATTCAGGTCCCACTACTTTGGAATACCTCACCAATTCGCCTTGTTCTTGCAAAACAATGATGATTCTGGAAGATCAATCAAGCTCACATTCTGTTCATTTTTGTCTCAATGGTTGACCCTGTTCTGTTAAGCAGAGGGAACATGGAGTTTTTCTGTGACTGAACAAATAGTTATTATCAACCAATTTCACAGGATGGTTGAAAATGGTTCAGTGGTATTTATTTAAGCAAGAAATACCTATCTGGAATGAACTAAACTCATACTGACTGCTGTTGCTTTGGTGTGCTGACTGGGAATTTCACCAGTTGTTGAGAAATGTAGATGAAATAGAAGGATTTATACTCTCTATAAACCCAGGAGCAACATTTATTAGCATTAGCAATGGAAGACAGAATAAATTATGTCTGCCTTCTGGAAGCTGATTTCTAGGAGTTCTGGTGCTTAGCCTTTGTATTATACACAAATCAACAACAAAATGGCTACTACAGAATCCTAGCAGGGTAGGGGTTGGAAGTGACCTCTGGAGATCATCTAGTCCAACTCCCCTGTGCTAAAGGGTCACCCAGAGCAGGTTTCCCAGAGCTGCAATGTCCAGACAGACCTGGAATCTCTCTAGAGTGGGAGACTCCACCTTTCTGGACAGCCTGGTCCAGCGCTCTGTTACTCGCACAGGACAGTTTTCTCTTGTGCTAATATGGAACCTCCCTTGTTCCACTTTGTGCCCCTTGCCCCTTGTCCTGTCACTGGGCATCACTAAAAATATCTTGCCACCCACCCATGAGATATTGATGAACATTGAGAAGATCCTCTCTCGGTCTGATCTTGTGCAGGCTGAAGAGCCCCAGGTCTCTCAACCTTTCCTTCTCAAAATGATGCTCCAGTTCCTTCATCATCTTTGTAGCCTCCACTGGGCTCTATTCAGTAGTTCTCAGTCTCTATTGAACTGGAGAGTCCAGAACTTGAAACAATAATCCAGATGAGGCCTCACCATGGCAGAGTAGAGGGGGAGGAGAACTTCACACAACCTGCTGGCCACACTTTTCTTAATGCACCCAGGATGTTCAGAAGTTCCTCCAAGAGAATTTCAGTCCAAAGGGCAGTGAAAACCACTGTGAAGAACATTTGTTTTTATGGTTGTACAGAATTTCCAATTTGATAGCTGGGTGATGTTATAAAAGAAGGTGAGAAACAAATCAGGGAACAGGCATCAGCTGAGATTGGTTATGTTTTCTCTTGTTTTCACTACCCAGAAAACGTGGACACTGCAAGTGAAGTGGAATTATAAACTATTAATTTACAAGTGGACCAATATATAAGCTTTCACTTCTGAATCCTGGAAAGCAGATACTGAGAAGAGGGTAGAAGAGAGGAAGTTACTTGACAAACTGACAGGTGAATCAATATAAAAACTACAAGTACCCTTTTAAGCTCTTCACTTACAATGTAAATCCCTTATCCAGAACCAAATTAAACTAAAAAGAGTTGCTGGACAACAATGCACAGAATCTGCTAGAATCTGGCACTACCCCAAACAGCAACGTTGCAGTTACTGGTTGCTAGTGTATACCTGTAAAGCATTAGCTTCAATAGTGCACAAAAGGCAGCAACTTAAACAAAACAGTGAAGCAGCTCTCATGGATCTGCTCTTCAAAAAGATTTAAAGCCACTGATTGCAAATGCAACGCAGTAGTTTTAACTGTGGGGGGAAAAAAAAGCTAAGGCTTATTTGAAGTTTGTACTAGTTAGCAAATAGGAAACTAATCCCTCAGGATGAGTTGTGTGTATATATATACATATACACACACACACATACAGATACACGTTTCTGTAAAGTAACCATAACAATCTCATTTGAAGAACGTGCATTTCTCAGTGGTGAAACAGAATGTTTCCATAGTGTGTGTAAGGCACTCAACCCAGACCAAACTGGGGATGATGTTTTCTGAAACATGCAAAAAAAACCTTGAAAGTTTGCCCATTGGTAATATAAATAACAGTAAGTGAAAAAAGAGAGGTTGTGGAGCCTTGTTCCCTGCAGAGATTCCAAACCCGCCTGGACATTGCACTCCTAGGCAACCTGTTCTGGGTGACTCTTCTTTAGCAGAGCACGTGGACTAGATGGTCTCTAGGGGTTCCTTCCAAGCCTCATCATGCTGGGGTACTAAAATGGACTGAAAATCATATCTGTCAAGGGTTAGGGCTGGGCTGGCCACATGACAAGTGATAGATGCTCTCTATGAAACACTCTCCTTTCCAAAATAGAAGAGAAAAGGAGAGACTGCCAGTTTGAGAAAGAAAACTAAACCAGTCCGAACGGAAATAAGAACAATAAAATGAAGTGGGTACAAAGAGATACAAACCAATATCCAATCCAACCCCTGATAACAATGATGTCACCGCCACCACCACTGTTGATGGAGGTAGGCACCAGGGAAGTCCCAGACTGGACTCAGCAGCAGGCCAGAACTGAATTCAGCAGATGGATTCTGGAATTGGATTAAAAAACACATGGATTTGGATCAAAGGCTGAATGGACACCTCAGACACTGCCCATTGAAGAAGACACTGGTGATCTCTCAGCTTTATCCTGAAGATAACATCCATTCCTTGTTGTTCAGTTTAGAGCCATCTGTCCTCTGTACTACTCCCTGCAAGTGACATCTCTGACTTCCTGCACCCCGATGTGGGGCACAAGGTTTAGCAGTTCTGCACAGGAGCAAGTACAAGCAAGAGCCTTTCTGCAGCCCAGCCCTTGGCAGTAACCCCAACCATCAGTCAGCGCTAGAAGCAGCCACGGTGAAAACATGCTGTGAACTTCAGAAAGTGCTGTCACTGAGCAGAGACTGAACTAGGAAGTCAAATAACTGAACAGAATTGGTTACGTTCTAGTTGAGACCAGGACAACACCAAATACGAGTAAGGCATTGACTGAAACTCAGCAGGTATCGTACACAAGGCCTATGCAGAGGCACCAACATACAGATTTTTCCAGGAGCACTTCTTTTTTACTCTCCTATCATGCTCTTTGTAAAAGAAGAAACACACAATGTGTTCATCTGAACCAAGGAAAACCACAGCATTTCTATCCTGGGAGGTACAACCATTAGCTTAGTTTATTCCTGGTTACCAAGGTCCCATTGCACAGCTGCTGGTGCTGAAATCTGTCAAAGAGAACATACAAATTGAGCTGCAGATGCATGGCCAAGATTCCAGCATGCTCATCATGGGCAAAAATAACAGCAGTACAGCTCAGCAGGAAAAGCATGTGGAGAGACAACATTTTATAGAACAAATTAAAACAGTCAACAGTGGTGGTTTAGCCCTACTAAACCCCAAATTCATGGATCTGTGTATTTGTCCTTACAAAGCAGGTACTCTTAGCAAGACAACAAGGTGTTGCACAGTTCTGAGTCCTCTTCAGCTCTTGTTCTGCAAAGCAGGGGAAAACGCAGAAGGTAAATCCTGTTCTCACCATATCATTTAGCAAACCTCCTTTGTGCTTTAGGTGTTATCAAACTGAGGAAATTTTTAATTGGGTTTTATGATATTTTGATTAAATTTGAGATAAAAGAATTTTAAATAGATAATTCAAACTGTTCAATTTTAGTTTTTCCTAGAAACACAAAGGTTGCTTCACCTAAAGACAAACTGCTTGCCTCAGCAATCTCAAAAGTATCCCTGTATCCAGAAAATAAATTTAATAAGTGTGGTGAAACTCCCTAGCTTGCCATGGGACAGGAAGGCAAGTTGACTTAACACACTTCGAGACCAAGGTTATTACAATCAGCAGGTGCTTGTGTTAAATGAAGATCTGTGAAGCTGGCCTGACAAAGAGCTGCAAGAAGGAGTCTGATGAAGATAAGATAGACCTGTTTTGGCTAAAACTGATAAAGCAGGGCTAAGATAACACAAACATCCAACTTCAAAGCACACTCAGATAGCCAACCTGTCCGAGTGAAATCTTTGCTTAATTAACTGCAATTTTAACATTAAAATTGATACCCTTCAATATGCTAACAATGAAAATTAAGTACCTGATAAACATGTGTGACTATACTACTCAACTTTCCTCCCAAATCATGCTAAAAGTCATCTAGAAGGCAGGGCCAAACTGGTTTGGGGTATAAAATCCATGAGAGGGACTGGGAGTGCACATGATGTAAGGGTAGTGCATTGTGGGCCAGCATGAGCAGCAGCACCACCAGCTGCAGCAGCAGCTGTGACCAGGGGAAACAGATACGAGGACAGTCAACAAGCTGTGCTCCTTTTCCTTCACCCAAGACACAGGCACCTTTCTTGATGAGAACTGCACCTTCAATACATGGCTTAATTTCTGCTGCATTACTGTTAGAGCTGTTGCAAAGGTTTGCATCTCTGACTGCATTGGATGTTACCCAGGACTTACTAATCCTGAGATCATCTTGCACTCAGTGCATTTATCACCAGCAATCCCAAACCTGTTGTATCTGTCACTTGGAACAATTAAACCATTTGTTTGTTTCAACTTTCTGAGCTGTGTCAGAGCAAGTCATTATCAAGGCATCAAAAAGTGAAGGCAAATATTAATTTTGCCAAGTATTTCCAGCAAGAGTGCTGGGCTCTGAAACAGGCAAACATCAGGATGTCACCCTTAATGTGACAGCTGAACAGACTGAATTCACAGGGAAATTCTGATTCATAAGCTTACCGATTCACATCTATTTGCCTCTCTGCCACTGAAGATGAGGAAATACATCTATAAACCAGACAGAAACTACCAAACTGTACCAATAAAAGGAGTTTTAAGAACCAGATATAGGCTTGTAAATGATAGATGAATCAGTAAGGCTGCAGTTCTTCATGGAAACTAAGTTCAATAAACAACCCTGTGATACCCATAAAGGATTTTGTTAGCATTCAGGAGAAGATGTGATTACAGGCACAGTCAGTTTTGTGCAGCTTTGCCACACACTGCACTAAAGCCACACTTTTTAACTCCTCAGCCAAAAAGGCTGAGAGTTTTTGCCTAGTTTATTGCAGTGATGTAAGAAGCATTCAACACCCACAAATGAAATGCTGGATAAACAGATGCACTGTCCACTAAAACCAAACTGTTCTACAGCCCAGAGTCAGAAGTTCTGCAAAAAGTTTCAAAACTTCACTTAGTAGGAAATGTTTCTTTTAGAATAGAATGGAATAGAATCAACCAGGTTGGAAGGGACCTCCAAGATCACCCAGTCCAACCTAGCACCCAGCCCTATACAGTCAACTAGACCATGGCACTAAGTGCCTCATCCAGTCTCTTCTTCAACACCTCCAGGGATGGTGACTCCACCACCTCCCTGGGCAGCCCATTCCAATGGCAAATCACTCTCTCTGCCAACAACTTTTAATCTGGTAATCTGTAATATCTGTAATACATACAAGTTATGTATGTAATACATACAAGTGTGTCATGTCACATTTTTTATCTGATTTACCATACAAAAACTGTCACCTTCATTTACTGTCAGCATGAAACCAAACTGCTATTTCGGTGAAAACTCCTTAGGACTGGTAAGACTGAATTTTGGCAATGGTGGACAGAAAATGACAGCCATACTACAGCTTGCTTGTTCTGAGCTGGCAGAGGCAAAACAAACCACTGAGAGAATCTCATCATCTTTGCTGTCAATAAATCTATTTCATGGCTGCAGAGAAACACGTCTGCACTTGGCTCCACTTAAGAACAAAAATAGAAGTATCATCATTTTAGTGGATGCTACAGAAACGGAACTCCCCAAGTAAATCTGACACATCAGTAGCACCTCTTTAACTGTGGGCTAATGATTTCTGCAGACATGAAGTGGAATACTTTACTCCTATTTGCAGCCATCTGTGCTGCTTCTTCCTTCAGATCAAGTTTGCCAAAACTGTAATTAAAGTCCCTTTGCTTTAAACCATCACGTGCTTCTTGGTATCAATACACCAATTAAAGAGATCACTGCTGCCACAGGTACTAACTGCTGAACTCTCACACGAGCAGAAATACAATTCAGTTGTGTATATCGCTACAGCCTGCTAATTATTAAGCTAACTTCCTATTCACTTTAAAGTTCCTCTCAGTAATAAAGGGAATCCAGAAGGAAGCTTGACTAAAAGTTTTAGCAGGACAGTAAGACTCAGAAGGCTATCACTAATTCCTTGGCTGACTGCACACGCTTGTGGAAAAGTAGTCTTCTGGTGTACGTTATCTTTTAAAGTGAATTTCTTCATCCTCTAGGCCTTGCTCCACATTGTGGACCAGCATCTTACAGAGTGCAGGGGCAGGATTCTGCTCGAATCAAACCACCTGAGTGTGCTCCAGCAGCAACTTAGTATGTCAAGACTAGACAAGAACTGGTCCACAGTAAAAAAACAAAAGCCAATGCATATACAATGCAGACATCAGGTTCTTGAGACAAAGTATTTTGTTCCACTGATATGTTTCTACAGATTTGTTCTGCATGCATTAATGTGGACCTTGACTCAATTTTTCCAGCTCCTCAGATGGACTGTATCTTTTGAGGGTGGTTATGTTTGAGCCCACACCTAGTTAGTGATCATGCTGCTTGTAGCAATGTCAGCAGGTGCTATTCCTTAATTATTACGATAAATATTTTTGTGGCCATGAAGCAAGCAAGATACTTCTAGACCTCAGGTCTTCCAAGGAGTGGCTGAGGGAACTGGGGTTGCTTAGCCGGGAGAAAAGGAGGCTGAGGGGAAACCTTATTGCTCTCTAAAACCACCTGAGAGGAGGTTGGAGCATGGTGGGGGTCAGTTTCTTTTCCTAGTTAACAAGTAATAGGACAAAAAGAAAAATCCTCAGGCTGTGCCAAGGAAGGTTTAGGTTGGACACTAGGAAAAAAATTCTTCACTAAAAGGGTTGTCAAACCTTGAAGCAGACTGCCCAAGAAAGTGGAGTCCTCATCCCTGGGTGGATTGAAAAGCTGTGAAGATGCGGTGCTGAGGGATATGGTTTAGCAGCAGACTTGGTAGTGAATAGAATAGAATAGAATAGAATAGAATAGAATAGAATAGAATAGAATCAACCAGGTTGGAAGAGACCTCCAAGATCATCCAGTCCAACCTAGCACCCAGCCCTAGCCAGTCAACTAGACCATGGCACTAAGTGCCTCATCCAGGCTTTTTTTCAACACCTCCAGGGATGGCGACTCCACCACCTCCCTGGGCAGCCCATTCCAATGCCAATCACTCTCTCTGCCAACAACTTCCTCCTAACATCAAGCCTAAACTTCCCCTGGCACAACTTGAGACTGTGTCCCCTTGTTCTATTGCTGGTTGTCTGGGAGAAGAACAACTGTAAGAAGAACCTGTAAATAAAAGTTAATTAATTAATTTCAAATTAACGTCAAATTAATTAATTTATTAATTAAATTAATAGTTAATTTATTTATTAATTAAATTTAAATTTAAAGTAAAAGGTTGGGGTCAGTCTCTTCTCCCAGATGACAAGATGAGAGGAAATCATAGAATCATAGAATGGTTTAGGTTGGAAGGGACCTCAAGGATCATCCAGCTCCAACCCCCTGCCATAGGCAGGGACACCTCCCACTAGAGCAGGCTGCTCAAGGCCTCATCCAGCCTGGCCTTAAACACCTCCAGGGAGGAAGCATCCACAACCTCCCTGGGCAACCTGTGCCAGTGTCTCACCACCCTCACTGTAAAGAACTTCCTCCTAACATCCAGTCTAAATCTCCCCTCTGCCAGCTTAAACCCATTCCCCCTTGTCCTGACATTACCAGACCTTGTCAATAGTCCCTCCCCAGCCTTCCTGTAGGCTCCCTTCAGGTACTGGAAAGCCACTCTAAGGTCTCCTCGAAGCCTTCTCTTCTCCAGGCTGAAGAGCCCCAACTCTCTCAGCCTGTCCTCATAGCAAACTGCCTCAAGCTGTGCCAGGGGAGGTTTATTTTGGACATTAGAAGAAACTTCTTCCCTAAAAGGGTGTCAAGGCCCAGAACAGGCTCCCTAGAGAGGTGGTTGAATCATCATCTCTGGAGGAATTCTAAATACATGTAGACATGGTGCTGAGGGACATGGTTTAACAATGCACTTGGTAGTGTTTGGTTGATGATTGTACTCAATGATATTAAAGTTTTTTTTCCAGCCTTAATGATTCTATCATTTTATCAAAGATATTTATTAAAACAGCTTGGAGGTCTCTTCCAACCTGGTTGACTCTATGATTCTATGATCTCTGTCTTGCCTGAGGAAAAGTATGTGGAAAGCAGTACTGTACAAGAACATGAGATCCTTGCTGTGCATTTCTGTTGGAGTTTCTTCAGCTCACTACAGGTCATTAACCTTTCATTTCAGGTATGTAATGAGCAATGACTTCTTCAACAAAGGAAATCAGCTGTGTAACCAATGGCAACTCTGCTTTTAAAGACATGCACCAACCCCCTCTGTGTGCACTTGTTATTATTTTTTTTTTCAAATCAGTTATGGTATGAAATAAGAAAGGTTCCCCTTGGCTTCACCCTGAGCTGATAATGAAGAAACCCTCAGTGAAGTCTGCTTCCAAGGAAGTCTTCTTTAATAGCATTGATTAAAAATAAAATGAGGTTTCTACCTAGGAAGCAAGATGTATTGGATGTATTGCTTCCTGCTTCCTTCACCAGGGTATCTTGTAATTGGATCAGTGCAAACTGGACACTTCAGTCAAACAATTTAATTTAAAAAGGAAAGTCCAATTTCCCTCAGTCGGTGTCATTGACCAACACCAATATGCTGAACTCCGAAATCAATGCAAGACCTTAATTACACTGAGGGAAATGACAAGAAAACCCTGGTGGGGGTCTTTCTTCATTTTAACTACATATCAGATTAATGTAGATCTTAAAGCAGAAACCTAAAAGTATATCTTAAAGAACTTGTTGATTTAACACATCTTGTACAAAAGTAGGATAGGCAGAATAGGTGCAACTAACAGGCTGGAAAATGTCCTTGTAACATCCATGTGATGCTGTATCAAATTATCAACTATGAAACAGGTGGATTTCTTTTGCCTGACATCAGGGCATGTAAGTTACAAAGGAGATGATAAAAGCTGACAGATTCAGGGCAGCAAGATAGAAGAAAAAGACACATAATTAAAAAGCAGGTTATTCTGAGGCAGAAATTAATTGGGAAAGACTTGATCTCTCCATTTTCTGTTTATGTCTAACAGTGGTCAAACCCACAAATAATACCAGGGAGCTGAAAATCTTAAGTATTTGGAGGAAGACATTAACAACTAAATACTTATTTTTCCTGTCCTACCCTGTACAGTTCTATCAATTAAATTATCCTTAAGCCTTATGCCCTTAAATTTCCTCTTCCTTTCATCATTTCTTCTCTTAACAGGGCTTCTTCCTCTCCAAAAGCAGCAGCTGTGAATTACTTCCCTCTAACATCTCGTTTACAAACCAAACTTCCTCCATGGACCAGACATGCACTGGCCTGTCTCAACAGCCCATGTAAGAGCCCTGGAGAGGTGCTAAAGATCAAAGGAGAATTAGAGGATACTCTTCTGATGTTGCCTTTCCCTTTGTATGGTAAAACCACTAAAAAAGGATTCACTGAAAGCCTGCATGCTACTGCTTCCTTCCTTTAATTCCATATATTGGCATTGTCCTGGCTTGAGCTAGAACATAACCAATTCTGTTCAGGGATTGACTTCTCAGTTCAGTCTCTGCTTAGTGATAGCACTTTCTGAAGTTCACAGCATGTTTTCACAGACAGTGGCTGCTTCTAGCACTGGTAACACTGATGGTTAGAGTTTACTGCCAAGGGCTCGGCTGCAGAAAGGCTCTTGCTTAGACTTCCTCCTGTGCAGACCAAGGATACCACTAAATCTTGTGCCCTACATTGGGGTGCAGGAAGTCAGAGGTGGCACCTGTGGGGAGGAGTGGACAGGGCAGGTGACTCTAAACTGAGCAGCAGCAAGGGATTCCCATTCCAAGGACAGCTAGAATGGGGGATGTATAAGGAAACTGCCTGACTAGTGAGACCTGGTCAGAAAGGTCAAAGCTCAGTTTGAATTAAATCTAGCTAGGGAGATCAAGGGGAATGGCAAATATTTCTATAGGTGTATTAATGGTAAAAAGAAGGCTAGGGAAGGTGTGGGCCCCCTCAGAAAGGAAATGGGTGAACTGGTGACGAGTGACATGGAGAAGGCTGAGGTTCTTAACAACTTCTTTACCTCAGTCTTCACTGGCAAGGGCTCCAGCCACACTCACGAAATCACAGAAGATAATGGCAGGAGCTCAAGAAAGATGTGCCCATCATAAGTGAAGATCAGGACTGTGACCAGCTGATGAACCTGAAAGTGTTCAAGTCCATGGGACCTGATAGGATACACTCATGAGTACTGAGGGAACTGGCAGATGAGGTTGCTGGGAAGACAGCATCTCAGGAGATTTCCAATTCCTGGGTACAAAATTCACAAGTCCAGAAAGCCCCTCAAAGAATCCCAGCATCATGGGGCTTGGAAAGGGATCTCTGGAGATCACCTGGTCCATCTACTCCAGTAAACAAAACAGAGTCCAAATTATCATTCAGGGAATTGCCTAATGTGAGTGAGACACTCTTCAAGCACATGTTTAGCAAGCAAAAGCAAAGCTGTGATTATTGTCCTCACATAGCACTGATGACTTACACTCTTCTTCATTTCCCCCCTCTACATATTTGATTTGGTATACAACTTTTAATTCCCATTTTATCCTTCCACTGTTTCTAAGTGAAGAATGGTGTGCTATGGGGAAAGGAGCTTTCAAGCAGTTACAAAGATCCATGTGGTGCAAAATATTTTCTCCATTCTACTGGAAAAATAAAATGACTGTTTAACTAAGAACAGTACTGTCTGGCAATAGTAGACCCTGAGAGAGGAAATTCAAGGATGACATTACTGTGTTTGTAACCAGATCTGCTGGTTGTCCCCCCAAAGTGGTCAAGAAAGTTTGTAAATCTACCTTAGGGAAGTGGTTTTCTCCCTCTCTAGGGCATCTCCTACAGAGTCAGATGAAAAGGCTCGTGGTAGACTAGGAAAAAGTTAAAGCTGAACAAAAATACATCAGTAGGGCAGAAAACACAGGGAGTGTCTATTCTCAGAAGTAACACAGCTACTCCCCATATCTCCATATAAAACCTACATTTGATTCCTAACTTCTTTTCCAGCATACAAGTGACTAAACTGCACATTTGACAGTTTACAAGTGGGTTTAATCACCTTGGTACAGATTTACTAATAAGTTATAATCCAATTTGTCTTAGAAATAACTAATACTTCAAGCGCCTGACATCAGAGGTATCTGAACCAGTGTAATCTTACTGCAATTAATAGCCTCAAACCATTCAATTGCAATCGATCAAAACTCTTAACAGCACTGATCACAGTTACTTTCATTTTTTTTAAATGTCTCTTGTAAATGATAGTAAATATGCAGATATTCTTCACCCTTTTGTTTTGTTATATGTGTGTTTTAAAAGAGTGGTGAAAAGGGCACGGAAAAAGAGAAGGAGATCCTTGCTTTTATTGTAGCAATAGGCTAAATCTCCTAACAAACATTAATGTGGCTGTCGGGCAGTTTAGACAGGATATAAATTACTCTCCTCCATTCCACTCCTTTCTTCAATCATTAAGGTTTACTTAATATTCAAGAGTAATATTTTCTATTCCTGGAAGGTAAAAGCCTTTCTTTATTCACAGAGCAATTACACCTCTGGCTGTATCACAAATTACTTAGTTTGTCAAGACAACATACTTATAACCTTATCTGGAGAACCAATGCCAGATATGAGAGAAGGGATTTGTTTTCGTGCTTAGTAATTAGTCAAAGTATTTTGCCCTTTATTTATCAAGAGTGCTCTTTATTTATGAGTAACATGCCAAACATTACTCAGGATTTCTTTCAAAGTCAGTGAAAAATGTGAAATAGGGAATTTGTACCAGTATTTGTGTTTCCTTCTCACACACAGACAGAATTTCCCATGAGACATATACATGCAATTTTGTGATTGATCTTCCCTAAGAAAGGTCTAGCTGGAGGCAGCTGGCTTAGGCTAGGAAAAAGCGGTCACCAAACAGGCATCTTTCTCATTATGACAGGCAATGGTGGTGTTGAAGGTGATATTAAAACACTTTTCTTCCCTTGTCAAAGCTTCTCCTGCACCTAGGATGAAACATGCCCAGGTTTCCACACACTGAAGTTCCAAAAGTACACCTTCTAGTTCCACTGGAAAAACAAACAACTCCAAAACAATACAAAGTAAAACAAAACAAAAATACCAAACCAAGAATTTTGTGGAAACAGCAAATGAATTCCAGCTTTGCCTCCAGGTCCAACCTTATGGACCTGATGCTGGTTTAACACAGCCTGCTCTAAACAAGACTCACTCTCATGATGAGGAGAGACTCATACAAAAAAAGTCCTGTAGGTTGGGATAGACAGTTTAATGGAAATAAACAATGTAAACCTGAGCCTGTTTTGCAGGAAAGCACAGCAAAAGCTGAAGCAGCAACAGAAGCCTGTGATAAAACAACCCCCTCACCCTGCAAGCCCACAGCCAGCCCATTAGAAAAGACCAACATCCCAAAATGGGAAATTGGAAGCAGAGCCAGAAGAAAGAAGCCTTTCATGTTACAATACAAACTACAAGCCCCATGACACTTTGCTCCAACCAGCATGTTCATTTTGAAGCTGGCAGATTCAACCGAACCCATGACAGCCCTTAACTTTATTTTTGAACTAGAAGAAGGTAGATTTGGCCTAGATATAATTAACTTTTTTTTTTCACAGTGAGGATGAATTGTCCCAGGTTGCCCAGAGAGGTGGTAGATGTCCCATCCTAGGAAATGTTCCAGGTCAGGTTGGACAGGGCAACGAGCTCTAATTCAAGATGCCCCTAACCAGTGCAGGGGAATAATGACGCTGAAAGGTCCCTTCCAAAGAAACCACTCTATGAGTCTGTGATTCTTATGGCAAGTGCTGGAGTCCACAACTAAGAAGCTGTTTTAGTAAAATTCCCATTCTCACCCTGCAAAAGTGTTCAGAAAAAAAAACATGATGTTGATCAAAATTCCAGTTTATCTATTCCAAAAGCAGCATTTTTTCCCACAAAGTAAGAGCAAGACCCATCCTTGATCCAGTAGGAGTACAGTAAAGATCAGTATATAAAAACATCCTTTTGATTTAAGAAAGATTTTAACTATTTTGATCCTAATAAATAAGGTTGAAACAAATAAGCTTAAAATCTGAAAGCTTACACAGACAGAAATCTCTACTAAGTACTACTTGAATGTCACTTTCTACACCACAAGATTTGCATCACATGCATTGGAGAGCAGGAGTACAATTGTATGCTTACTTTTAAGAGGGAACAAAGGTAATTACAGGTTTGACAAGGTATACCATGTTAAAATTAAACATAGCTTTGCATTATTTACACACATGGATTGCACTTTTTAAACAATACTGGCATTTGGCATTTGTTTATATAACAATAAAAATAAGGAGCATTACCCCTGCTTCGTGTCCCAGACAACTAGCAATAGAACAAGAGGACACAGTCTCAAGTTGTGCTGGGGGAAGTATAGGCTGGATGTTAGGAGGAAGTTGTTGGCAGAGAGAGTGATTGGCATTGGAATGGGCTGCCCAGGGAGGTGGTGGAGTCACCATCCCTGGAGGTGTTGAAAAAAAGCCTGGATGAGGCACTTAGTGCCATGGTCTAGTTGACTGGATAGGGTTGGGTGCTAGGTTGGACTGGATGATCTTGGAGGACTCTTCCAACCTGGTTGATTCTATGATTCTATGAACTGGCTGCACCAAGAGAAAGGTGGGCAAGTGGCTTTTTACTATTATTATATTGCGCATTTCTCCTACTGAAGTTTTACACCGTACCTGTATTCCGACTGTACAACTTAAAAGCTGTGCAATATAATAAAGAAAAACGCCACTTACCTGACTTTCCATAACATGGCCTACAAGAATTCAGCGTCTCACTAGTATGCTAAAAATTGGGATGTCAGAGGAGAGCAAAAAGTCTGGTTTTTGACAACGAAGAATGTCATGTAGCCTAAAAAACAAATTACAGAGGATTTTTTGCTTCTCTAAAGGAAAAAAAAAAAAAGCAGACTACATTTATTTTTCTGTTCAGTCAATCACTCAAGTTTTCCTTCCAATGAAACAGAAGGCATTTCTGCCACTGTTTGCCACTCCACATAGAATTTCTAAGAGATCCACACCTTCCTCCTAAATGTTTGCTGATAAGAAGAGATTCCTCCAACACACACCCCACTTACTAAATCTATTTAAACTGTGTTCAGAGGCAGGAACAAGGGTAACACAGTTGGAAGAATTTCACAGCCAGACACAGAAAATTACTGTCAGTAATAGACGCCGTTTCCAAAACTACAGAAAGTTTACTGCAGCTTTGCAACCCTGTTCAAATGTTCAATCATAGAATCATAGAATCATAGAATGGTTTAGGTTGGAAGGGACCTCAAGGATCATCCAGCTCCAACCCCCTGCCATAGGCAGGGACACCTCCCACTAGAGCAGGTTGCTCAAGGCCTCATCCAGCCTGGCCTTAAACATCTCCAGGGAGGCATTTTTACTATATGAGCCAATCAGGCTCATATAGTAAAAAAAAGCCCTGGATTTAGAGAATGCACCAGGCTTGCATACAGAAAATTAATGAAACCATGACTTATAAAAGGCAGGACAAAAAAAACAAACCCTCAGCCAAAACCAAACAAAATCAACACAACAGAATCGACAAAAGCAAACAAGTCCAAAAATCCCTACTGAATTCCTAACGACTGAACTACAGTGTGGTAATGATAACATTTTTACATTGAATTTTGTTAAATAAATAAAAACCACTTACCCAAATCTCCCGATGCTTTCACCACCACAGATAAACAACAACGGTCAATTTGCAAGCAGGCTAATACCTCCAAAACCTGAATCTCAGCTAAAATCCAGTGAAAATTTTTGCAATACCTGTGTTTCTAAAAATAGCCCAATATATCTACATGCTACAGCTCAGGTTTTTACTGAGAGTGTGAGTGTTCCTCAACGAGATATTGGAAAGACCTTTTCAACATCACGTTAGTGACAGTCTCCTGAATGTGATAATAAGACAACAGGAACATTAATGCAAGAAATGTCATCAACTCCTCCTCAGGTTTTCTGGCACTGAAGTGTATTGCTACCTTACTTGATCCAAAAATAATGCAGACCTGGAGACTGGCAGAGCAGCAGTTTGATGAAAGCAGATGTAGCTTCATACTGCAGGACACAGTATCACCAAGGTTGGAAGAGACCTCATAGATCATCAAGTCCAACCTGTTACCCCAGAGCTCAAGGCTAGACCATGGCACCAAGTGCCACGTCCAATCCTGCCTTGAACAGCTCCAGGGACGGCAACTCCACCACCTCCCTGGGCAGCCCATTCCAGTAGCCAATGACTCTCTCAGTGAAGAACTTTCTCCTCACCTCAAGCCTAAATTTCCCCTGGTGTAGCTTGAGGCTGTGTCCTCTTGTTCTGGTGCTGGCCACCTGAGAGAAGAGAGCAACCTCCTTCTGGCTGCAACTCTTCTGCTATTTTCGTTTAAAACTTGTATTAAAGGCTAACAAATGTTATGATTAAGGTTTAAAATCATCTGCAGGTGGATGATCATATACATGAACCACACAAAAGAAAGGAGAGCACATAAAGGCAGACTACCCAGAGCCATTTGATTCATGGGCAAAATTGCAAGAGTAGCTACAGTAGAAGTAAAACCTCTATGTGAAGTCTTCATGATGAGCAGAGTGCTCAAAAAGCACCTGAAATGTCTACAGCTTTCTTTGCTTTTTACCTTCCAGTTGATGCTGAGATTAATAATCATGCCATGAAACCCAAGGTAAAAATCTCAAGTTGATCATATGATGAAGCAATCTGCTCTAAACCCTGGCATTAAAAAAAACACCAAACAACACCACAAAAAAAAAAAAAACATCCTCCAAACTTGCCCCCCATTATTTCTCTGAAGAAATGGCACCAAAATATTCTTTGTGCTAAATCAGGAGATCAAGCTCTAAGTGCTTCCAAAAATTTTAGATGTAACTGGGAAGCATTTCATGTTTTCTGCCACAAAAGCATTCTGAGCTGATGAGTCCACAGGGATGAGCTGTTCAACACCATTTCTAAGAGACAGAGGGTAGTGAAGAAATAAGTAAGTGTAACAATACTACAGGTTAAAATATCATAAGACCAAATCCTAAGACCACATTCAAATATTCTCAACTCTTACTTTCTATCCAAGCAAAAGAGCTTTTCAGTACTTACTGCAATGAAGGATGTTCTGCCTACAAATAAACAAAAGCCAAATGTCTGTCTCCACATTACAGTCTGCTTAATTAATAGAATAATAGAAACACTTCAGTTGGAAAACCTTTCAGATCATTGAGTCCAACCATTATCTAACTCAAACAGGTCTGGGGCTAAACCATGTCCTTTCAGCACCACATCTCTTGTGTCTTTTACACTTCCAGGAATGAGGATTCAACCACCTCCCTGGGGAGCCTTTTCCACTGTTTCAGAATGCTTTCAGTAGAGAAGTTTCTTTTAAACAAATTAATAAACTTAAACCTCCCCTGGCACAACTAGACGCCGTTTCCTCCTGTCTTATCACTTGATATGAGGAAGAAGACAGTGACCCTCATCTGGTTCCAACCCCCTTTCAGGTAGTTATGGAGAGCCAAAAGGCAGAAGGTCTTCCCTCAGCTTCCTTCTCTTCAGGCTAAACAACCTCAGTTCCCCCAACAGTTCCTCAGAAGATGTGTTCTGCAGACCCTTCACCAGTTTTCTTGCCCTTCTTTGAACTTGGTCCAGCACCTCAGTGTCTTTTTTTTTTTTTTGGTAGTGAAATTATTGCATTCATAGCCCAGGTTGGGATATCCCATACCCTATGCTAAGTGGTCCCCAAATGTAACAGCCAGGGTAAAATTGCCACCTGGAAATGAAAATCATTGCCAGAGCGATAGGGTTCTAAAATGTTGTATCTAGACTAATGTCAATTATGTCACTTGGCAGACCTGAAAGCATACCTGAAAGCAGGCTATTACAATTCTCAATTAAACAAAAAAGAAGAAGAAGAAAAAAAGTCACTTGAGAAGCTTTAGACTAAGCACAATCCATACACATAAACTGAGATGAATTAGCATGAACACCAAGATTTATTTTTTCCTGCTTTACCAATGTCCTTCAAAGAAACAAACCACTCACTGCTTCACAGCTGAGATCTACAGGAGAAGTAAGAGAAAGGTCATTTCAACCACAGGACCTCTTCTCAGAGTAACTTGATCCAGATTATTAGTTTATCTGAAAACAATCACACTACTCAAAGGGCTCTCTGATTATTCACATGATTTTGGTGTTGATATACAAAGTTTCATAAATCAAATGTAGATGTTGGAAGACTTCATGTCTCTGAGTGAAAGTCAAGTGTGGTAAACAAATTCCAGCTCCTACCATCATGTGATGTAGACTTTGATCTTTTAAAAGCACAGGCTAACTACTAATTATAGTAAGAATTCTCACACACAAATGCTTCATTATATAATTTACAAAGCAGCAATGTGATCATGTCTCACAGTGATTCAGAACTATGTTAACCCATCTCAGAAACTGCAAGCTCAAACCACAGCAGGGTGCAGAATCAAGCTTTTTGAAGTGTTTCAGGTCTGTAAAATCATTTCATTGCAGGGCCATTCTGCACTAAAGTAGATGTGTTGCACCTCTGACACTATAAATTAGTTTCCTCTACCAGCAGCAGGAAATATAAATTAAAATAAGTATGTCTTAAGTAAAAAAGAGATGAGCAGTTAGTTATTGATCAAGAGTGACCTCTATATGCCTGCATACAGACTGGGAGAAGCTCCACACCCTGCTGAAGTGGTAGTTTTCATTACTGAAGTTTATCAAACACGCTGGCACTGTGGTATACATCCTACCAGCACCACGTGATGCATGGCTATGAGCAGACATCAAGGGCAACTGAAAAGCAGATGAAATGATGATCAATAAGAATGTGGAAAAAATATTATGGCTGAGGATCACAGAATCATAATGGTTGGAAAAGACTTCTAAGATCAAGTCCAACATCCAACCGAACACCACCATGGCCATTAAACCATGCCCCAAAGTGCCATGCCTACACCTTTTTTTAATAGCTCCAGGGATGGTGACTCCAGCACCTTCCTGGGCAGTCTATTCCAAAGCTGCTCCACTCTTCACGTAAAGAAATGTTTCCCAGTATCCAATCTAGACCTCCCCTGGCCCAATTTCAGGCCATTTCCTCTTGTTCTATCACTTGATACTTGGGAGAAGAGACCAAACCCCACCTCACTTCAAACTCCTTTCAGGGAGCTGTAGAGAGCAGTGAGGTCTCCCCTCAATCTCCTCAACTCCAGATTAAACAACCCCAGTTTCCTTCTAAGACATGTTCTCTAGACCCTGCACCAGCTTTCTTGCCTTTCTTTGCACATGCTCTAGCATCTCAATGCCTTCTCGTAGTGAGAGGCCCAAAGCTGAACACTGTATTTGAGGTGTGGCCTCACCAGTGCCGAGTACGGGGGCATGATCACTTCCCTACTCCTGCTGGCCACACTATTCTTGATACAGGTCAGGATGCTGTTGGCCTTTTTGGCCACCTGAGCACTCTGCTGGCTTAATTTCAGATAGCTGCCAGGTCCTTTTGGGACAGGCAGCTTTTCACTCTGCCTCACGCCTGTACCATTAGTGTTCTTGTACTCAGCACATACACTTGGCCTTCTTCAATATCATGCAGCTGGCTCTGGCCATTCAACCCAGCCTGTCCACCCAATTGAGTGTCATTTACAAACTTACTGAGGGTGCATTCAGTTCCCTCATCCAGACAGAGACCTGATCCCAGTACTGAGCTCTGGGGAATACCACTAGTGACTGGCCACCAAGTGGATTTAACTCCATTCACCACCACTCTTTGGGCCAAACAATCCAGCCAGTTCTTAATCCAGTGAAACATTCTCCCATGCAAGCCACATGCAGCCAGGAGGATGCTGTGGGAGACAGTGTCAAAGGCTTTGCTAAAGTCCAGACAAACAACATCCATAGCCTTTCCCTCATCCACTAAGCAGGTCAACTTGTCATAAAAGGAGACCAGGTTTGTCAAGCACAACATGCCCTTCATGAACCCATGCTGACTGGGCTCGATCATCTAGCTGCCCTGCACTTCCTGCATAATGGCACCCAAGATGATCTGCTCCATGATCTTCCCTGGCACTGAGGTCAGACCAACAGGTCTGTAACTCCCTGGGTCCTCCTTCTGGCCCTTCTTGTAGGTGGTCAATCTGCAATCATCTGGGACCTCCTGAGTTAGCCAGGACAGATGGTAAATAACAGAAAGTGGCTCGATGAACACTTTCATCAGCCCCCTCAGTACCCTGGGGTGTATGGCATCCAGCCCCACAGACTTGTGTACATCAAAGTGGTGCAGCAGGTCACTAACCATTTCCTGTTGGACTGTAGGGGCTTCATTCTGCTCCTCATTCCTATCTTCTACTTCAGGCAGCTGGGTATACAGTGCACTGCTGCTTGTACTTCTAAAGTCTGAGACAAAGAAGATGTTGAGTACCTCAGCCTTTTTCTCGTCCTTGACCGCTATGTTCCCCCCTGAATCCAACAAAGGACAGAGATTCTGCTTAGTCCTCCTTTTGTTGCTAACACATTTGTAAAAGGATTTCTTGTTCTCTTTAACAGTTGAAGCCAAATTAATTTCCAGTTAGGCTTTGGCCCTTCTAATTTTCCCCCTGTATAGCCTCATGACAATCTTGTAGTCCTCCTCAGTGGCCTGCCCCTTCTTCCAAAAACTACAGACTCTCCTTTTCTCCCTAAGCAGAAACCAGATCTTTCTATCCAGCCAGGACAGCTTTCCATGCTGACTTGTCTTTTCACACATGTGTTGGGGTCTGGGCAGCGCTGAGTGATTTGAAATAAGAGAGCAAGAGGGGTAACATTAGGACACAGAGAAGGATGTGATATAAGGAGTGCAGCTGCAGGGAAGACAACTTTGAAAAGTTGGCAGAGAAGCTGCAAAGTTAGCTGTGTGAGGGGACTAGGGGGGCTGGTCAGTCAGATTTCCTCCTCGGGCGTGTGGACAGCCCGGACTCTGTTGTGCAACCCATCAGAATTATACACACTGTACTAACTCTACGTAAGCATTGCTTTCAGCTGCAACAAAGGTTCGACTTATGCATCACACTGGTGTCTCAGCGTCGTTCAGGTCCCTGCATGATCTAGGTGACCCTGGCATGGGGACAGCCTGTTCCTGTGCCTTTAAGACACAGCAATATCCATCCTTCCTGGACTCCTTGGCTCTCCAGGACTGCCTCCTAAGGGACCTTGTGTTTGAAATAAGTGAAAGTCTACTCATCAGAATTCCAAGGTGGCAGTCCTGCTGACCCCCTCTTTAATTCTCCAACAACTGAGACCTCTTTAATTTTGTGGTGGCTGTGCCCAAGATGGCCCCCAACTGCTAAATTGCCCACAAGTCCTTCTGTGCTCACAAACAGCAGGTCCAGCTGGACACCTTCCCTAGCTGGCTTCATCACCAGTTGTGTCAGGAATTTATGCTCCACACACTCTAGAAAGCTCTGGGACTGCTCCCTCTCTACGGTATTTCCAGAAGACATTGGTAAAGTTAATGTCTCCCAAAAAACAAGGGCCAGTGATCACAAGACTTCTGCCAGATGCCTGTCTCTTAATCCTGGCTGGGTGGTCTATAGTAGACTCCCACCAGGATAGCTGTCTTCTTAGCCTTCTTCCTGATTCTTACCCATAAACATTCCACTCTATCATCACCATCATTAACCTTGGTACAATCAAAACACTCCCTGACATACAGGGCGACACCACTGCCTGTCCTTCCTTGCTTATCCCTCCTGAAGAGTTGTAGTAGCCATTGACTGTGGCGCTCCAGTTGTGCTGAGACATCCCACCGCATTTCTGGCTACTATGTCATAATTTGCCTGATACACAGTGGCTTCCAGCTCCTCCTGTTTGTTTCCTATGCTGCATGCATTAGTGTTTTTTAATTACTGAAGCCAACTTAGCATAGGTATGCTGTAGGGCAGCTCTGATCGATTATGCTTGCGGTGGAGCTTAAAGGTGGGCAGAATACAGTTACACACTTTTCAAGAGTGAGATTGTCTTTGTAAAACATATTACATTGTTCCCTGTTTCAAACCAATCACAAGCAGGCAAGAGGACATACCCCACTGTATGTGTTACTGAATGTTCCATGCCAGTTATTTTCTCCTGTACAGACTGGCTTGTTTGGCAGCAATGAATGCCATGGGCAGAGAACTGTCAATGCATGCATGTGGCTAGACATACAAAAAATACTCTGTGCATGACACTTTAAGTAAGAAATTCTGTGCCCCAAGGAAAATCAGAGCACAAGGAGAAGATGATGGATCAAGAGGGTGATGATGGGTAAGCAAAAAGCCAGTTAGGGTGTGGAAAGCCAGATATGGATACCTGGCAGGAGCTTTCACAGAATGTCAGGGGTAGGAAAGGACCTCCAGCGATCATTTAGCCCACCCCTCGCCAAAGTAGGATCACCTAGGACAGATTGAGTAGGAATGCACCCAGGTGGGTTTTGAAAGTCTCCAGAGAAGGAGACTCCACAACTTCTTTGAGCAGCTTGCTCCAGTGCTCTGTCACCCTCACCATAAAGAAGTCTCCTTGTGTTGAGGTGGAACCTCCTGTGCTCTAGCTTGTACTCCACTGTTCCTTCTGTTATCACTGGGCACCACTGAAAAGAGACTAGCACCTTCATCTTGACACCCACTCCTCAGGTATTTATAGACATTGATTAGATCTCCTCTCAGCCTTCTCTTCTCAGGACTAAATAGCCACAGGACTCTCAGTCTCTTCACCTGCGACGAGATCGGTCCTCTGAAACTATGAAGGCTTGAGCTACTAGTTATGCTGAGGGATGGTGACATGAATTATTGCTTTGTGCCCACAAGCAAGAAAAACAAATCTAGGTCACACCAAAAGACTGGCCTACTGTCACCCCAAAATATTTATCTATCTAGCTGCAACATTTTAAAATGCCTTTTTGTTTGTTAAAATGATCAGCCACGATGTTCACAGCTCCTAATGTGCCACCACTAGAATGGAAACTCCCTATTTTAGGCAGCAAGTCTGATCGGAAGAAGGAGGAAGGTTCATGTAGAAACTTAGTCTAAAGCTCGTGCAGATCGTGTAGAGTTGATACTGAAGCTGCACCGAGTCTGTCACAGGCACATGGAGTTACATGGAGAACTATGATGACAGCACTCTGCATTTATTCACTATACTGATCAACTCCCATTACAGGTGCCACAGAGCTGCCAGTAGCAGAGTAAGCTTAACTTTGCATTCGTGTAGGAAATGTCACATTAACAATGCTTTTCTGAAAGCCATGTTGCAAAAGATGTGGTTTTATTCTACAAATAACTATGTCTCACTGTGATGAGCTGCAATTTGTCAGTTGTTTATGAAACAGGACAGTGGGCATTCAATGCCCCTCCTGACACACCTAAGAGAAACTCTTTCAGCTGTACATCTATTTCAGAACCCTAAAAGCACTAAACCCAAAATAAACTAAGCAATGTGTGTTTAGGATACCAACTTTTACCAATTCAGAGGCTGAATCTAATGTATAAAAGTTGGATGAGAATTAAGGAAAGGAAATACAAGCCTCTATGCTGTACTAAGACAGGATGTGCTTTAGTTCCTTTTGCTGAAGAGACTCAGTAGAGCATTACTATAAAAACATGTTAAAATGAGAAGGAAATGCCATTTTAAACAGCTTCACTTCCTACTTACAGTAGACCTGAGAGCAAAGGGAGCAAGCATGTAGGAAGGAAAGTGCTTGAAGAAAGAAATAAAAGCACAGTAGCTGGCACTTGTCTGCAATAATATTATCAGCCTGCTGAGAGCAATTACAATAGCACAGACTGCACTTGCTTTATTGTGACCTTATTGCATTAAATCTGAAGCAAAAAGCTCTGAGATTCAGCAGGGAATTTATTAGAAAATTTTAATGGCAACTTAAATTTGATCAAGAGGTCTCAATATTAAAGGTCATATCCATTACTATACAGTGGGAAACCTTGGATCTCTCTGTTCTTATGTTCCACCATTTCTCAGTTTTGTTTTCTTTTGTAAGAGTAGGTCAGAGTCCCCTTCTCCCAGCTTTGCAGCATTAGGGGGACAAAACTGCTATTCACATTTTTAAAAGCCTTAGCCAGCAAGAAAAATAAAGAATGCTGATCTCATTTTAAATGAGAAGCTGAAAATGAAAAGCCAAATCAAGCAGTATTGATTAAACGTGCTATACAGCCAGATTTTCCCATCTTCTGTGGACACACAAACCACGTAACCTCATCTTCACTGAATTACCTGCCACAGCTTTCAAATCAGCTCTCATCATGACAAGGGAATCAGGCATGGACTGACTACTGACTTGCAGAGAATAGTAAAAGCTGTGCAGTGTTTTTTCTTCAGCTCCAGCTCATTGCAAATCTTTGAAATTCGGAGTACTATTTCCAAACTATCAGAGTTGCCATTCCTGAAGAGATTTAAAAGGTGGGATTTTAAAGTGACAGGACAAGAAGAAATGGATTTGAGCTGTCTCAGAGAGGTTTAGGTTGGATATAAGGAAATTTTTCTTTGGAAGGATTGTAAAGGCCTGGAATAGGCTGCTCAGGGAAGTGGTGGAGTTGTTATCACTGGAGGGATTGAAAACCTATGGAGCCCATATTAGTCAGCACAAACATGTGAACACAAGTCCGGATCCTTGTTATTAATCTTTGTAGCTGCCCTCAGAACAAAACAAACAAATAAAAGCCATCCTCTCCTTTCAGTCTGCGGGAACACCTATCACAGATATTCATAACACTTTCTCAGTAGCCTCAGTATTCACTCCATGTAGGAAGTCTGAGGAAAGGAAAAAGTCTAAAAGACAAGCTTCCTGTACCAGGCTGACACAGGTTTCAAAACACATCCCATCTGATTACCTGGTAGCAGCAATCTCACTCTTCCTCCACAGTACTGGAAAACCTGGCAGTGGAACTAGTTTAACCTACCCTTCAGGCTATGCTGGCATTATGCATATTTTTTGGTAGACACTGCATGCAAGTCAGATATTAAAGTAATTAATGTCATATTTAAGAACACTAATGAATTTCTGTATGTGTGTTTACTTGAAAAACTACAATTAAAAAGACAAGTAGAATTGCAAACCCCACAAAGAGAGAGCTGCTTCCTTATTTCTCTCTCACTGACTCTCACCTAACCAGAAAATATCAGCAGTAACTAAAAGTCTTTCTTCACTGCTCATTAGGCAGGTTTTGTTGTCTGCGGTGTGCCTTACAAAACTTGGTAAGACTGGCACAGACATTGTGGTCAGTATCCTGCCAACTTCGTCTAAGTAGATTTTCTTCTCCAGTCTACTGCTACTTGGATCTAAATGAGACAGAGAAGTGAGAGAGGTAGATGATAAAGGGATACCTACTGAGATACTGTTGTAAGACTCGGAATACCATGCTTTATTTCCTGCTGTGAGCAAAACTTGAGAACCTGGGCAAATTATTTAGTTCCCTATGTACCAAAGTCTTTAAATATATTCTTCAATTTAAACTGAAGTAGCTCCTTCATTTTCACTTCAGTATCTTTCTGTTGTGAAACTTACAGTTAAAATCACAGTGTCTTTCTCTAACAGAGCTCACTGCTACTTCAGGAGTGGAGCAGAAGTCCCAGTAATTCCTTCTGCCCTCTGCCTTGCTTGTAGAGCTGAGAGAAGGGAAACACTTCCTGCCCTGAGAAGTCCCTTGAAGTGGCACAACAAATGTATTGTCATACAAAATTATTAGTAATAAACCCAGCATGTTGAAAATACTTACTTCCTTTTTTTCCCCATAAATCACCCCATACATAGAGTATTTTAATATCAACAGGTTATTTTTTTAGTATTATTCTAAAGCATTCAGAATTTCAAATCAACCAGGTTGGAAGAGACCTCCAAGATCATGCAGTCCAACCGAGCACCCAGCCCTATCCAGTCAACTAGACCATGGCACTAAGTGCCTCATCCAGGCTTTTCTTGAACACCTCCAGGGACAGTGACTCCACCACCTCCCTGGGCAGCCCATTCCAATGGCAAATCACTCTCTCTGGGAAGAACTTCCTCCTAACATCCAGCCTATACTTCCCCTGGCACAACTTGAGACTGTGTCCCCTTGTTCTGTTGCTGGTTGTCTGGGAGAAGAGACCAACCCCCACCTGGCTACAGCCTCCCTTCAGGTAGTTGTAGACAGCAGTGTGGTCCTCCCTGAGCCTCCTCTTCTGCAGGNAAAAAAAAAAGCAAAACCATTGCACATCATTTTTTCATCTTTCTCCATGAGCACACATACAAATAGTTTTAAAACAATTTAAAACATGTCAAACCACTTAAGGAGGCTCTTAAAAATCTAATGTATGAAGTTAACTATCATCATGATTTATTACTGGAGTTCCGCTATTACAACTTGACAATTAAGAAATACTGATAAATGTATACACATTATTGATGCCAATTAAAAAGCACAAGATTGATTAACCTCCCAGAGGTATGTGGCACAAGCAGTTAAGAGAGTAATCAGCCCCAGTAAGGATTCAATACTGACAAATGTGTGCAGAAATTAGACTGCTGTGAGACAAAATGTACTTTACATTAAAATGAAGATCATTTGAACACATAAGCAAACCACGTACGAGTATAGGTTAGCAGTTGGCCTGCTGGAGAAGGACCTGGGAGTGTTGGTGGACAATTTCACCACGAGCCAACAATGTGTCCTTGTTGCCAAGAAGGCAAATGGTCTCCTGGGGTGCATTAAGAAGAGTGTGGTCAGCAGATCAAGGGAGGTTCTCCTGCCCCTTTACTCTGCCCTGGTCAGGCCTCATCTGGAGTACTGTGTCCCAGTTCTGGGCTCCCAGTTCAAGATAGATAAGGAACTACCGGATAGAGTCCAAGAGAGGCTACAAAGATGCTTAGGGAACTGGAGCATCTCTCTGAGAAGGAAAGGCTGAGAAACATGGGGCTGTTTAGCCTGTAGAAGAGCAGACTGAGAGGGGATCTTCTCAGTGCTGACACAGAGCTAAATATTGGGGTTCAAGACAATAGAACCAGACTATCTTCAGTAGTGCCCAGTGACAGGACAAGAGGTAACAGGCACAAAATGGAATCCAGGAGGTTCCATCTGAACAGAAGGAAAACTCATTTTCCTGTGAGGGTGACAGAGCAGTGGACCAGGCTGCCCAGAGAGCTTCTTCACAGTAGAAGCAGTAAGACACTGGAACAAGTTGCCCTGGAAGGCTACTCATGGCCCATCCCTGAAGGTATTCAAGGGCAGGTTGGATGAAGCCTTGAGCAACCTTGCTAGTGGAAGGTGTTGCCACCCATGACGGGGGTGGTGGGGTGGTGGTGTTGGAACTAGATGATTTTAAGGTCACTGCCAACCTAGACCATTCCATAATTCTATGATTTGATAGTGCTGGAGTACCCAAACAGGCTGTTCAGAGAAGTTGTAGAGTCCCCTCCTCTGGAGATTGCCTGGCCATTGCAGTCCTGGGCAACCCACTCTGGGTGACTCTACTTTAGCAGCAGGGGTTGGACTACATGAATTCCAAGGATTCTGAAATTGGGCCAACAACAAAACCATGAGCATTACAAACAAGACTTGCATTAATGTGAAAGGCTAAGTGATGAGGTCACATACTGCTGTCCTTAACCAGACATTTGGATGAAAATAGGGTTAAAAATTGCCAAAGCAGCTACTCAGCAAGTGAATTATGCTCACAGGACATAGACTGTGAGCTGCTATTTAAGACCACACTGCAATATTTGTAACTGCCCTGGTGAGAAACAAGACCTTGTTCATAGGACAAAGACCAGCTCTTTGTTTCCAAACAAAGTATGCATTTGTGTACATTCTACAGGTGATCAATATAAAGGTGAACTTCAAACTCTGCTCAGTAAGGGTTCACACCTCCTGCAACGCAAACAGCCTGGGAAGGACACTGAGGCAGCCCATACCTTGAAGGGGGGATGCATACATCTGATGTACCCCTGAGAGAAGGACAACAGGAATCAGTCACTTTGTGATTTAAATTTAACTGGAATAGTTTGAGCTCCTTTTTTTCTTGTTCTTTTTACTTGTTTTCCAAATTAATGTACTGGCATAATGCCTGTCACCAAGATGAAGGGCACTGCAGATACAGCTTTTAATGTCCAAAAAAAACCCCAGGCTCACCTCAGAAAGCACAGAGCTAAAGACAGCAGCAATGCACCAGTATCAAGGAGACTGCGTAAAAACTAATTAAACTTCCCTCTACACTCTTGTCTAGAAAACAGTTTTCCCAGCTTCAACTTCCAAGGGCTGGATAAGACATGCTGATATTGTAGTCTAGCAACTTCCTTCCCTAAAGCTTGGCCTTCATCACAACTTCATGGATCAAACACTTCCCTCAAATACAAGTAGCTTACTATGGAGACTCTGACAGAATAAAAATTACTGCAAAAGAAGATGAAATTAAAACACAGGACATCAGTGATAAAGCTTCTTTGTTTGAAAGAGCTTATGTGATGGCCACACATAGGTTTATTGTCAAAATAAATCACAGAATCATAGAATGGGTTAGGCTAGAAGGGACCTCAAAGCTCATATAGTTCCAACTCCCCGACGCAGGCAGGGACACCTCTCACTAGAACAGGTTGCTTAAGGCCTCATCCAGTTTGGCCTTGAACACCTCCAGGGAGGGAGCAGCCACAACCTCCCTGGAAAACTTGTTCCAGTGTCTCACCATCCTCACTGCAAAGAACCCTTTCCTAACATCTAGTTTGAATCTCCCCTCTGCCAGTTTAAACCCATTCCCCCTCATCCTGTCATGACAAGACCTTGTCAATAGTCCCTTCCAGCCTTCCTGTAGGCCCCCTTCAGACACTGGAAGGCCACTCTAAGGTCTCCTCGAAGCCTTCTCTTCTCAGGCTGCAGAGCCCCAACTCTCTCAGCCTGTCCTCATAGCAGAGCTGCTCCAGTCCTCTGAGCATCTTTGTGGTCTCCTCTGGACTTGCTGCAACAGTTCGATGTCCTTCTTGTGCTGGGGGCTCCAGAACTGCACACAGTACTCTAGGTGGGGTCAGACGAGAGCAGAGTAAAGGGGCAGAATCCCCTCCCTTGCCCTGCTGGCCACACTGCTTTTGCTGCAGCCCAGGCCACTGGGCACACTGCTGGCTCACGTTGAGCTTTTCATCAACCCAGACCTCCAGGTCCTTTTCCTCAGGGTTGCTCTGCAGCCATTTGCCACCCAGCCTGGATTTGTGTTTGGGATTGCACCAACCCAGGTGCAGGACCTTACACTTGGCCTTGTTGAATTTTATAAGATTGGCCTGGGCCCACCTCTCCAGCCTGTCCAGGTCCCTCTGGATAGATCCCTGCCCTCTAGCAAGTCGACGGTGCCACACAGCTTGGTGTGTGGCACACCAAGCACATCTGCAAACTTGCTGAGGCTGCACTCGATTCCTCTGTCCGTATCACTGACAAAGATGTTAGATAGCACTGGTCCCAGCATTGACCCCTGAGGGATGTCACTTGGCACTGGTCTCCAAGTGGACATTGTGCCATTGATCACCACTCTCTGCATGCAACCATCCACTCAATCCCTTATCCAGCAGTGCTCCACCCATCCAGTCCATGTTTTTCCAGTTTGGTGACCAGGATGTCATGCAGGACAGAGTCAAATGCCTTGCTCAGGTCCAGGTAGATAATGTCAGTTGCCCTTTCCCTGTGCACTGTTGCTGTGACTTAAAAAGCCACCAGATTTGTCATGCATGATTTGCCCTTGCAGAAGCCACTGCTGGGTACCACCAATCACCTCTGCTCTGTTTTCCATTTGCATTAGCAGAGCCTTCAGGAGGATCTGATCCATGAGCTTGCCAGGCACAGAGGTGAGACTGACTGGTCTGCAGTTCCCGGGGTCATCCTTTTTTCCCTTCTTGAAGATGTTTGTTATGTTTGCCCTTTTCCAGTCAGCAGGAACTTCACCAGTTTGCCAGGACCTTTCAAATATGATGGACGAGGGTTTAGCAACTTCATCTGCCAGTTCCCTCAGGACCTGTGGGTGGATCTCGTCAGGCCCCATGGACCTGTGCACATTAATTTACTTGTTTGCAAATACAGTCAAATGATACTGGTGACAGAGAACATTTTAGTACCATGTTCAGTCAAAGTGGACATCCAGAAGATTGTAATTCCTGCAAACACACCTGACAGGACCATGAAGAAGGTTTTGGGGTTGTTTTTCCTTCATTTCACATTTTCCCCCCATTTTTTCATTTTGATCTTTTCTTTTCCCAGATTTTTATTAAATGACAGTTAATGTTGGTAGGCTTTATGAACAGATTTCATTTTGACATGCAATTTTAAACTAAGGAAACAACTGATGCCTTTGCAACTGGCATAATGGAAGAGTTTTAGTGACTGAATCAGCAGAAGCAGCAAGAAGCTATTCATATAGGGAAACAGAAAACACTTGTGAAGCAGATTCTGGGAACAATAGGACAAATAGAGCTCTTTGCAGGCTGGCCTTATGCTGAGAATGAAGAAGAGAATAAATTATTAAACTTGACAAACTATCTGTAGAAGAAAAAAAATAGACATCTGACTAAGTGTGGCAGGGGAAGACTTTACATACTGTGTTTTCAAGGTATTGAGAGGAGAAGCACAGCCATCTGAGAGGCCAGGTAGCTTATAGAGGAGCTGAAATGCTCCCTCTTTAATTTTTTAGCTGTAGAAATGAAAACTGTACCTGTGATATGCTGAGACTGATGACTGAGCATGGGTGGAGAAAATGTAATTAAAACCCCCACTGTATCACAGCTGCAGGACTCGGTGACCTGTCGGATAGTGAGGGCATCGGTACCAACAGCACTGCCTTGAATTAGACTGCAGTTCAAGGGCAGCAGGACACGGTCCTGGGGATATGAGGCACCAGACAAATGTTCCAGAGCTCCTCTTGGAGTGAAGTGTGCCTGCTGGACTGTGGTGCCATTGAACCTGACACTGTCTCGTTTCAGTAAGTAGTAGGAAACCACGGAAAAAAGGTTCCTCATCAAGGGAAGTGAAATAAACCAACAACAGAATAAAAAGCAACCAAAAAAGGTGGGAGATCAAAACAGAGATCACTGTTGTAATAACAGCACCGATGTCTCTTTTACTTTTTTTCAGAAGTCCTCAAAATGGCATTCCCTTTTGCTTCCTCAAGGTCTAGCTGTACTTAAAACTGGCTTACCCAGGTATCATGGATACCACCACTGAAGAGAGACTATGACAAGAGTTCTGATATGAACATAAATCACAGTATGTTTCATAAATAACACAGAAAGCTGACATACTTTCCTTTTACCTACTCAGTAAAAAAGAGATCTTCCACAAATGCTCTGCCTTGCAGCAGACACCACACAACAAGAAAGATGTAAGTTGCTCAAACATTAATATATTTCAATGCTAGAAACTAAATCTTCAAACCTGCCTTCAGCTGACAGCACTACAAACAAGACTGGCAGGCATCAACACATGACTGGCAACTTCAACTCAGGACGACAGAGTTGTATTAGAAAAACGGCAGAAGTAATCTGAGCTGTGATCAAAACTAGCAGCGCTTACTTTTACCTTCCTTCTCTTGGCAATATTGTATTTATATCTATACCAGGAGACATACACACTTGCTGTTGATCTGGAAGATGTCCCTTGAAGTTCTGCTGCAACAGCCACCCCTATGAACTGTGTCTATTCACACACTGGGCAGAAGCCTTCAAGACACCAAACACAGAAAAGTAGAAAGCATGAAGAAATGAGTGGGAGATAAACACATCTCCCTGAAAACAAGAACTTTTCTTGCTTTTGGAGCTTTCTTCAGCAGGCTGGTTCACTGCTGCTAACTGGCTGCAGGAGCTACTGGCCAAGGAAGCTGATGAAACTTAATTCTTTTCCACATGGAAGCTTACACCTTGCATTCACTTGATGGGATCTGACATGCTGCCTCACCAAATTGCTCACTAGAAACAAAGTCCTTCTCCTGTCCTTCAGACAGCTCTCCTCTGTGCTTAACATCAGATCCTCAGAGCTCTGGACACATTACATAACTACTTGTTTATGATACAGCCCCAACCTCACAGGATTTGCCTAAATACAGGTAACAAAAATGATGACAACTCTTTATGGCAGATAACTGAAGTTTTTTAAAAGCAGCTGCCAAAGCTCAACAAACTTTTTTTCTTTTAGGAAATCATGCATCAAATGCTGTGTTTTACATAGAGGCTCTTAAATCAGAAAGACAAAGCCTCATTCTGCCTCTGAATCACGGTGGCTTGCAGCCTAGAGGTTATTTCAGTGCAGAGTCTACTTTGATGCTTAATATTGCAGGCAGGACCTGCCTCTTGTAATTCAGACAGCAGGGCAAACAGCAGCAAATCACTTGTGAAAATAGCAATCTTGCTCTCTGTTAGGAGAGTTAAACGGAAGCCTCTGGTCTGGACACTCAAAGGTGTCACCTACAAAGCCACAGCACTTGAAGATGGGTAAAAGTTCTCACCTGTTACACTTCTTGCATGTTCAGACACTAGAAATTAAGCTTATATGAGAACTTCGAGCTTTTAGCATCTGCTGTAACATCACAGATCTCTAAAAATATCCTATGCACCAAGCTGAAAACCTGTTTGGGAAGGCTTGTGCAAGCAGACCTCACCCCTAATGTGTCATGTGAAGGGCCAAGCACTGACTCACTTGGGTTTCTGTCCAAATTTATGAAACCTGTTTCAAAGTCACTGCTACTACACTGCTTTTCTTTGTTCCCCCCTCTCCTTCCCCCTCAAAACCCTTACTGGACATAAAATGCATTTACTGTCATAGTGGAATGCAAAACCAACTAATGCTCCAAATTTAACACCTCCCCATTTCAGTTTCAAGCTTTCTCTTGTTTTACTAAAAGAGCCATTATCCATCCTATGTTATACCTTCTTCCATGTGCACCTGTGTCTCC
The DNA here is from genome assembly GCA_013400475.1 of Tricholaema leucomelas. Lineage (NCBI taxonomy): Eukaryota > Metazoa > Chordata > Aves > Piciformes > Lybiidae > Tricholaema lacrymosa > Tricholaema leucomelas. The sequence goes on from WAAF01011843.1 coordinate 889,330, forward strand.
TTCCACATAAAGAGCACTGAAACATCAAGACATGTTAAGCATTTCTTCCCTATAGGCTGTGCTGGTTTGAGGCTAATTGGAATATTTTACTGAGATAAATCCTTAGCTATGAGAAGAAAGAAAAAAGCAACAGTGACTTATATCACTCATTCTTCTGCTGAGAAACATAACTAGTCAAAATATAGGTAAGACACTCGCTTCTCAGTTCTCACTTCCTGTTCTCTCCTTCTCTCTGGCAGTCTGTGTGGTTGTCTTAACTCTTTAATCCAACCTCTTTCCTTTTCCTGTAACCTTCTTGTCATCTTTTTGACATCTTACCTCAGATTCTTCCAGATTTATTACAAGATATACGAGGACTGATCTGGTTATTTCTGAAGGGAAGGAAAGAGGGGAAAGGGGGGAGGAGGTTTGGGTCAGGAGCCTCCTGGCAGTCTGATTGTTTCGGGAGGGATTTTGTGTTTCTGTATTACTTTTAACTTGTATATAACTGTAAATATTTGTGTATATTGTATATATATATACATGCCTGTAGATTTTGCTAAGCTGTAAATAGAGCTTCCTTAACTTCCAGATGACTGAATGTGTGGCAGGGGATGCAGGTAACTCCCAACCCATCACATAGGCGATTGCTAAAAAGAAGATATACAACAAAAGCGGAAATACACAAATGAGTTATGTTTTCAAATCACACAGCATGTAAGTGCAACTTAAACACAAGAAAAAGGATTTAAATGATCTTGAGGGGGAAAAAAAACATAAAAATATCACTCCAAAGAGCTTCCAAGTTTAAAAAAATCTCCCCAGTGCCTTTTAAAAATGAAAATCAGCTAACTGAAATTCAGTGTTTTTCATTGCCAAAGCTTCCAGCACAATTCTGGTAAATATAAATCTATGTGGGGAACACACCAAAAGCTAACTACCAGAACTACTACAGGCTAGGAGCAAGAGGAGTGCAAAAAATGGCAAATACAGAGAAATGCCAGAGTGTGAGACTGAAATCTCACACTGTATGACACAGGCTTTTACCAAGGCATAGTCATGAAGCATTTAATTAAGCTGCCCAGAGAAGAGGTAGATGCCCCATCCCTGGAAACACTCCAGGTCAGGCTGCCTGGAGCTCTGGGCAACCTGTTCTAGTTGAAGATGCCCCTGCTGAGTGCAGAAGAGTTGAACTAGCTGACCTTCAAAGGTCCCTTCCAGCCCAAACTATTCTATGATAATCAATGAGTACTCCAAGGATTAGAATGTAGTTACAACATGCTGCAAATGTGAGAACTGCTGTAAGCAGTCAATATTTATCTATCAGTGGAAACTTCTGAATATAGTCCTCATACTGCAAACCTACATTTCATTCATTCTCCTGCACATCTACAACGAACAGTAAGGGGGCTCAAGTCCAGGTAAACAGAACTCAAAAGCAAAGGTCACCTGTTCCCTTAGAAAACACTGATGACCAGTCAACTGTCAAGGAAGCAGATCCACGTGTCCTGTCTACCTGCTCTTGGTGCATCTTCTTTTTCTGGTAAAGGTTTGTGCAAACTATGCCTCTGCTTGGATTAAAGGGACAAACAAAGGCTGTGAAATATCAAAACTGTTTTACTGAAGGAGTTGTGTGAGGTCAAAACCAGTACAATTGATACTAGAGCCTTCAGAACTGCCAGGAAAACCAAAACGAATCTTCTTAGCTGCTTACCAAGATGACTGGTTACAGCTACCATCTAAAACTGAGGAGAAAGTACTGTGGAGGAACACTTAAAAATGAGAAAAATTAACTGTAAATTAACACAGAGATTTAATCAGAGCACACAGGTCTGATACAGCTCTTGAATTTCACTTTTACATTTCCAGTACAAAACTTGAGATAGCACAACTAACATAGCTACTATTTTGAAACATTCACTAATATCTTGTCTTCAAAGTGGCTTCTATGCATCGCAGCACCAGCAGCAACACTTCAGGGCAAATTCTCTTACCGCTAACATATTCCACAAGTGATGGAAACTCATGTTAGCATAAATGGGAGGTGGCTGTTAGAATAACCCTCAAAAGACCTCAAGACCCACCTGTGAGAGTCTAAATCCTCTCTCTTGTTCATCAACAAAGATAAAGATTGCATCGTCTCTCCCTAATCAACAAAGATTAAAATTGCCTTTGTTAGCTTCCGGACTCAGACTCGGTGCTTGGCCTAAAGCTCAGGGATGCAAATCAACAGACAACACTTTGGAAACTCCTGGACCTCAGCCTGGCTGGAATGCCCAGGATGCCTACATCTTATCTCAGCTACCCCGAAGGGAAAAGGCTTCTGTGTATCCAGGGTATGGACAGGTACAGCCAGGGAGGGGGCGGAGGCCCTCTCTCCACTGGCACCGGACCCCTGCCAAAGCATGAGAATGCTCAGGAAGATTTCCTGGGAGCTGCAGCTGGACACCGAGCACAAACTGTATCAAAGGCAGGAGGAATGCCTGCCAAAGTGGTGCACTTCTACCAGACCACCAGTGGCACTCCCACCAGACTACCAGGTGGCGCTCCCACCAGACCACCAGAGCTGCACCACCACCAGAAGAACCCCTGGCGAACTCCACAGAAGATCATCCCTGGGCCATGCGCTCGTCTCTCACTCTCTCCCCCCCGCCCGCCTGCGACTGAGGGTAATAGGACCCCAGATCTTTTCCTTCCCTGCTTCTTCTATTCTTCTCCATCGTTCTCTTTATCTCTCTCTCTCCCCCTTCTCTCTCTCTCTCCCTCTGTTCTGTCCAACTTTATCCTTTAATAAATAATTTCGTAGTGATCTATGGCCTTGTTTGCACCTTAATTTCACAATATGGAACAGATCTTGCTCCTCTGGACAGAGGACCTTGCCACCACCTCAAATTGTAAACTTTCTGTTTCTGATTTACTTGTGATAGTGCATTTCTCACAACACTCTACTTCACCAGGAAGACACCACAAACTCTCCTGTTTACACAGGACACACACTCAAAACTTCTATGCAAACAGCACTGAGAAAAGAAGCAAAGGTGTTCCATACTTCAGCCAGCCTCTTTTTTAATTGAAAACAGTATCAAGCAGGAGGACTAAGGCAGAGATAAATGTTCATCCATGCTTTTCAGCTTTATAAAGCTACATTTAGAACATTCAAGCAAATTGTGCAGTGACTGACATGAACAAAATGACAGTAATCTGTCACTGCTTCACATTTCCCACTAGGCTGATTCAAATAGTTATTTATGAACCTTACACTTCAGTGGTCACTTTGATGACTAACCATAAATTAGAATGTAAAGTGAATCTAAATTTGATTTTAGCGTAACAACAAATTGTCAGCAAAGCGGGATATTATTTAATTTCTATCGACACACTATGACAGTCAGCAAGAGCAAGATGTGCTACATCATAATAAACCCCAAACACAGCAAAAAAAAAGTATGTCATATCTCATGTCGCTCCTCAGAGGAGTGCCATGAGGATGATCAGAGGGCTGGAGCACCTTTTCGATGAAGACAGGCTGCGAGAGTTGGGGTTGTTCGGCTTGGGGGAGAGAATGCTCCGAGGATACCTTAGAGCAGCGTTCCAGTACTTAATGTGGGCTACAGGAGAGCTGGAAAGGGACTTTTTACAACGGTGTGTAGTGACAGAACAAGAGATAATGGCTTTGTCCTGGCTTAAGACAGCCTGCTCTAGCAAGCAAGCCTCCCACATACAGATCAGGAGTGCAAGTAGCACAAAAAAGCTCTGTCACTGAGATAGGGAGAGATCTGTGGAGTCACACAATGTACAACACTGTGTGAACGAGCAAACAAACCAAGCCAGCAAACCCAATCATAAAACAAGCCATCAAGTGGAAAAAGGCAGTATCCAAGCCAGCAGCCAGTAAAGCAGAAAGGACCAACACCACAAGCTGGTAACCGTGAGCAGCCCCTGGAAACAGGAAGCATCTCAGGTTACAGTTTGAACTCCAAACCCCATTATCCTTTGCTCCAGACAGCACTGTCTTTCATTATATAGCTGGCATGACGACAGTAAGGTATCAAATACTCATCAGCAGGTCCAACTCTCTGAAACCATGACATTATCCACCCTTTCTTCTATACCATCTACGTCATGCGCAGCAGCAATTAATATCACACAAGATACAACACCATTCACTGTCTGTTCTCACCCAAAATGAGATCACCCTGCAGTACACAACAGACTTCTTAATGCAGATGTTCTGGATCTCCACCCTGTTCCAGTACAGTCTGCATCAGTCCAGGGCAAATGGAGGAGTTGGACTTCCACCCCTGGGCAGTCAATTCCAGTTATACTGAACACCCCTCCACCTGAAGGCAAACTGTGGCCTGCATTTGGGTGCTCAGCTTCCAACATGCCTGGATGTTGGGATCCTCCTGTTGCATCAGAAATACAGAAGGGTTCCACCTCTCATCGTTAGACAACATCAGAGTACACTGTGTGCCTGTGTCTACTGAAGTGTTACACTTTCGTGGGTCTCCCATGCCAGGCCAATGATTCCACACAGTCCAGTAGATCTGAGTGTCCCTTTCTGCCACTTGACTGAAGGTAGGGCCCCCTTAATTCTGATCAGAATCACTTGTGTCTTGTGAAGATGCTTTAAAGGTTCCTTGAAAAGGATCAAAAGCATCATCAATTTGTCTGCTCTTTCTGGGCTATGTTCCAGTGGAAACCGGGGCAGTGTTCTTCCAGGGAGAATTTCCTTGCAATTCTCGGACTTGTGCAGCTAGGACTGAAATGGGGTTTTTGTCCTACTTTTTCATGTCACATAAGTAAAACCACAGAGTATACCATGGTGTGTACCTCTCAGATTCTTTCTATTGGTCAGGGAAGTGCCTGCTCCTAATAGCTGAAACACAGGACCCATACAAGTGGGGAACAGGACATGTTCTTTTTGAGTCGATAGGCCTCCCAGACAGTTCATTCACAGCTGAAACACAGCCCTGTACAGAGGATGAGAGAGACTTCCCTCGTATTGTCAGAGCAGGCTAGTAATCTTGCCTACCATTTGTCCTTGGCCAAATTTCAAGGGCAGAAATAAAGATCAAGTGAACACCTCTGGCTCTTCCTCTTGTTCCCATGATGACCTTGATTCATCCTTATGCTTTGCCAGACAAACTACTTTCCTTGTATGTTTCTTTTTCTGCACAGAGGTGACTAATAGTGGCACAGGCTGGGTCTTGTGCAGCTGCCATGGTTGCTCTTGGGGTTTGAGTTGCCATGGTACCTACTGGTCTGTCTGTAGGTCCAGAGACTTCCTCTTGCCCCTGAGCCCTCTGAACAGTGATAAGAAGGCCTTGATAGACATGGGCCAGGTCCCAGTACATTGCAGTGATTTCTGTCTCTTGGGAATTTCTGGGATGGCAGCATACTTTTTCCAAATATTTTACCAATTTGTTGGGATTTTGCACTTGTTCAGTGGTGAACTTCTGAAACACTGGAGGTGACTGCTGGCCTCAGTATTTGCCCATGCACTTTTATGCACACTGTCACTCAGAATTATCCAGCCTTGGTACAGATTTCCAGGTAATATTCTTTGGATTGGTTTGTATTACTCTGGACAAAACCTGACCCAACAACTGGGTGAGATTACAGCTTAATCAAATGATGAGTAGAATAATCATATCATGTGACAGTATTCAACACAGCAACATGAGGGCTCTAATTTACCTCTTCAAGGTGATAAAAAACAGCACACAGAGTACACAAAGGATTTATGTTACATAACCATGGCAGCGCCCCAGCACACTGGCCCCAGCTACCCCCACAAAGCAAAAGCATTAGCAAGGTGAACACACTATGGAAAAAGAAAGTATACAATAAGTATACTAAATTCTTTTAACAGGCCTTAATTGAATTTTGTCATTATCTAATTTCTTGCTACCTCAACCCTTTTCGGCCCTATGCCAGGCACCAAAACAGAATGTCCTGGTGTAAGACAGTTTGCTCTAACAAGCAAGCCTCCCATCCCGGTGTAAGACAGTTTGCTCCAACAAGCAAGCCTCCCATCCCGGTGTAAGACAGTTTGCTCCAACAAGCAAGCCTCCCACATATGGATTAGGAGTAAAAGTAACACAAAAAGCCCTGGGTTGAGATAAGGATAACTTAAGGGAATGATACAAGGTACAATACCATGTGAACAAGCAAATAAACCAAGCAGAAAATGGCAGCATTCAAGCCAGCTGCCAGTGAAGTGGCAGGGACCAACAGGTTACAATCTGAACTTCAAGCCAAATCATTCATTGCTTCAGCCAACACTTTCTTTATAAAGCTGGCATGACAGTATGGTATCAAATACTCACCAGCAGATTCAACTGGCTGAACCCATGACAGGCTTCAACTAGAAGAAGCTTGATTTAGATTAGACACTAGAAAGAAATAGTTCACGAGACACTGGAACAGGTTACCCAGAGAAGCTAGGGAGGTTCCAATCCTGGAAATGTTTAGGTTGGATGGGGCCTTCAGCAACCTGGTCTAGTAGGAGGTGTCCTTACTCATAGCAGGAGAGCTAGAACCGAATGATCTTTCAAGTTCTTTCCAACCCAAACCATTCTATAATTTTGTTCACTTCAGTGCTTCTGCATTTAAAAATAAAAGCCCTTTACATTATGCTTGGTTAATTTTGAATATAAAGTCTTCATAATGTTAGATGAGTTCATTACCTTCAATTAAAGAGGGAAAGTGTTTTTTTTTCCACAGAGCAGTCAACAGCAAGGAAATATTAATATGAAATTAGATGATGAGCTTTTTAATAGTCCTGATCAAATGCTTTCTTTTGAGATGCTTACATTATCCCAACATTCCCCTCTTGATTTACAGCTTCAAGTGAGAGGACACTGAAATGTAACAGAAGTCTTTATTACCCAAACATCGAGTCTTGCAGGGACTCATCTGTCTAAAAATTAGCTTGATAAACTAATTTTCTACTACTAGATTGTTTTCTGTTAAAAAAATCCGTTGTCTGTTACGTCACTGTGTGTGTTACTCTCTGTTACCCATGCAAACATGTCAGATAAACACATTCACTCTTCCAAAACTGAATGCAACATGATTAGACTTTCAATCACTACTACAAGTGTGACACATAAGATCTACTTCAAGTGAAGTTAAAATGGGTACTTGTGTCACATAATATTCCTCACATTTCAAGCATATTTTTCTTGAAATTCTTACATGGAATGGTACCAAAATGTGATCCCATTTAAAATGACTTTAGCTGTAGCACATCGCTTTTGTGTGTGGGAGAAACTTCTTAAACTGTTGAGATCTGGAACAAATAAACAAGCAAACCTCTGCAAATTTTTAACTGAGAGCATTCTGCATTATGCTGGTATGTCTCAGAGACAGAGCACCCTGGTTTGAGCTAGATCTGATTCTGTTCAGTGATTTGACTTCTTGACTCAGTCCCTGCTCACTGACAGAACTTTCTGAAGTTCAGGGCATGTTTTCACAGACAGCAGCTGCTTCTGGCCGTGGCAGTACTAATGGTTAGAGTTGCGGCCAAGGGCTGAGGAGCAGAATAGCTCTTGCTTAGACTTGCTCCTGTGCAGACCAAAGGCGTTGCTAAATCTTGTGCCCCACTGTCCTGGTTTTGTCTGGGAGGGACCAGTCAGGATGGCCTGTTGAATCTGCTGATGAGTATTTGTTACCACATGGATGTCATGCCAGCTTTATAATGCAGGTGGTGGCTAGAGCAAAGCATGATGGGGCTTGGAGTGCAGTTCCTGGAGGCCTTCTTCTGGTTTCCAGTTTGGGGTGTTGGTCTCTTCTGCTGGGCTGGCTGCAGGTTTGAGGGGTAGGGGTTCATTTTATGGCTGGTTTATTCTGCTGCTTCTGCTGTTGCTTTTCTATGAAATAGCTAAGTAATTGCACATGGTATTATTTACATTAAACTCTTCTTATTTCAGCTTACAGCTTGGGTTTTTTTTTGTTACTTTTACTCTCAATCATGAGAGTGACTCTCTTTAGAGTGGGCTGTCTTAAATGAGGACACCCATGTTTGGGTGCAGGAAGTCAGAGGTGGCACCTGCAGGGAGGAGCAGATGGGACAAGCGACTCCAAACTGACCAACAAGGGATTCCATTTTATGGATGTCATCCTCAGGATAAAGATAAGGGGCCACCAGGGTCAAACCTCTTCTTCAATGGCCAGAGTCAAAGGAAGACTCTGTCTGTTCTGCCTTTGATTCTGATCCATGTGTTCCTGAATCCAGTTCCATAATTCAGCTCCTGAATTCAGTTCTCAACTGCTGCTGTGTCCAGCCTGGGACTTCCCCAGTGCCTGCCTCTAGTATCAGTGGTGATGGTGACATCATTGCCATCAGGGGCTGGATATCGGTTTGTGTTTCTTTGTATGTATTCCATTTTATTCTCACTCCCATTCAGGCTGGTTTAGTTTTCTTTCCCAAACCATCAGCCTCTCTCCCTTATTCTCTTTCATTTGCCTTTGGGAAAGGAGAGGGGTTCGTAGAGAGCATCTGTCACTCATCTAGTAGCTGACCCAGTCCTAACCCCTGAACAGAGATACTCTTCAACTAACAAATGGAAAAGATAGGTACTTAATGCCATTTTGTATATATATATTAAGATATCTGTATTAAATACTAGTTTCCTACATTTGATAAACTGAAACATACGTGGAGAGATGTTCATAGTCTGATAATACACACAGTGCTATTTGAGGGAAGTAGAACCCTACATACACTTTGCTTCTGAACACCTTCCTGGCTGAAAGGTTTACAGCTACATATAAAACATTTTAAAGCATGATTTATGTATTATGTGGTAGAGCAAAATGTGGTTCTCAGTGAGTTCTCTCAATCTCAAGTCGAGTTCTTGTGAATTTTTTTTACCATTACTACAAAGCAGCAAGAAGGAAAAAAAGAAAGTTGGCCAATTAAAATGGTTCTGTTGGTGTGATGAAAAAAAAGCAGAATCCATGCTCAGAGAAAAGAACAAATCTAGCCTAACCTTTATTGCTGTCATTTTCTTGATTGAAGGATTAAATGCACAACATTTTAACCAGTGCAAAATACAGGCTGATATATGAAACAGTGAGCTACTGCCTCTGACAGGGAGGTTGGAACAAGATGATCTTAAAGGTCTCTTCCAAATCAAGCCATTCTATGATACTGAGATTGTTCATGTAAAGTCTTGTTAAAAATACTTGTGTACATACAGACACACATTTATGAATGATCAAAGTGGTCACTAGCAACCCACAAATGCAAAGTATCCTTAAGCCCAGGTCCTCCTTTACAAAGGACTGTGTGGCTCAGTTAAAGGTTACCACATCTGCCTGCTCTTGCTGCTCTTGTTAAGGCAGCTGAAAGCTCTATCTGACGCTGAAGGACAATCTTTAGGCTAAAAGAAAACTTTGTAAAAGGTGCAAAACAAGATGCACAGCATAGAAGGAAAAGAATCTGCCCTATTATGAGTCTATAGGGTTTACAGTACCAAGGTCACAGGAGTCAGGAATTCCATTATGGCTCAGATGAGTCAGTAGATCCAAGTTTTAGAATCATAGAATCATAGAATGGTTTAGGTTGGAAGGGACCTCAAGGATCATCCAGCTCCAACCCCCTGCCATAGGCAGGGACACCTCCCACTAGAGCAGGCTGCTCAAGGCCTCATCCAGCCTGGCCTTAAACGCCTCCAGGGAGGAAGCATCCACAACCTCCCTGGGCAACCTGTGCCAGTGTCTTACCACCCTCACTGTAAAGAACTTCCTCCTAACATCCAGTCGGAATCTCCCCTCTTCCAGCTTAAACCCATTCTCCCTCGTCCTAACATTACTAGACCGTGTAAATAGTCCCTCCCCAGCTTTCCTGTAGGCTCCCTTCAAATACTGGAAAGCCACTCTAAGGTCTCCTCGAAGCCTTCTCCTCTCCAGGCTGCAGAGCCCCAACTCTCTCAGCCTGTCCTCATAGCAGAGCTGCTGCAGCCCTCTGATCATCTTCGTGGCTCTCCTTTGGACCCGCTCCAGCAGTTCCATGTCCTTCTTGTATTGGGGGCTCCAGAACTGCACACAGTGCTCCAGGTGGAGTCTCAAGAATAGCTGAAAAGCTTCTGGTTTAGCTGGATTCATCCACCAGCTTGACTTGAAACTGCTTTTTTTGTTATTAGGCTCACAGAACCAGCAAGCACCAAATTCTATCCACATCAAGTCAGGGGACCCTGAACATTAAGGTACTATAAAGCAGCCTCCTCATTTCAGCATCCCACATACATATCTACAAAGCAGGAGCAGGAAACTTTTGACAGTAAGGCCTGCGCTCTGGTTAATGGAACAAACATCCCTAAATCCCAAAGTGCATCTATGGTGGATGAATTCATGTTTCCCACCTTCGAACTCAGACATATGAAAACTAGTGTTCAACCAGAGATGGTGAGGTGGTTTGGACCAAAAATCTATGTTTTCCATCTTTAGGGGCATGAGACAGTTAACTGAGGAGTGCACAATTCTTGGATAAAAAGAGAGAAACAAACATACCTGTCGATGAATAATCTCTAGGTTTGCTTTGGCTTTGTTCACTAGTTCTTCTATTTTTTCAGAATCCTTTATATTCTTGTTTTCTCTGAAGGCATCTCTTATCCTTCTGATGGCATACATTCTAAACACAAACAATAAGACCTGCGTTCATAGATGTGCCACAGTTCATGACATTTCAACTTCTTTGAAACATGATGATTTAAAACCATAAATACACATGCACATATTTTTCCCAGCTTTAAACATAGATTGTTTTATTCTTAGAACCATAGAATAATTTCTGTTGGAAAAGGTGTTTTAAAATCATTGAGTTCGACCATTATCTAAGTCTACCAAATCTGGTGCTAAACCATGCTCCCCAGGCACCACACCTCTGCATCTTTTAAACACCTCCAGGTGTGAGGATTCAACCATCTTCCTGGGGAGCCTGTTCCAGTGTTCGATAACCCTTCTGGTTAGCAGTTTTTTCAGAGATCCAACCCAAAACTCCCCATGTGCAACTCAAGTCCATTTCCTCTTGTCCTATCATTTGTCACCTAGGAGAAGTGTGGCCATTTGAGATTTCTAACTCAGACATGAAAAAAAATTTGGAAGACAGAAACTTAGAAGTGGAAGCTCTGAGTGGAGAGGTGAACATTCTAGGGATAGGTCATATAATGGCAATAATGGATAAGTTAATATAATTTCATTGGAGTGTCAAGAGCTTTATGTCTGGAAGCACAACTTGTACTTTCTCCTTGCTGTTTCTGCTGCACCTGCTGCTATCTTCCCCCACTGCTATTTTGGCTGCTGCTGCTTTTGCTGCTTTGCCACTGCTTGACCCCTTCCCCATCTTCCTTAAGGTTATTATATTTCTGTAATAGTTTATTCTCCTTGTACTGTTATATTTAAACTATAAGAAATACAATTTTCATTTTTCCTGACTTTCCTGAAAATCCATGTTGTAGTGAGTTTACTCTACCAGGGGAGGGATCCACCCTAACCTGGGACAAGAAGAGACTGACATTCACCATGTTCCAACCCACTTGCAGAGAGTTGTGGAGAGCAGTAAGGTCCCCCCTCAGTCTACTCTTTCTCCAGACTACTCAGCTACTCCTAACAAGTCTTGTTCCCCAGACCCTTCACCATCTTTGTTGCCTGTATCTCGGCTCTCTCCAGGACACCGTCTTTCAGACCATCTTCTGAATTTCTGATTCAGCAGTCACAGATAAACTGATGGACTAACCATCAAACAAGGGCTCCTTCCCCATCACCCCTTTTTCCTCCTGACAATGTATATCC